>OY757258.1:12125198-12251344 GCA_963584085.1 Pyrausta aurata | reverse complement strand
TCCAAATGAGGTACGCGAAATGCAATCCTATAGAACTAAGTATTTTTATAGGGTCTCAGTGTGTGAAAATGGAGTTGGACTCAGGTTCGGGGTGTTCAGTTATGTCCGAGGAATTATATAATAATAAATTTTCTAACTTTAAATTGAAGGATAGTAAGGTGAAAATGCGTCTATATGACGGGAGTAGTATTTCTCCTCTAGGCTACTTTGAATGTGAAACCACCTTTAATAATGTGTCAAAAAAAATAAAGTTTTATGTCATAGAAAACGGAGGCCCGCCTCTGCTAGGTAGGGATTTCATGTCATTATACAAATTGTCTTTAACACGACAGATTAACTCGATCGAAATAAATGATGAGGTCATGAGTTTACTCCAAGATTACTCCGAGCTGTGGCGAGATGAGTTAGGTACATTTAACAAATTTAAAGTTAATCTGATTCTTAAACAGAATAGTGTACCAAAGTTTTTTAAGCCGCGTCCAGTTCCATTTGCTCTTAAGGCTAAAGTCGAAAATGAAATAAATCGTTTAGTTACTTTAGGTATATTGGAACCGGTTAACCATTCACAGTACGCGACACCTATTGTGCCTGTCCTAAAAGAAGGGGGTAAAATACGAATAGCAGGTGATTTTTCCGTAACACTTAACAAGGATCTTATAATAGATAAATATCCATTACCTCGGATCGAGGAAGTCTTTGCCCAGATAGGAGGGGGTGAGCACTATAGTAAATTAGATTTAAAAAACGCATATAATCAATTTTGTTTAAGCGAGGAGTCACAGGAACTCACTACCATAAATACGCATAAGGGTCTGTATAAATATACAAGGCTAGTGTACGGTCTCGCCAACGCCCCCGCAATATTTCAAAAATCAATGGAAACCTTACTTTCTGGAATCGAAGGCGTGAGTTGTTGGTTGGACGATATTTGTGTAACAGGCCCCACTAAAAGTTTACATTTATCACGCCTAAAGGAAGTTTTAAATCGTCTTAAGGACGCCGGTTTACGTTTGCAAAAGGAAAAATGCATTTTCTTTCAAAACAGTGTTACGTACCTAGGCTATGTCATAAGTAAACGGGGACTACAAACTTGCCCGGATAAAGTCCGAGCTATATTAGACGCCCCGGAACCCACCAATGTCACGGAGGTTAAAAGGTTTTTGGGCTTAATCAATTACTACAGAATGTTTGTACCTAATGCGTCATCGATATTAAGTCCGCTGAATGCGTTATTATGCGCAGGCGCTGAATGGGAGTGGGGCGAGCGACAGCGCGCGGCCGTGCGGGCCATCCGCCGCGAGCTGGCTTCCGAGCGGGTGCTTGCGCACTTCGACCCGGCCGCCCGGCTCGTGCTGGCGGTGGACGCCGGCCCCGCGGGCCTCGGGGCTGTATTGTCTCACCAGTGCGACGGAGTCGAGAGGCCGCTCGCGTATGCATCGCGGTCGCTCACGGCTAGTGAGAAAAATTACAGTCAAATTCAAAAAGAGGCGACGGCGATCATATTCGGGGTTAAAAAATTCCACCAGTACCTTTATGGACAAAATGAACCATTTATTTTAAAAACCGATCATAGGCCACTTGTATCAATTTTCAATAATAACACTGGTATTTCTATAACTTCATCACTAAGACTACAACGATATGCAATTATTCTGTCCGCTTATAATTATGTAGTGCAGTATACGCCAGGCAAGAGTAACATTGTTGCAGATTATTTTTCTCGAGCGCCGTTAAAGGGAAGCGAGTGCGAAGATGAAACTGAACACGATTCATATATAGCATTAAAGTTTTTAAATAATATTTCACCGGCACTTACTCATAAAGATATTCAACAAGCCACCGAACAAGATAAAACGTTACAAATTGTGTTAAAGTATATGAATCGTGGTTGGCCAAAGAAAATTAAATGCAAACTAGTTTTGCCCTATTTTCAAAGAAAAACAGATTTGCAATTTGAAAACGGCTGTGTCTTAAAGGGACATAAAGTGGTAATTCCGTTATCTCTTAGGTCACGTGTACTGGACGAGCTGCATAGATCACACCAAGGTATCGTGAAAACAAAAAGTAATGCGCGTAGTAGAATGTGGTGGCCAGGTATAGACGCGGATATCGAGCGGCGCGTGAGTGCGTGCGTAACGTGCGTCGGTGTGCGGGACGCCCCGCCCCGCGCCTCGCCCGCCCCGTGGCCCAGGCCGCAAGCTCCGTGGCAACGTATTCACATCGATTACATGACTATATCACAAAGGGATTATTTAATAATAGTTGACGCGTACAGTAAATGGATCGAATGTTTACACATGACTAGCGGAACTTCGACGCAGGCATTAATTTCACAATTAAAGCGTGTTTTTTCTATATTTGGAATTCCTAATACCATTGTCTCGGATAATGATGTCAAAATAAGTTCTATGGAATTCAAACAATTTTGTTCTAGTAACGGGATTAAGCACATGACGTCACCTATTTACCACCCGATCAGTAATGGACAAGCAGAAAATTGTGTAAAAACTTGCAAAAAGATGTTAAAATGTATAATTAACGAAAATGTACCTCAAAATAAAATTAATGATTTGTTATTAGAATACTTATTAGATTACAGAAATACCGTGCACTGTACGACTGGTGACACCCCAGCAAAATTAATGTTTGGACGCAAATTAAGAACTCGTTTAGATTTAATATTACCACAAGAACAAATGTCGGCTACGGATGATCCACACTATGTTAACATTGATAACAGTAAACAAAAGTTCAAACTCGGCGATTTGGTTTGGGTTCGGTGGTACGGTGCACGAAAAGAGACTTGGCTACAAGGAGAAATAGTATCCATAATTGGCAACAGAATGTATAAGGTAATGGTATTTGATCATAACACAGAATGTATTCGCCATGTTGACCAACTAATGAAGTTTGTTAATGAAAATGAAAACAAAAAAATGTCTGAAACTAGCCGTGGTTTGGGCAACTCAACCATTCCATTCTCTTCTCATACCGCCCCTGTCGTGCCATCACACGGTGGAAATATAATAGTAAGTGAGCCAGTTCCTCCTACGGGAAGTGTTTCTGAGGAGCGCGTGCGGGAGGAGGATGAGTGGATTGATTGTGAGGGCTCGGAGACTCGACAAGCGGCAGAACAAGTTGAGGCCGAAACAGTGCCAATCATTGACCAACAAGAACAAGATATTCCGTCAGAGCAATGTAGGTCACCCTGGTCGAGCCGTCTGCGCCCTCGCAAAAATAAATAAACTTGTTAATGCCTGGACAGTCTCTATTTATTTTTAAGCATTCTATTGTTTTATTTTGTTATAATTATGATATGTTTGTTACCAGGTTTAACAACTAAACTAAATGTGGAGGAAATGATATGTATCTATACGTATGTACCTACGAAGTAAGCGCGCGCTGCGTCGTGCGCCGGCGAACCAGTGGCAAATATACGTTGTAACTAGAAGGCTGTTTTATTGTGCGCTCTCGAACATCTCACTAATGCAGATACTTCTTTTGTTGGTGGAGGTATTAGAGTACCGTCTCTATTTCCTGCCGTTTTACTGTTATTCAAGTGGAAGCACGCTTATTATAAGGCAGGGTATTTTAATTAACTCTGACGTTTTATTTTATATTTTATTTAATTAAATCATTGCAATATAATTCTGAAACTACCATTGTAATGTATAAATCCCTATCTGAAATTTGTAATATTATTTGCATGCTGTATTTTATGGCTAAATAGGTTATAAGCATCTATTTCACTGTATACCTACTTGTGATCAACTGTAACCAAACCCTATTTATGGCAAATAAATGAATTATGAATTGAAAGCTTAATTATTGAATATTTTAGTAAATTATCCACTTACCCATACAAGCCAGCTGTGGCGTTCCACGCATCAGCCCTGACTTTGAAGTGGTCAAACACCACCGTGACCTGTTCGTTCGGCGTCGCATCGAGGGTGTACGTGCAGTTGGTGTGCGAGGGGTAGTTGGAGGGGTACCGGGGGGAGTTGAACTCCCCTCTCTTTTTGGCTTCGGAGCGGTACGTGAACGCGCACTCCCCGCCCGGCGCGGCTGTTCCTGGCACTCGGTATTCTGGAGGGAAAATACACAAGCTCAACTTATGTAATGCATCTTATTATGCTACTTTTAACATATTTCTTGTAAGCACATGAATCAACAACTTAAGTACAATAGACAAATTAATAAACGTGGTGTTACCTACCTGCTGACCGTTAATTATTATGGTAAATAAAATGTAAATCCTTACAATTCATTTACCTTGTACATGGCTGCCAGCCTTAAGGTGGATACTGACCAACGTTACGAGGTGTAATGTAACTTTCGCATCGAGCGTGATACGCATCAAGCATATTACGCTGTGTTCTTAAATCGGCGTAACATGCTCGTCACGTCACAACTCTGTACAAAACCGCGTAACAGTCAAAGGATTCGCCAAAAAACCGACGAGCAACGAGCGGCTCGTTGCTCGCTGGTTTCTTCGTAAAACGACGTACTGACTGCACGAATGCTCGCTGTGTAACATGTTACATTACACTTCGTAACGTTGGTCAGTACTCACCTTTATGTGTCAGTATAACATTATGTTAGCATTAGGGTCTGTTGATTAAGCAAAATAAATAAAAATATAAATAGTAGTATAATAGTTACCATAGTACAAGCTTTGCTTAGTTTGGGACCAGATGGCGCTGTGTGAAATGTCCAAGGATATTTATTTATTTATTTATTTATTTAAATAGTAGCTTACCAGTCTCAAAAGTATATTTGGCTTTGAACCCTCTCCCCTGCAGCTCTCCGGAACTAAAGACCATGACAAGCCGGGGCCCATCCGACAGCAGCGGCGGCGGGAACACCGGCGGGCCCGGCGCGCCCTCGCCGCACAGCTCCGCGTCGTGCTTGTCGTAAGAGTCCGTCGCCTCCTGGCCTCGCAGGTACACCTTCAGATAGCCATCGGGGCATGAGCTGGAAGGGAGGTACTAACGTGAAATAGATAAGTAGTTACATACTTAGCTAGGTAGTGTTGGTACGAAACGAAGCAAATAAATAATAATAACAAATAAATAACCTCTTCTTTATTTGTTTGCTTCGTACCAACACTACACTTTACTACGTGGGAGGCACAATAACTGACTGAATTTAACTTGGAAATCTTAGATTGTAAACCTTCTGTGTACCTCTTTATAACGCATGTATATGATTCTATTCCATGGATAGCATTAGAAATTAGAACAACTTAACACAACTGGGTAGGATCGAAATGGACTGTTTGTTTACGTTTTGATTTTGTTACAAACTTTTGTGAACTTACTCGGGTTTTGGGTTAGATCCTTTTGGTATAGAAAAGTTTTGGAATTCTAAACGCACCCTCTCTAAATTTTGCGAATCTTGCATACCGTATATAAAATATCTGGAACAAAAGAAAGAAAGTAATTAAGTTACTTTACCTGTTATAGAATTGTATACCTATTTATTGCTCTCTATTTAAACAAACATGATTAATAGCAGAGGTCTAGCCGAAAAAGGGGGATAGGCCTCTGTAACAAAAAAAAAACTTTTATTTTTATTTTTTATAATTAAACTTGGCTTTTTAAATTCCAATTTTCGGCTGGACCTCTATTTACGGTACACCATGCCGGGACGGCACACCCTGTACATGGGATTTTATGACTCACCTACAAACAACTTTTTGTATATAGGGGAATGGATAATTTGGATGGTACACGAATCCGGTCGATTCCTTTTTGCTTAGGATTTTTTGATCGCACTCGGAGCCCCTAATGTGCTCGGCGTCGTGTTTACTTATAAAATCTGAAAGTTAAATGTGATAAATTAGTGTAAAATATTCGGGAACAAATTGTATTTGGGACTCTACCACACATAGGTACTATTCTCATAGGTAGTTTCACTCACTGTGAAACTGCAAAAAATATATCTGGAATGGATAATCTACTTGTACTGGGTCACATAAACTTGTTGTAACTTAAAATAATGATAATTTGGGCTACAGCAGCTATAGGTACATACATACATATTAAATCAGTAGAAGCAACGTAAAGAAACAAACAAACGTAACGTAACTATTTTATTAGGTTTATGTAAAGATGAAGTCAGAAAGATGACCAGGAGCTGCACATCACTGGAATTATAGGTAGACTGGAGTACGTAGCATACAACTAGGCTAATAACTTCGAATTCGTACTCACCTAACTTAACAAAACTCTCGGAAAACTCGAAGATACCCTTGAAGCCGCGGTTCTGCGTGCTGGCGGAGCGCGGCAGCGTGTAGAATGTGACCAGCAGCCGCTCGTCACTGGAGTACAGCACCAGGTTGCGCTGCTGCCCGCAGTACGTGCCGATCACTGCGGACGTGTTGTCGGGCCCGTCGTACACGCGCACCCAGTCGAATGGACAGCTGGGGGCGAAGATTTGTCAGTAGCAATCGAAGGAAACGGGTCAAAAGAATATTTGGGGATTACTGCGTGGAAGAACCTATAAAGATGGGCGCGATTTTTGTATCCGTTTCAATTTATATGCGGCATTTCACATGAGAGACAGATACAGGCGGTGTTTATTATGTGGCCGAGTCTTGAGTCATGACTTGCAATTATAAATATTTTACATAACATGAGCATGTTCCTATGAACGTTGACAGTAATTTTGTAATAAATGAAATTATTAGTGACAAAACAACAGAAAATATGAAAAGAGCGTATTTCACTACATCCAATAATTAAATGTAGTGAATAACGCCAATTGATATCCGGTTTACAAGATGCTGAAGACAGTTCATATATTAAGAATACTAGTAAGTTCTATTTCTCAGCTATCTTGTATCAGAAAGTTTAAATATTACCTCGTACACGACAAAGTAACAATTAACTGAGGGCTTCTGAAGAACAGATTGAAGTCGCAAAGCTCGAGTCCTATCCTCTACCCCATCTACCCGCTGCAGCTAAAGAGCTTCGGTTAAACGCCGAGGTAGGTGGGTAACAGCAGGATCAGCTGTCTGATACACTAGTATTAAACACTCACTTCCTCTGCGGCGATAAAACGCGGGACTGCGAGCGCATTCTTAGCATTCTTCTACACTCACAGGCCTTATGAGGAGGCGCAGTGTCACACTGCACACTGCACTTATCGATAAGTGCGTACGCGCATGTCTCACTCCCTAGGTCATAAATGAGTTATGGTCGCAGAGGAAGCGATTGTTTAATACTACTAAAGAGTGACACACCTCAACATCTTGACTTATGTAGCAACTTACTGTGGCCCTCCGAAGAACAGATCGAAGTCGCGGAACTCGAGTCGTATCCTCTGCCCCGGCTGCCCGCTGAAGAGATAGTTGCAGGTCATGTCCTTCGGGTAAATGCCGGGGTAGGTGGGCGACAGCAGGAACCCGGTCTTGCGCTTGCTCGCGTCGATGATGAACGAGCACAGAGTGTTCGGAACTGGCGTCCCTATCTCGAACTCCGCTGTAGAAAAATAAAATAATGTATTCAATAAGTTCAGTATGTGGCTATTGCAAATCTTTAGCATCAGATCATAAGTTATCTAAGTTAAGGCCATGCAATTAGTAAGATATAGCTCTTTCAGATCAGTTCTAAGGATATAAATATAGGGAGCAGTTTAGCACTGAACGGACCAATTCGCAACTAGTTCTAGTCTTACAATAGTTTGATCATTTGATATCAAACTATTCTAAGACCCACATTAACCCAAATCACACATGAATTTCCGTAGGTTGTAGGTTTATAGCTTACTAAAGTGCTGAAGTTACTTATATCTTCGGGAATGTTTAATGACCCTTAAGTTTGATTGGAGTTTCCTTGCAGAGTATTACGACAAGGCTTATAATGAATAAAACATTGCACACATTCACAAACTAATACAAGAAAAATCCAACTTAAATTTATATATAATTTAGTATTGATTGTATTGCAGAGTTGGGTCGCCGCCTGAGAATGAGGACCAATGATCCTCGGTCGGGATCATTCTTGGTGCAGAGAATAGCTGTAGCTATTCAGCGGGGAAATGCTGCAAGCGTCATGGGCACTTTTCCTCCAGAGCCAGGGTTGGCATTGTTTTTTTTTTTTAGTCTTAATTATTGTAATATTATGCTTATATGTAGATTATGTAATAATGTAGATATTAATTTATTTAAGATTTATTGAAGTCTTTATAATATAAGTATTGATTAGCATGAATAATTTGAATTTTAAATGGAATTTCTGTATATCATGTTTATCATTGTATTTGTATTATAATAAATTAATTGTTATTTTCTAATAAAATGTATCCAGTCATAGAATTTACTAAATATTTGTATGCTATTTTTCTGGCTAAATGGTTACACCACCGGACACCTTCATGGCACGAAAATCTAGCTATAGAAAGTGAGCGTGACGGCAGTGCAGCGATACTGTTGTGCTGGTTGGCCTGCAGACATACAGTCTGCTTCTTATTGCAGTCTTACTACACTGTTAATGACTTACATGCGCTGATGAATTGAAAGTTACCGGTGAAGAGCGTGGATGAGACGAACATCTAGTCGGCGTTGAAAGAGTGCGTGACGACAGTGCAGCTATACGCGAAGCCGGGGCTGGTTGGCCTGCAGAAGCACTGATACAGCCTGCTTCTGATTGCAGTCTTACTATACTGTTAGTGACTTACATGCGTTGATGAAAAGGTGCCAATGAAGAGCGTGAACATTTAAAGCGTATCAGTGTAGAAAAAGAGCGTGACAGCAGTGCACCGATACGCAGCGCTGAAGCTGGTTGACCTGCAGACATACAGCCTGCTTCTTATTGCAGTCTTACTACACTGTTAATGGCTTACTTGCGTTGATGAACTGAAAGGTGCCGGTGAAGAGCGTGGGCGGCACGAACATCTTGTCGGTGTAGAAGGACAGCGCGACGGCGCGGTGGAGCGACACGCGGCGCCGCGGCGGGATGGGCCCGCAGTAGCGCCCGCCGAACGCCGAGTTGACCAGCTCGACCGCCTCCAGGGAGGCCATCTCCGAGTAGATGTCCATGTACTCGTGCATGCATCTTATAAAATAATCAATGGATATAAAAGGAATTTGATATACCAAGCGCTGGCTACTTTGTAAATAAAAATCCCTATACGAGTTCTCGGCGAGCACTATTATAAATCATAATATACGAAATACGACGTATTGAACATACGAGGCTGCTGGCAGTAGATGCATTGGTTGGCATCTATAATCTATACAAATACGTTTATTTGCTATTTGCGTCATTTTCGGTGCACATTACAATGGAGGTAGGCTCTATAGACTCTCTCTAGGCTTTACTCCTGATCTCGACTTTTGAATGGTGTTCTAGAACAGCTTTGATGTCTATCACCTTTTTAAAGGCTAGTTTCATCATCAGCATTAACTACTTTATGAGTTCATGAGAATAAGACAAATTCAGAAAACTTACTTCCTACTGCTACCTTGTAAGATAGAGTCAATATTGAATAAATTAATTGGTCTAAGAATATTCGCAAAGTTTTTTAAGGTAGCAAAACTTACAGCACCACTATTAGTCATGCTGCTTCAACTTTTGTTTTACCAAATAAAGTAATATTCAAACTTTAAGTTATAAGAATTCATATGACCTTTATCATCCCCCAATATACCGAACGTCTCCCTAAATAAATCAAAACAAGTTTATTCTAGTCAAGGTTCCAAGCTTGGAGAAGTTTGACCCAAATTCTCGTGTCTATACAAAACAATAATAATTCTTGCGGAAAGAAAACATGTTTGCGTCGAATAAATTTATAGTAACACGTACAGATAAGAGGGAGAGAGACGGGATAAGAGATCTGTAGGTACTTACGCTGGTAGCTCTCCCACAGCGGCTCCACTGAAAAAATAAATAAACCCGTGAATGAAATGCAGATAATAAATTAATTTGTCTTCATGTTAGAATTGAATCATTTTTTTGTATTATAGCAAAGGAGTTTTTTTGTAAGTTATGGGTTTTTATGGCAAGAATAGTAAATTTTGTAAAAAAATAACATGGATGGACCGTTGTACGCATGTAAACATAAAAGACGTGCTGTATAGTATGTATGCATGTGTTTGTGTGTGTGTGTGTGTGTGTGTGTGTGTGTGTGTGTGTGTGTGTGTGTGTGTGTGTGTGTGTGTGTGTGTGTGTGTGTGTGTGCCATGTGTGTGTGTGTGATGTGTGTGTGTGTGTGTTTGTGTGTGTGTGGTATGTGTATGTGTGCAGGCAGGGACGTACTCGGGCGGCTTCCCGCGCAGGTCGAAGGTGCGAAACTCGACAAGCACGCGTTGCCCGGGCGCGGCGAGGAACGTGTACAGGCACTGCCGGCTGTGGTTGTTCGGGTTCAGCAACTCCGGCGCATGAAATGTGCCGTTGCTCTCGCCACCGCGGCTCACGAACGTGCGGTCGCACTCTGTGGGCATAACAAAAACATTGTTACATCTACAGCAGTGTCTTTTATCGTAAAATAAAATTTCATTTTTAACTGCGTTGACCCAGTGACTAAGAGAACTATAAACGTCCCATAGAACCTAATACAGCTTCGGAACAATTGTAGGCTAGTGCTGAGAAAAACCCGCGCAACAAACTCGAATCAGTCACTATTGACAATTGCTATCGACTGAACCTTAACTTTCAGTGCTCCTGTGCTGACCTAAAATTTTACCATACCAATGGGCTTATATCGCTGATGCATGTTGAAAACGGTGATAGTAATTACCTAGATTACAAAATATAGAGATATAGTGCCATCCTCGAAGGCGCGCGCTACTCATTTTTGTTTGATTGAGGAAAGCGCGGGTTGCGGGGCGTTTGACAAATATGAAAATATGAAATGATAAACATTTTATTACTATATCAATGATTGCATTATTAAATATTATCAAAAAACTTGCACACGTGTAATATAAACGATAAGGAATAAATGTGGCGCGGGCTTTCGAGGATAGCACTGTCTATACATTACTAGATTTTATGCCAAAAATATTGCTTAAAAACACCTACTTTGATCGACACGACGGCTGGTTGAAACGCTCATGATGTAAGTAACGCTTAGGTACATTTTATTCAACCATAAAAAAACTATCGAAAAATTATATAGCCAAAACGCTAAATTTTGTCTGAATGAACTGCGAAACGAAAGCATGTACTATAAATAACTCTGCAATCCTAATCATCAATAACGAGATAATGAGTCCGTCAGAAAATATAGAATTAAAGTAAACAATGTAACAAGGAAGCCCGTAATTTAGCCCAGATTCCGCGATTGACGCAAAGCTCCGGCGCTCTAGGGCTGTCACCCAGCTGATTTTTTTTCTTTATTACGATTGAAATTACTTCAGCCAGAGGGCTTTTGACTTTATTTATTTATTTAAAACAAAATGTTAACTATCAATATCGGAAGGTCATAAATAACAATCCCGTATCTAACTATTCTAACTTAACTTAGTCTTAGACCAAGCAAGACATGACAAGTACAGCATAAAACTTTTTGTAAAATGGTATAGTCATATAAACGCCGTAACTTGTTTCATCTTTTTGTTGGCATTTAACGATTTAAAGCGTAACCCTAGGCTCGCTATTAAAGCTTCCATTCCAGCCCACTCTTAAATAAAACTACTAGCACTTTTTCCCACTTAGTGGGTTTTACGTCGCGAAATACTGCGGTATCAAACTCTCACCTGAACAACTCCGCCAGGAAATATCACACTTTATATTTTAATTCCATGTTCATAAAGGTTTTACGTTCTATTTAGGTATTATTTTATCTTATTTTGATCTAGCTCTATTAAGCGCATTTTGGTAAGGTCAATAGGTATCTTTTTTTCTCTTTACTTTTACAGTGCGTCTCTGTCTATGTATATGTTTTCTTCGGAAGCGCAGCGTTAATATTATGTGCTTAATCTTCACACACATATATCACACTATAACTCAAAACAAAGTGCCCGTGACAAATCCAACGCTGATTTATTTAATAGTGCCCGGCTACCGGCTACACTAAACTCGGGCCTCAGCTAAGGTCTGGGTTTTTTTCTATGACTTTTAATTCATCTTCGAACAGAAACCACTCGCCATCTTGAAGCGAGTGATTCAAAAATAGGGCCCCTGATCCAGTGATCAGGGGCTCTATTTTTTCACAATTAATTGTCAAAATATGCTGAATTGTGATTTGTACTAGTAATGGTATTTTACTTAAGTCAATGGGGTAACAAGTCAACTATCTTTTATGGTCGTTCTTTAATGTACTCGTAGATAAGATTGGAGTACCTACCAACATAAGCCTCTATAGTTTCTTCAGCAACCTCAAAAATAGCGAAATTCCTACCAGCATACTAATTCGCCGAGTTTTTGCCAAAATATTAATAAAAGCTCAGTGTCTGCATAAGCAAGGCCTAACATTACCGGGCCGACCCGCCCTATAAAATCTCTTTTATTTCGAGCTTTTATTCCCCTGAAAAATTGCGATAAACACCGGCCCGCCAACGTTTATTCGTGGACTGTACAAGCGTTTTAAAATTAATATCATGGTGGTATGTTTAGTGCACAATTCAACCGCTTTTTATAAGCGAAAACAAACATCTTCACTAGCACGTTGGAAATCAACCTGAATAGTTGAGCTGTCAGACATTTATATCATGTTTACCTTTTTCTTAAAATTGTAGTGATATGGCCCGGCCCTGCTAGACTAGATAACTTGATTTCCTATATCGACCGTTTCTGTTCTGAAATAGGTAAGTTGTAAGTAGGAAAGTAACAAGAACTTAATCTTTACATGCGCACATGTGTATAAGACGGCCAATATATGTATCTTATCTCGAAAATAGCTCCTTTGAACAGTAAATGCACCGTGGGTAGTCTTTCAGCCGTGAGACAGCGGATTCAAAATCAACGGATATATTCATGGTTCTGATAGGTAAAGGCCAACATGAACCATTTATCAACAAAAAAATATGTTTCGTTCTTTTTAAATGGTGTTAACTAACATGTTGGTTTTTCTTACATTTTCGGGTCGTTATCAAAATTTTCTGTAGAGACGCGTTAAATGATTTAAAGTATTAATAAGATTATGAGGCTGTGAGCTTCCTCAAACTTCTAGAAAATCTCGGAGTCCCGCGGACGAATATCGAATATCTTGTGTTTTAGTTTAGTTTTAAATAGGCAGGCCCTTATCTAAATTTCAATAAACTAATTTGTCACGATGACCGTCATCTCCAAGTAAGGTTAGAAACTCTACGACGTTTCATGTTTTACATAGATAAATGCTTCAAGCGTGTAATCGCAATACTCAACACCCACAAACCGCTACGCGAAGACTTATATGAAGCCTGGTATGTACGGCCTCTATACGGTGTGACTCTTTTCAGTTTGCCCTTTCATAGTAGCCCGTTAGCGCACCCATTAAAACTTTTTCTCTCATAATAAGGCTTTGCCATGTTCCCGGCTAGATTAAGACCTTCATTACGTTAGAGTTATACGACGTTTTGATAAAACTTACCCTTCTTACTTTTTAGCTACACATCAAACTAACACTTATCATGCTATTCGATGAACAATCACGTAAGTACACATCAAACATATAAAGGTGGTAATACACTCTCATCAAACAGAATGGGCAGTGACAGGATCTATATTGTGCCAGGGAGTGTATCTACGTATTGGAAAACGCCAAATGTAATGGTTTACATTTTCCGCGCGGTCACACTTTGTTAGGGGCTACGTGTGCACATCAATTTTAATATGCCTACCTTTAAAAGCATTTTTTATTTACTTTTTTGTGAGGGTAAATGTGCTCGCTCGATTTTAGGTGTTGAGTGTTATTTAGAGTGAAGTTTCGGGTCGGGGTGTGTGCCGAGATTAAAGTAAGTGCTGTATAAGTTAGTAAACATGAAGGCTAAAATAAGATCTCATTCAATCCGCCTCCAGTTCGAAGATTAAGGTGGGATTTACCTTCGTCTTGAACTCATTAAGAGTCGCTGTGTTGGTGATAAACGATTCCGATAACAGAACTTTATCTGGCCGCTGTCAAAACGTCCTTTTGGTAAGTTTGCGTAATCCCAGACCCGACTTGGTGTTCGTTCAGATGTCCCTGCGATATCAATGGATCAGATTTGGAAATCGCAGTTCCAATCTTTTACGTTTTAGTAAGCCGACCATAAATGAATGATTGTTTTGCCTATCTCCATAAGATAAAACAAAAACGATGCGGTAAGTCCAATAGCGAAAATAAACAATTCGAATGCGCATTCCATTTCCAATAGTCCCTTTTTAATTTCGTCATTTCTGTTCTGTGACGTGGGTCGTTCCGCAGTTGGTGGGCGTGTCAGACAATTTCGGAGGTGGATTGGGAGATCTTATTGTAGCTGTTCGAGTGTAGGAGTGACGTACTTGGCAGTTTAGAAGACGAGGTATCCGCGGCGCCCCGGGGCTCGTCGTCCCCCGCGCGCACTGCACAGAAATAACAACCAGTTACCAACGCCGCAACTCACTAGTTAGTTATTTTATATTTTTGAGCACAAAAATAAATAACGTACAGCCCGTGTAATTGGATAAGATTGGACTGTTGAGAGAAAACAGAGAGTTCTTGAGTTTTCGAAGTGGCTTTCATCTTGTAGCAATACTACAAAAACTGGCTTGTACCATTTCTAATGACTGAGGATATAATTATGAGCTATCCAGGCCAAACAACGATTTTCAGAAACGTCATAAGTGTAGGTAATGTAAGGTTGAGAAACTTGTTAATTTTTTAAGGACTATCCTGTAGGGAAGAGAGTAGAGTTTATCTTGAACATATAAGCCACGCTGACATAGTCAACTTAAAATCAGCTACGCCTTAGTTAGTTCATGCTATAAAACTTCAGCTTGGAAACTATCCCTGCATCAACGTTTATAATTAATTCAGCAAAGCGCCATAGTCTCAAAGTCTATACAGACACTTGCAGAAGAATCCAAAGAGGAAACTTTAGTGGGGGAATGTGTGGTGTTTGCAAATAGTGAAATAAACTTCACTATCGAGCTCCGGCGCCTGAAGTTCGCAAAATGGGCGGCATAGTATCTTCGTGAGCCCAATTAGGCTGATATTGTTACAAGTTCAAGACAGAGAATGTAACTTTGTTTCATTTTAATATGGAAAGCAAAAGTTGGTAACTTTGTGTTTTATGGGACTAGTATCAAATATGAAGAATAATAATTGTAACAATAATTGCTTTGAATAGCGAAACTATTGCCCTTAATTTGGTTTATGGGTGACAAAGATAAGTTTAAATTCCACAAATCATTTTTTTTAACAGTAAAACACAACAGTAGAAGGTTGTATTGAATCTTATTTAATCCAATTGCAGCGCTTGGCAGAGCTAAAACAGAGCTTCCAGCGATTAACTACCATATTGCGTTCAGAGATTAACTCTGTGGTCTAGCTTTGTAATTGCCACATTGTAATCGTGATTTTCAAACGTAACCCAACAGACAGAACAGAATCCCATAAGTCAGTTGTAAAATTTCAGTGCCAGACTCATACCATATTTCCAGTTACCTACTTTTTAATAGTAAGCTTTGCATACCTTTTGCAGTTAAATCATGTCTAATGTACTTTAATACCTAAATCAATCACGCACATTAGAAACATAAAAGTATGATTGGAAAATTATAAACTGCACTTGTTTTAAAGCAACTGTGTCAGACAAGGAATCGAAACTGGTGAACTATTCTAAACCTAAACTATCCTATAAAAAAATGGATAAGATAAGATAAGATAAGATAAGATAAGATATATTTATTTACTTAAACATGTGTACAGTACATAGTTTTTACAAACACAGTAGCAGAGATGTTAAAAACTTTTCATTGATATCAACATGTTTTACCGAAATTCGGCATGTAAATATATAATGTCAATTTTAGTACTAAATTGATTTTATGATTACACTAGCTTTTGCCCGCGACTTCGTTCGCGTGGACTTCAGGTTCGTCCCGTCTAGTCTAGTAATAAGTAAGAAATACGGTAACTAAGCACTGCAGAGCCCTAAATTGTAGCCTATATGTTATTCTGATGTATAAGCTATATTGTGGTAAAGTTTCATTCAAATCCATTCAGTAGTTTTTACGTGAAAGAGTAACAAACATCCATACATCCATACAAACTTTCGCCTTTATAATAGTAGTAGGATATGGTTGGATAACTTTAAAATACGCACTATTATTAACCATAAATATACATTAAGGTTCGTGACTTTTATATTTATTCGTTTAAAATATGATCATGTCCAGTACAAACTACAGCAGGCCATCATCCCTCCATAACATTTAACACGACGGAAGTAACTACGTGTACACCCGTCTACGAGCGTGTATCGTTACGCGAACATGGCCGCTCGTAGCTTCCTCCACCAGTAACTAGGTTGTAAGTTCCCGGAAGCATACGCGGTCGAGTATTGGATATTTACGACGTTCAATGTTACGTTCTTGGAAAATGTACGATAAAACCGTGAGAGGCAAACAGTTGTATAGAAGATTTTTTTGTCTTAGTTAATCAGGTTTTTAGGGTTCCGTAGCCGAATGGCAAAAAACGGAACCCTTATCAGTGGCGTAACTATACCATCGGGGGCCCGTGGCAAATTTTTTGATGGGGCCCTATCAGTACAAATCGTCACGTTGTTTGTACTCAGTTTAATTTTAATAAACTTAGAGATTTTTCAGCGTTACGTAAAGTCATCATTTTTTAAGTACTGACTAATTTTAGGCAGCTTTTTAGGGTTCCGTAGCCGAATGGCAAAAAACGGAACCCTTATAGTTTCGTCAAGTCTGTCTGTCTGTCTGTCTGTCCGTCCGTATGTCACAGCCACTTTATTCTGAAACTATAAGCATTACATAGATGAAACTTGGTAGGTAGGTGTATCTTGTTCACCGCTTTCCGATTCAGAAACTAAAAATTAAAAAAATGTTATTTAAGGGGGGGCTCCCATACATGAAACTTAAACCTAAAAAAAAATTTTTACCCAAACCTATACGTGTGGGGTGTCTATGGATATGGAGGTTTTATAAAATGACATTGAGGTTCCTAAAATCATTTCTTCTAAAAGTCTAACGTTTGAGATATAGACGCTTTCAAAGTGGTAAAATGGGCGTCCCCCCCCCCCCATCTAACTTCTGAACAAAGGAAGTGAAAATTTTGAAAAAAAATATATAATGTAGACTTCAACAAAAACTTTCAACGAAAATTGGTTTGAGCGAAATCGAACTATTAGTTTTTGAGATATAGCACATCTTCAACAACCGCAAACATAACTTTGTTCTTCATACAAATACTATGAAAAACAAAGTTATATTGGCCGTCAACAATATATTGTGGTATTTTGGCTAAGTGGAAGTAAGAATCTCTAATTCAGTTAAAGTTGGCACGGAACCCTCAGTGCGCGAGTCCGACTCGCACTTGGCCGGTTTTATATTAAGACTAATATGGGATTTAACGTATGATATATTATTTTAAAATAACTAACAAGGCGACTTTGGTAATAAAGGGCTATAAGTAATGCGATCTTGCTTTAATCCGTTCAAGTTCCAGGCAGTTCATCTTCCACTCAACTAATTTTTCACTCACTCGTCCCATGCTAAAATCTGTTGAGTGCCTAAGGCAAGTTGAATTTTTTAAGTGCATTTTATAATGATGAGTAAGGAAAGCCATTTGAATTTACAAATTATTAAACTATTTTTATTGCCTTTATTTCACAAGTTCTCCAGTAAAGTTGTGTTTTTCCCGAGTCTGCTCAAGTTAGAACATAGATTGCTTCAACCTCGGAACTCGGTGAAAGGAAAATAAACCTAGAGGAGTGCGTTCCTCAACTTACTCAGTAAATTACTCAGTTTCAATTTACAGAGGAAATTAAATTACCACTTACCTTTGAACTGCAGACTCAATAAACTAAAAAATCGCAAAAGACTAATAAAGCGATTGCGTGGAAACTCATTCGCTACTGAAGCTCTACTCAGTAAGAACTCAAGTATCCGTAATTTCACGTCGCGTCGGCATCCTCACGTTTACCGTCACGCTAGAAAAAGGTGGAGATGAAAACCAACAAAATGGACCGAAAACAGATAAAATGTTACAGGGTAGACCCTCTGATCTAAATTAACTCAGCGAAAGAAGTTCCGAAGTCGAGAAGCCTTAGTGATAATTAATAGCGCCGCTAAAGTTCTGGCCTTTAATAATATAAGGAGTCATTCATCATAAACTTAGATAGCTACTCTTGCACCCCGGCACCTGACACTCGTAGTACTCTAGCTAGAGGACCTTATAACGGCGGAGGAAGGTCGGAATTGGGATTTCAATTGGCGCAAGGTCAATTAGGAATGAAGCTAGACATGTAAAACTTCCGGACAGTTAGACGTGTGGACCAGTTGTTTTGAGGCGACTTAGAATACCTTGACTCGTGCTGCCAGCCAAATATGTAGGTATTTGTTATTTTCAGCAATTGCATAAAGCACTGACGATTTCTCAGTAAAGACAGGAGGTATTTCTGATTCTGCTCTTTTCATAAAATGGTTTTATTAAACGGTTTACGTTTAAGGTTTAAACCTGCAATAATACCTCAAAAGCTATTTATCAAACTCAAGGCGTAGAAACTAGACTATAATGTTTTGCAGGCAAACCTGTTTCTAATGTTGATTATGAAGGTCACAAATGATAGCATTTTCCCTTTGCTGCCTCTGATTTTACCTTTTCCATCTGCCCATGTTTACCGCGGCAACCCGACGAAGCGGGTAGGTACGCTGTACAGCCTGTATATTTGCTTTATACCCACTGACTCGACCGCAAGCTGACACGGGCAACAACAAAAGGTGCCACAAATCGCCCTCGACGCTATTTGCTGAGGCTATTAACCAATACACAGAAATGTCGATAAATGTAAACGTGCAACTCTCAACCTTGATGCAACGAAATAATGGTATGTACAACCACTTGAAATTATTATATGGACAGCAACATAATTTTTTTTCTTACCACATTCGCAAATGAGATGTTACAGGTTTTTCTGTCTTCGATAATAATAACTATAGTTTGATAAATACTCACCCCCATAATAATTCAAACAGTCCAATAAATCTGTTTTAGCTAATACACTGTTTTGACACTTTCTGTCAAATAATGACAGCGCCAAGAAAGAACGAGACAAAACAGTGTAATAGTCATAGAGAAAGAAAAAAATCTTCGCTTTCTACATTCTATGATACAAATGTACCCAATTAGCAAAGTGTAATCAATTATCACGTGTCACAGACTACTTCGAGCTTGGACTTCGAGCCATGACTTTGCATAACATCTGCATTAACGTGAAACTATGACGTGTTGGCTATTGTGCCGCGATCGGAGCTGATCAACTGAATAATGGGTTATGTACACACTGATGTACAATATGTGATGTCCTCAATTAGGTATCGATTAACACCATTATCTTATCTCTCGGATACCTAATTGATACATGCGTTTAACACGTATGTGCATTGATTAATTTCATTTGCGCATGCACTGATACGTTTAAGTGTCTGACCCCTCACGGATGTATGTAACATTATTTTGTAATTCTTTGGTTGATGCGACCGTTGGCGTCCTTTAGTATCGATCCGTGAGGCTTCACCACAATATATAGAATAGTGCTTCACTATAATTTATACTATCACTTATGGCTGAGGTTCTCAATGTGGAATACGTGTAAGTATAAATAAATGATTCAATATGAACTACTTGATTAAATTTTATCCAAGACTGATGGCGTATGCGTGCCTTGAAGCTCAATATTTTTATGAGTTATGTAGTGGAACTCATATATTTATTAGGTTAAGCCTGGAGGTTGAGTGTAATATGAAAATAAGAATGTGAGAGAGTCTAGATTCTATTGTAGTCGGGTTTCTATAAATATTCACTAGTACCTATAAAATATATGTAAGCATAGGTACACTATGTTTTAACCAAGCATAAAACTGAAATAACCATTTGAATCACAATTTCCAAGAGAGTCGGTATTGCAAGCGGAAAAGCTCTCTTCATTGTTCAGTATCGGAAGTAAGTAATCTTTAGCATGATTTCCCTGTTGTAGCATAGTACGCCTGTTCAGTCGTAGTTTCATGATACAGCGATTTAACAATTCCGATAGACCAACAAAGACCTAACTTTTTTGTTTTTAATCCTGCTTGGATAGCCAAGCAGGTGCCATCTAAAAGGGAGAAAACATAGCGCTTGGGAATGAGTTTTCTGGTTACTCAGAGCTTTTTATTTGATTTAAGCGATCAAAGGCGGATATAGAGGGTGTGGCCTATAATAGGAGCAAAAATTTTAAATAAAGGCCCTTTATGTAACCAGTAATCAATTCTATATGGTTTTAATTTAATATAAGTAAAAGTAAAATGGTATTTTTCTAACAAAATAAATCAAACCAGCAATGTATTGCAAACAAATATGTCCAGTCATAGAACTTGACATTGTCATTTGCCACAACGATTTGGATATACATTGATTAGGTATTATAATTTTGGATCTGGTTTCTGGGATTTAGGTATTATACTACGTATACTCTGTAAAATCATTGATTAAAATTTTTACTACAGGCGATGGATTTATGTGCAACATCAAATCTTTGAAATCGTTGTTTTCTTACTCGTACGTTGGAATAGGAACATGGAAACGGATGTGATGCCATCTTGCGGCGGGATATTGGAGATGCGGTTGTGATTGCCGAGGTAGTAGGTAATTAGGTTTCCGCTTGTTTACTCCCTATGTCCTACATTCCCAAGTTTGCAAACTCATCAATACTTGTTACAAATAAATAATTTTAAACTAGGTTACATCACGCTTGCCAATAGAAAGCATGACGTATTTTCTTTGCGACTCTAAGGGCCTAATTGCAAGTTAATTGTTTTTAGGTATCACATAAATAAAAGTTAATCTGACGCATGTTATCTACTTGACGTATGATCACCGGGTGGCCTCCTGTTTCACATACGGTGATAAGTCAGGCCGGGGTTGAAAAACAACACCAATTATAAAACGTCTAATCATTCATCCCGGGACCCTAATCCCTTGAAATAATAGGGTTACGTGTCAGCAGATTAATAGATATACCTTCATCATCACCATGTGATTAGACACCATAATATTATTATTTAACTTACACTTTTTATTCACATTAGGGTACAGTTATAACTAAACTATAACTAGCTCATAAATAATAAGGTACATGGTAGCAAATGTAGCATCTAACTATTCTAACAGTTTTAACTAGTTGAAAGTGGGTTATGTTGCAACCAGAGAACAACTCGGCATCGAAGGGCATGGATAAAAAAAGCTAACCTTCCCTTAAATTTTTACCTGCAAAGAGTTTTTCTATGTTCGAGTAAAAGGGGCAAGACAGCCATCGTAGCTTTACTGAGTGAGCATATTCCATCTTGCAGTTTGACATAATTAGGTAAGTACCATTTGGAGACCAAGTTGGACCAATATTTTAGGCCTAACAAACTCTATATACTTAAAGTGCTATTTAAAAATAATGACACTTGGTTTTCTTAAAAAAAAAGTTTTAGGTTCATCAATTAAAGTATCTACCAGTCTACACGTCCAATTTAGCCATCGATAAAAATATTCCATTCCACGGAAGCTGACATGTGCTCGCAGCTTTTCGCAGCCATTAGCGTGATAAATGACGGTTCAAATGCGGGACGGGGTGCGCGTCACGTGACATCAGAGCCACCCGATACGAACGATGGACTCGTGTTTAATTACTAGAGATGTGCTGCGTCTCTTACCAAGACTAGTCGACTAGTCGAGGAAAACGGCTAGCTGCGGCTGACGCTATGGCCGCGCCACACCACTGAAAATAATTCCATTTACTTTCTTTCGGAATGAGACATACCAACTTAGCAGAGTGCGTATTGCGATTTTGTTTTGACAGTTAAGCTGCTCCGCTTTTAGATGGATTAGCAAATTTATTGCGATGTCTTAACTTTAACCATATGAGTGAGTGAGAAAGAGTTACTTGTAATTTCGCAAAACAAATGTGGCTACTCACCTTAGTGGGAATTGAACTGCCTAGAACTTCTCGTATTACCCAAGTAAGAACATTGTTGTCAATATTAGTATAACAGCAAACATATGGGTTAATATCCTCATAATGGTCAAGGCAGATACGCTGTAACAACCCAAGCACCGTACTAACTGTTATTTATCACAAAACTAGCCGACTAATTGGTACATCTCAATTAATTACAATTACTGAAATACCTGAATCATGCCCGTGTATCAGTCAGCTATGATGAGCCACATATCCTTTGACAAATTGTGCGCATAATACCTAAGCCAACCAATTTATGATGCATCAAATGCAAAATGTAGTCGACAACCATTGTGAAGTCACTGTGACATTATGTTTGTGGCTTTACATTTGATGTGGCCGCGGATAATTTAAGGTGAAATATTTTGTAATTATTTGTAAAACCGGCTTCATTATCTTTATTTCCCGTATATTCCCGGTTTTACTTTACGACTCAATTTACTATCTTTGGGCATCGATATATTATTGCTTATATTCGCTCCAGAAATAAGCCTGTACCTTCATGAATGTTGTCTACATATACATGATATATTAAATATTGATCCAATTGATTGTCAATTAATAAAGGTGTTATCATCGATCGGTGGCGTCGGCGTGGGGCTACAGCCTACGTAACCCAATAAATTATGATGGATCAAATGTGAGCGCCGCCGCGGGAAACTCACTACTAATTACATTTCCACGCCTAACGCAATCTCGCCCGAGCTATGTTAATTTTACGCCCGCCTTCATACTAATGCTTACTATGGAAAGGGAAAAATAAACATGAACGAAGCTCTTTCCAAATTAATAAAAAAAATATCATGATAGTTTCGACACTCCTCATCCTCCAACAAGACAGCATTTCAATAAACATTAACCTAAAATCATTCAGAGTTTGTTAATGCCTACCAAGAGATCAAATTACTAAGATGAAATCATTCATACACATACATATCACAGGCTGTAGTAGGTATAGTAAGACACACAAAAACTACGAATTTTCGCTGAGGCAAATTGTAAGAATAGGCTGGATGGCGGATTTTTATGAAAAGCGCGATCACTGACTAAGGAAAGTACCTGATAAAGGCTTGGGTGACACTTGAACTCCGTGAACTCTTGAGATAACACAATTTATCGTCTGGAAAGATGAATGACACAAAATGATGATCTATCAGCTTGGCAGCATAACATTAAAGTTTTATTTTCTCTAATGTTTGGATAGGATAATGTTGATCGCCATCTTTCCAAATAGGCTTAGATTTGGAGTTCAGAGCCTTTAAGGCGAGTTATGGTAAAACGTCACAATTTATCAAACACTGTAGGTAATTTTTTCTCTTTCAAAAAAACAAAAGATCAATCTAATCGTTTATTTAAGATCCATTTCAGATGGTTAAATGATCTTAAATAAATCCAGGTTAAAAAATGTTTCAATGGCGAGCAGAGTTTTGAAAAGGACTAATGGCTTAATCTTTGTCTAAAACCATTGAGTCGAGGTAATTTTGGGTCGGCAGCAAAGATCGCCGTTACCCTTCAGTTTTTGGACAATGGTCGGCGCTAAAATATTTAACAAAAGTTTAATTTTGAAGTTCTTTTGTTTAACGGAGGGCGCCGCCCGCCCAGACGCGTAGGCTTTGGGGAGATCAGATTATTGCATAAGATAAGCGGTTTCTTTTACATTTTACGACAATTTCGACCGTTCTTTTACGTAAAGATGTTTAAAAAAAATAAGGTTCCAAGTTAGTTTTGCTTTAAAACTTTTTAATTTAATGGTTCTTGAGTGTGCACTTCTCTAGAAATTAAGGTATCACTACTACTAATAAAACATGAAAGTACTGTTTAGTTTCACGTTTCATTACAAAGTGTTCAGCCAGAGATTTATTCTGATTTATTAAGTATAATGATTCGCATGAAGCTGTGGTAAAATCTCTATTAGTTTGATATTAAATCGGTTCGACCTTATAAATAATTTATTAGGTATCTCGACCAGCCATTAGTAGACTGATATAAACGTAATTAACTATTCAATTGTATTTCGAATGCACGCATTTCACTTTTGTATTTTTCGTACTCTTTTTTTATTCGTACATATATATTTTTTTACTTACATCAAGTATACTGATTATTACATAACATTTGTTCTTCATGCTGCTGAACCTTGGCTTTATGCTGTCATATTATACCCTTTATGCCTTAATTTTTAATATATACTGCCTATTTCCTCTTATTTTTTTCTTTCTCATACTTAATTATTCTAACGCCGTAAGTGATACAGCTTGTCATTTTTCCGACCCTCGCGATTAATCGTCGCGCAGCGGCCGGCCTAAGCGATGCACGCACTTTGTCTACACCTGAGCTCATTACTTATTACGCGGGTACATTATTAAATTCGCGCTCACGCCTTTCAGAGTTGCCGTCGTCGCGTGAAACTTTCCATAAATCGTCCCAGCATAAAACATGTAAAACTGAGTTTTAAGGCACTCACTTTTGCTCAAGATAAATGCCTGTTTTGGCATAGTAGAAAAATGCTTTTAGACTCGCAAAAGTTCTAACACCACTTTCCGTGCGTTTAAAATGAAATCCTCTACTTATTTAAGAATATAGAACTACAAAAATACTAGGAATAAAATAATAATCTAGGGCGGTAGAGGAAGGCCATCTTGTGTGAGGTGTGAATTAAGATGGCGGCGACTCATTAGTGACTCCGCGCTCTAATTGCAACGCCACTCACCCGAACGCTGCCTTAAAAATATTTTTTTAAACAATACTTTTTCACCTTCCTATTAGCGTTTGAATTTGGCATTCTGCCGCAAAAATTCGGCTGCAGTGAATGAAAAATTTACTCAGCACGTAATTTTGAAAAGACTGTTAAATTCGTAAGCTTTTGGTAACAAAATTATGTTTGAGTAAATAAATAGAACTAGCTTTAGAATCAATTATGAGTTAGCTTGACTTAGAATTCCAGCCTTACCCGATTTCAACGAAGTAGTGTAAAGGAAAAGAGTTAGCTACCATATCCATTGGCTTACCTGAAAAGAGAAAACAACAATCATAAATAATCCATTTGCAGTAAAATCCAACACACGCTGCAATTCTTTTCAGCAAAAGGGGATATGCTAATGTAGTACAGGGAAATTGCCATTAAGGGTTGTTTATTCCGCTCTGTCCTCTGTTAAGGACTTAGGCCCGAAGTTGGGACCAGCCTTTGGCCATAATAGGCGTCTCGTAAATCTTCAATAGAGCTGCTATCTCCAGAGCTCGCTGACTCCGAATAAATACAAGCCATTTGCGAATTTAACCCGTAGTTATTTCAGACCGGTTGACTTAGATCTTACTCGACGGTACTTGGGCAATCTTGGGACACGGATTGGGTTGTGCTCAAATTAAAACGGAGAATAGACCTATGTGCAGTTTTAACAATCTGCGTATCATCATGAAGCATTGAGTGACAGTCCTACACTGTACTTTACAATATATTTTTATAAAATGTATAAGGATTGCATTTTTAGGGTTCCGTAGCCGAAAGGCAAAAAACGGAACCCTTATAGTTTCGTCAAGTCTGTCTGTCTGTCTGTCTGTCTGTCTGTCTGTCTGTCTGTCTGTCTGTCCGTCCGTATGTCACAGCCACTTTATTCTGAAACTATAAGCATCACATAGCTGAAACTTGGTAGGTAGGTGTATTTTGTTCACCGCTTTCCGATTCAGATACAAAAAGTAAGAAAAAATAATATTTAAGGGGGGGCTCCCATACATGAAACTAAAACCTAAAAATTTTTTTTTACTCAAACCTATGCGTGTGGGGTGTCTATGGATAGGTATTTTAAAATGATGTTGAGGTTTCTAAAACCATTTTTTTTAAAGTGTAAGGTTTGAGATATAGACGCTTCCAAAGTGGTAAAATGGGCGTCCCCCCCCATCTAACTTTTGAACTAAGAAAGTGAAAATTTTGAAAAAAATATATGATGTAGATCTCAACAAAAACTTGCAACGAAAATTGGTTTGAAGGAGATCGAACCAGTAGTTTTTGAGATATTGCACATTTTTATCAACCGCAAATATAACTTTGTCTTTCATACAAACACTATGAAAAACAAAGTTATTTTTGTTGTCGCAATCTAATGTGATGTTTTCGTTAATTGAAAGTAAGTGGACCCTGAAGTTAGTTAAGGGTGGCACGGAACCCTCAGTGCGCGGGTCCGACACGCACTTAACCGGTTTTTTTAAACAAATAATAGTAAGCTTCATTTTATTCAATTTTTTTTTCAGATAATACATTTGCATAATTAAAAAGAAAAGAAAATATTTTATGCCAAATTTCCTATCCAGGATTTGTATTCTTATTTTACAAGCTATTATTGTCATCGAACTCGGAACTCCAGCGTTTAGGAGGTACCCTTTTACGCTCATTCAATGGATATTCATTCAGATCGTATACAGCACCTACTTAGATGTTGCTTGTCCTTTGACAGCCGCTAAGGGTGCTCCTGTGGAGTGTTAAACAAAACTCGGGGTACGTCCAATACGACCCTTCAACTTGCTTCGACCGCGGTTTTCTCCCTGACCTACTTTCTCGATTTTTTCCTCATGCGAACTAAATATGAAGCGATCTCTGGAACAATTAGCTGCTAGTTAGAGTAAGAGCGCTGAAGTTGAAACCGTATTTCGGACTGTTTTTTGTAATAAGACTTAACATAGTAATGTTGAGAAGTGCCCAGTTGTATTAAAATGTCATTCTTCTAAACTGTAATTTACGTTGTGTTGTGCAATAAAGAGATATATTATTATTATTATTCTTCTTGGATATGATAAAATATTACCTTATTAATAAATACCAAAGCGGTCGTTGTGGAAAGCCGTGGGGGAGGCCTATGTTGAGCAGTGGACGTCCATTGGTTGATAATTATGATGATAATGATGAAACACCAACGACTAGATGATGGATCAAGATCAGAGAACCTGAACTTATTTGAAAGGTTGGATCGTTCCTTTTAGTGTTCTTGTACTGTGTGTAACATGTACGTAGAAAACATTTGTAACGCAGCGTACTTCACGTATTAGAAGCGTGCGAAACGGACTACGAATTATCGTAGCGCTACGAACTACGAATTACGATGCATCTTTTTCACTATAGGGAAGAAAATTCGCATTACTAAAGGGGTTATTTACCGTTCTAGTTTGTAATTTAAGCTTAGTCAACACTGGAATACATTCAAAACTATTTAGAATTTTATTCGTTAGTTCCGTTGAATCTTTTTTCCAGATCAGAAATAATATCATTGCATTGACGTTAACGATTGAAATGATATTTATTGTGGATGATGTGACCGCTAAATTTAATTATACGTGTTATCGGTAATACTAATCTAATAAACTCCGTTCATTTGCTGATAATAGTCCGGCTGACCACTGAATGGTATTGTGTAACTTATTCACGGCACTATGGAACAAAACAGATGTAATGTTCGGTTTAGTAAGGGTGATAATTAAGCTTCATCTAATGTGTAGTTCAACATTTACAACATTTCGGAAAATTTAAAAATATAATAATCTTATTGATGTTGATACTGAATAAACGTTTCTTCTTTCTTTCTTCTTTAAAGAAAACGATATTCAATGCAATCCTTCGACATGCACAAGTCATCTAATAGCTATCTGGTGGTTATTAAACACAATCCAGAACTTTCTACTCCAACGCCTGTATTTGCTGTAAGCTTTCTAATCCATAGAACTCGACAAGTCTAGTCTCCTCATTTCTATTCGACTGTGAGAGAATACCGAGCACATCCGTGAATTCACATCAGTAAAACTGTCAGTTTGTTTCAACCGACAAAGTTCAGCTGATCGGAAAGCCTTCACCGGCACTTGTGCATACGTGTACCTAGCGGGATCCGCGGCAAGGTCGGCTATTGTGATCGTCTTTTGTTCAGTTTGTGGGTCAACCGGACACCGCGTCTAACCGTTTGTTCTTACGGCGCGGTGGGTAGTGTGCGGCAACTTTTAATTACTATGTTATAGACCGTTTCTTCTTTTGTTTCACTAGGTAGTTTAAGGTGATATTTGCACTTGAATACATAGTGTAAAAATGGATTATGGTTTTATGAACAAAAGACGAGTGAAGTTGCAACAGTTGCGGCGTGTGACGTCACCGGCTGCATCGGTGGGGGCTAGCAACCAACTTCGCGCTGGACTTCGTTATTCGTTTTTGCTATGTCACTTCGAATTCTTCCTTTCTACTGATTTGTCAACCGACACTACAAAACTCTGTATCTGGTTTAATCTCAATAAACGGAGATTTTCATTTACATAATATACGAATTCATTGGAGAGACCTGATCCTGACCTACATGAATCGATACATGAAAGTCTGAGCTCGAAACATGGTCCTTCGAGCCGGATAAACGGAGGATTCAAGATTCCACGGAAGTCGATGCCCTTGGATGCCCAGAATCCTGAAGAATCAGCGCACGAAAGACGGTCAGGTCAAACCTTTCCTTTCATCTCCTAATCCAATCGATTTGTGCTAATTTCGTGACGTGTTTGTGCATTTCAGTTCAAATCGTAAGCGTTACATACCTACCGGCTCGCGGTCGCGATCGTCAACTGCGACTGCCTACACTGCCTACGAGCTGATAAGGTGATTTTATTCGACTGTAAGTACCTTTTGCTTCCCAATTAATCCGCAAAATGATTGAAAATAGTGATGTAAATTTGCAACTGCCAACGGCGAATCCTAAAGTAGGTAGTCGTTCTCCTTCTGCAGAACGTTCTAGTAACGATTTCAAATTAGCAGACCTAAAAAAAACAGAGAAAAACTCTGAAAGGTCGAGTAACTTCTTTTGAAAATTATGTTTCTAAATTTCAGGATTTGGTTATCACAAAATGTCAACTGCTTGAATTAAATTTAAGAATTTCTAAAATGGAATTACTTTTTGAAGATTTTGATAGAATACAAACCAATATTGAATATTTTAGTGACGAAAATAATCTGTCAATAAATATGGAGTATCGCGAAACGTTTGAAGAGCAATATTTTCGATGTATTTCTATTGCAAAATCGATCGTGGATGACTGTGATAACCAAACATTGAACAGTAAACCAGTAATAAGTGATAATAATGCATTGTTGCAATTCAAATTACCAGATATCAAATTACCCTCCTTTAGTGGTTCGTATGATGACTGGCTCGAATTCAAAAACTCGTACTTAACGATGATTCATAAACGCGCAGATTTGAATGCGATTCATAAATTTCACTATTTACGTTCATCGTTAAGTGGCAGTGCACTTCAAGTTATAAGCGCACTAGAATTTACAGCGGAAAACTATGCCCACGCTTGGGACTTATTGTTAAATAGATTTCAAAATGATCGACTTTTGGTACACAACCATGTCAAATCGCTATTTTCTATTCCAAATATGAATAAAGAGTCTCTTTCATTAATTAGAAAAATGATAGATTCCATTTTGCGTAATTTACGTTCATTAAAGTCGTTGGGAGAACCCACAGAATCTTGGGATACCCTAATCATGTATATTATTGTATGTAAATTAGATTCTTCCACTGAACGTGAGTGGGAAAGTTATAAGGGAGCACTTATTTCCGGTTTTCAAAGTCAAGATCCTAAACGTAAATTAATATTAGATGATTTGCTGACATTTCTAAGAAACAGAGCTGATTTATTGGAAATGGTAAACGTTAACAGCAATTATACTAATTCGCAGAGCTTTAGTAAATCACAAAATAATAATTTCAATAAAAATAATAACAAATCTTTTCATAACGGATCCAAGATGCCAGTTACGCATACACAAAGTCATAGTTATGTGGTCACAAATACTGCAAAGTCAGGTAAACGTAGTCGTTCTTGTGAAATGTGTCGCGGCAATCATGCGCTGTTTATGTGTAGTATGTTTTTAAATCTATCTATCGAAGATAGATACAAATTAGTCAGTGATAAAAACCTATGCTATAACTGTTTACGTGGTGGCCATTCAATTAGTGAGTGTTACTTTGGGCCATGCCAACATTGCAAGCAAAAATATAATAGCTTATTGCATCAAAATGTAGGTAATGATAACAGTTGTGAGGGTTTATCTTTGCATCCGGAGCCTAAACCGTCTCAAATAAAATCGACCGTACTGCATTCTTCATTAGGATCGCATTGTAATGACGGCGCACGCACGGATCAGCTGGTTCCGCCACCTGTTTTGCTACCTACTGCACTAGTAGAAGTAATCGATAAAAACAACAAACGACACACGGCTCGCGCGCTATTAGATAGCGGCAGTCAACATTGTTTCGTTTCAGATGCGTTTTGTAGACGAATTAATCATACGAATTTTATACAGTCCACTGTTCAAATATCGGGAGTGGGACAATCGGTCACACAATCCAATAAATTATGCGATTTAATTATACGATCAAAAGTAAACGATCATTACACGAATATGCGTTGTTATGTTTTGCCAGGTACAATTACATCATTTTTACCGACTGTAAGTATCGACGTGAGTTCGATACAAATACCCGAACATATTCAACTTGCCGATCCTAACTATAATATTCCTTCTGAAATCGATCTATTAATCGGAGCAGATGTTTTCTGGGATCTATTAAACAAAAACAAAATACGATTATCAACAGGGTCATATTTACAAGACTCAAAATTGGGTTGGGTTATTTCCGGTCCAATTTATACGAATAAAGTAACAATACGAAATTCTAATATTCAATGTAACTTTGTACAAAACATAGACAATATAGATTTACAATTAAAGAAGTTTTGGGAATTGGAAGATCTATCTAAAGCACATACTCTTTCTAGTTCCGAACGGAAATGCGCACAGGAATGCAACGACGAGGTAGTCTCACGTGTTATTCGAGAAGATTTTTTTGTGGACGATCTCCTAACATCACACGATGATCCTAAAACGTTAATCGATATCTGTGAAAAGACGTCACATATTTTGAGTGAATACGGCTATCCATTGCGTAAGTGGACATTTAATTGTGATGAGACTGTGGAGTCACAATCGAAAGATTTAGCCATAGGTGAACACACGCAAACAAAAACACTCGGGTTAGGTTGGCATAATAAAAATGATGAGTTCCACTACACAACAAAATTAAATTCAGTAGATACTTCACGGCTAACTAAACGAAATATGTTATCAGTGGTCTCTCAAATTTATGATCCTTTGGGGTTTCTTTCACCTGTTGTTATTGTTGCGAAAATACTTTTGCAGAAACTATGGCTGTGTAAACTCGATTGGGATGATCCGGTTCCAAACGACGTCACAGCAAAATTTAATGATTTTATTAATTCTATAAAACAGCACTTATACGAAATAACTATTCCACGATTCATAAGGAGTATTCACACTAAACATTTGGAATTACACATATTTTCTGACGCTTCTCAAGAAGCGTATGGCGCTTGTGCCTTCGTTCGTGCAATATCAGAGGATGATTCGATTTTAGTTAATTTACTTTGTGCAAAAAGTAAAGTAGCACCTTTAAAAACAATTACCATCCCAAAATTAGAGCTTTGCGGTGCTTTGCTGGGTGCCCGATTATATAAAATGACTAGCTGTGCCCGCGACTTCGTCCGCGTGGAATAGTGACTTTGGGTAGAATTTTTAATTATTTAGGCTTATGATTTTACAAATAAGATACTTAAGTATAAGTACTTTAAAATTGGCCATTGTTAGCAATGAATTGTAAACGTTGAGGTTTTATATAAAAAAACATAATAAGTATTTAAGAAAAATAGTGAGACTTCGTCTAAGACAACCATAGCTCAACTATACTACTTCCGCCTCCAAGCTTTGCACCCATCTTCAAGTCACCCTGTATTACTTAACTAAAACTAAAGGGCGATATAGAATGCTTTGTAAGCTTTATTAAACTTATTTTGAAACAAAATCAGTATATTTATTATTACAACAATAAAAAGCAAGTAGTACATCAAAGGTGATCAATTATTATGACCATACCGATTATTTGGACGTTCACAATTTGTATTTTGATTAAGAGTTCCTTTGTCTGATAGGATTATATGGTTACTTTACTTTTTAACTACTAAGTACTTTGCCACAAAAAAAACTACTACTTTACTAACATTTTACTTTGTTGTGTGGAAAAAATGGATCTAAATATATATTTTGTTATATTTTGGCAAGTACCATAAAGTTAGAGTACCAAAATTTCATTTAATTTATACAAACCAATATGGAGGAAACACTACACATTGAATTAAAACACTTTACAGATTCATTTCCCACACATTTATTTAAAATGAAATAGAGGGCCTGACGTTTCTAATTATTATCAGCATCCGTGGTCACATGTAGACCAAGAAACTACCATCGCTCATTAATATCTATTGACGTTCCTAACAACCCAGAAAAAACTTATTGTGTCTTGAGATCTTGCAGTATGAGATGTTGCTTAGGTTGGTCTAAACATAAATAAATCAGCTATTTATATTCTTTAACTCGTCAAGTATGTGTGAACGAGACACAATAGAAATTCCATTGTTATGCGACTCTCGAGAGTCGTTTGATCCCTGACTGATTAATCTGCATGCCTATACTAATTGTTGATTCACCGATGTAGAAGATGTCACATTCACAGTCACATTCCTGTCTGTACTCCCCTGCATCTTGGAGAGGTATGTGATGTGACACTTGAAAGGTGGTAAAAATTGGTTAATCTTCTTGTTCAATTGTAGCGGGTTTGGCACAGGGTATGCAACAACCTTCCTTACATGTTGACAATCAGCAGCCAGGTTTTGGTTATCATTGCTGCCCCTTGCTCTCTGAAACAAAGTTTTTGTCGTGATAGCTATGTATTGGTGGCATTTCTAAAGACTGTGAGGCTAAGGTTATGATCTGGATAAGAAATATTGTTTATTGTCTGCCACAATTTCTGAATTATCTGAATATGAACTGTATGAAAGTAGATTTTCCAAATTCAACTGGAAGAAACTCTTCAATTCTTTCTCTGGAAGAAGAGCTTCACTTCTCATTAATTATTCTGCCATCCTACCAGTTGAATTTTTGGATGATTAGAGTTTAGACTGAGAATATAAACACCTAGAAGCCTAGTCCTGGCTCGTAAATGGCGCATTTCAATAGTAGCCCATTTGGCAACTATTTGACATTGAGCCCTTAGTGCTCAAGGACACGCAGTACGAGTAACAGCTCCCGATTTTTTGATAATAATGACGGTTTGTGCAGTCAATGGTTGCCACAACAGATCTTAAAAACACAACAAAACCCTAAGCAATGCATACCATGTGTAATTTATCAAATTAAGCTTGATTTTATACATGTAATACTTAAAACAAGATTGTTTAATTTATCAATGAAAATTTGCTTAAGTGTTGTCAGTATAGGTGGAATTAAAAAAACTACCATTCCTTTTTAATAAAGTTTTATTCACTATGTTTGCGATAGTTTTATGGTTTAAACTTTATTGCTGTCATTTTTAACAATTATAACTAGAGATCGGATAATCAGATGTATATTTATTTACCCTTAGTTGAGGTGTTTGTTAGCTATTATAGAATGCAATTTTGAATCAAAGAAAATCTTGGAATTGCGGAATTGACAAAGTTATTTTTTATAGAATAAAATCGGGAATAGGTATATTTTCGTATTTTTCTACGATTTACAATATTACGCACTTTTTTTGTCTATAGTTTACCGCCAATGTGAACAAAATTGTTACTTAAGTGATCCTAACGCCATCTAGTGAGAGCTATAAAGTGATGGGAAAAAGAAAACTACTCATGGTTTCGAATGTTCGTGTCGGGTATAAGTGCTCCTTGTGAGTCTTTATAAAAAAAGCCGGAATCAGCGGCTTAACGAACGTGTCTTCCGAAGCACGGAGATGTTCGGGATATAAGTCACCTATATGGTCGGAATGGTCCATCCAAACACCGACCGCGCCGTAAGTTGCTTAACTTCGGTATTACTACCAAAGCGCTGCCACCACTGTGCTACGACACCCCAAGTGAGTAAGTGAGTCTTTATACAGAAATAAATGTTTTTTTTAATAAACATGGTGTAAAAAAAGTATGAGCCAAATTGAAGGGGGTGGTTGTCAATCGAGTTTAGAACACGGGAAAAATAATAAAAAAAATAAAGAAAAGAAAAAATAATAATTAAACGAGTATTTCTATTACTACAGAAAAATACTCTACAAAAATACATTAGTTATAAAATAATGCACTTGACCTACTGACCGCTATTACTATGGGTTAATACTCGTTATTTGAAAATACACGTTATCAATGTGCGAAAGTGACAGATAGTGCGGCTACCTTAGTTTTGTAGCTTTTTATGAATAACGTGCGCGCAATCTTAGATGTTTTCGAGTATGATTTTGTACGGTGCTGCTTGATTTGATTTTAATCAATTAGTATTATTGTAAATAGCAGAATCATTACTTAAAAGGACGCCTGTTGGGATTGGTGGATCGTCAACTGTTCTGTAGCAATTTAATGCAAATTAAAATTATAAATGCAAATAAAAAAGAGCTAGATTTTTTTAAATATTTTTCCTGTATTCTAGACTCCACTTTTAACCACCCCTTTGAATTTGGCTTGTACTTTTTTTACACCCTGTAATCAGCCATTTGTTGGTGGCCTTATTAGGATTTTTTTTATAGTTCGCTCTATTCTACTAATCAAGCTCTTACATATGACACTCATGTTGAGGTAGTAGTGATAAAATAATTATGGAATCCACCATTTTGTAGCGGTGGCAATCTTAGATTAACAATCAGAACTATATGGTGTATTTTTAACTCGATACATCAAACAGAAAAGAGTAAAATAAAGGGGAAATTAAACCATTGAATAAAATAAAAAGCCTACGTTCGTTATTTCTTTATACATAGGTTCCCTAATATTTCAATTTTCTACCATTTAGTAGAAATGAGATTTTCTGACAATATTATTCCTTTACTAGTGTGCGTGACAGGGATATTGTTTACGCACACGTAGCTACAAAATGTGCGCGCTTTTGACAACGATCTTTGTTAGGAACCCTCCTTCTAGGTGTTTATATTCTCAGAGTTTAGATGAATAGGAAAAGCAGTAGGTAACAAAAATTGATATCTACATACCGTTAATAAAACTTTGGTGTTACATTATACAGGTGATGGTAAGCAACAACAGGTGATACTGGAGAGACCATTGCAACACATCAGTGTCTAATATCACTTGTGGCTTAATCCTTCACATGTGGCGTTGTTGCTCCTCCTATTATTTACACATGCAATTTTCCATAATTTCCATGCTTTCAATCACAGATGAATATATTCAATACTTTGTTTCACTTTGTTTTATTTTGATAGATTGAATGACTTGACATTTGTTTGACAATGACTTTAGACATCAGTTAATTGTATCTGTGTACAACTTATAAGTGTAAAAGTGACACTTGGCGCGTTTCGTTCTACCACAGATAATATAAGTTCTACTGAAGTTTGTTTTTAATATTTTTTACTATTTAATATTTTTTACTTAATACTTTTATTTACAGGCATTGTAAGTATCCTAAATGTTGCTCGATGGTTTAAGCTACCACTGTTCAAAATTTCATTTGAATTGGTTCAGTCGCTTCGGAGTTTATCGCGAGCAAACAGACAGACAAACAGACAAACAGAGAAATAAGAAATTTGAAAAAAATCTAGATTAGTCTCATTGCACTTCTTACATCCCCCTGACTCGGTTTTAAGCATTTTCTTTTATTGTACAGAAATTCGACCTCTACAATTTTATTATATGTATAGATAGATTATCGATTCTATGAGCTTAACATTCGATTCTGTTTATTTTTGGTCAGATTCAACAATTGTTATAGGCTGGCTTCGTATGTCACATCATTTACTTAAAACGTTTGTGCAAAATAGATGTTCAGAAATCAACGATTTAACAGGCGATGCATCTTGGTTACACGTAGAAAGTCAAAATAACCCAGCTGATTTGGTGTCAAGAGGGCTTGACATTAAAGACATTAAAACTAATGATTTATGGTGGCATGGTCCGAGTTACTTACATTCTTCTGAGTGGTCACCTAATAAACAATCAACACCAATTTGCAAAAATCTACCTGAAATAAAAATTAAAACCGTAAACGCATTATGTACTAATTCAGAAACATTAATCGATTATAATAGGTTTTCTTCGTTTAATCGATTGAAACGCACGGGAGCCTACTTACTCAGATTTATTTATAACGTACGAAACAAACACCTGCGGCGGGTTGGTCCCTTATCAGTCGCCGAGTTGACCGAGTCGCAGCTGATGTTGTCGCGTTTTGCGCAGATTCAATCATTCCCTTCATTATATAATAGTCTACATAAAGGACTATCGTTATACAAATGCAAGGAAGCAAATCAAGTTCTAGGTCTTAACGTATTTTTAGACGAAAACAAAGTAATTCGTGTTGGCGGACGATTGAGTAATTCACCTAACTTTGATTACAATAAACAACATCCGATATTGTTGTGTAGTAAAAGTCGATTTACAATGCTTTTATTTGAATATCAACATAAAATATTATTACACGCGGGACCTAAACTCATGTTAAGTACTATTCGCGAAAACTGGTGGCCGCTCGGGGGCAGGAACCTTGCAAGAAAAATAGTTCACCAGTGTATAATGTGCGTTCGAATGAAAGGCAAAGTTCCAGCACCGATAATGGGAAATTTACCCGCAGAAAGATTAGAAGCAGGTTTTCCTTTCATGTATACAGGTGTAGATTATGCCGGGCCAGTTATGATATTAAATCGCAAAGGACGAGGAGCCAAGTTAATTAAAGGATATATCTGTTTGTTTATTTGTTTTGCAACTCGATGTATTCACTTAGAATTAGTAAGTAGCTTATCTACAGCTGATTATATTTTAGCTTTAAAACGTTTTATTTCTAGGAGAGGTAAACCTAAAGAAATATTTTCCGACAACGGAAGAAACTTTGTCGGTGCGGAAAAGGAATTTCCGATTTTTTTAGAGAAAAAATTTAATAATATAGTCGATTTTGCTTCTAACGAGGGCATTGTATTTAAATATATAATTCCTTACGCAGCTCATTTTGGCGGACTTTGGGAAGCGGGGGTCAAGTCGTGTAAACATCATCTTAGACGCATACTAGGCAATGCCAACTTAACGTTCGAGGAATTTAACACATTACTAGCACAAATCGAAGCTGTATTAAATTCGGCCTATATCTTGTTTATCCACAGATCCTTCTGATTACCTACCCCTAACTCCTTCCCACTTTCTCATCGGCCGACCTCTGACCGCTCCGGCCACCGCAGACATCACCGAGGTGCCGCCTACTCGCCTGACACGCTACGACAGGATCGAGCAGTTGCGTCAACACTTCTGGAAGCGCTGGGCCACAGAATACGTATCAGAGCTGCAAATTCGGACTAAATGGAAGACGCATGTAAACGATCTTCAACTCAACAGCCTCGTCTTACTCAAAGACGACCAACAACCTCCTCTCAAATGGCGTTTGGGAAGAATTACCCAGATTTTTCCCGGAAAAGACGGAATTGCACGGGTCGCTAGCATTTGTACAGCAACGGGAACAGTTCAACGAGCTTTCTCCAAAATATGCCCGCTGCCATTACGTGCACAAGCAGAAGACAGTGATGATCACGCATAGAAGATTTTGGAAGCTAAGATGAAGCTCCCAAGGCCGGCGGTATGTTGGCGCCATCTATTATTTCATCACGCAAAAGACGAGTGAAGTTGCAACAGTTGCGGCGTGTGACGTCACCGGCTGCATCGGTGGGGGCTAGCAACCAACTTCGCGCTGGACTTCGTTATTCGTTTTTGCTATGTCACTTCGAATTCTTCCTTTCTACTGATTTGTCAACCGACACTACAAAACTCTGTATCTGGTTTAATCTCAATAAACGGAGATTTTCATTTACATAATATACGAATTCATTGGAGAGACCTGATCCTGACCTACATGAATCGATACATGAAAGTCTGAGCTCGAAACACTGCCAAATATTCTAATGGTGATAGCTGGAAAAATTGGTATAATGATGTTTTTGGTATCTTCACGCAATGGAGTATTTTATCTCTTGGTATATCTACAGACTCTCAGAATATGTATATACAGTGGTGGACTGCTAATTAAAGACACTTTGAAAATTGTATGTTCATCAAGTTTTGGGTTCCAATAATTTTGTATAATGAATACATAGAAACCAGCAACTGTTGTAAAATAATCGTATGGGTTTTACGTATAATTTGAAGTTACTATTTGCCATAACATTGATTTATTTTTCGTAATCTTTGACCTTAAATCTATTATGAGCAGAATAAGTGTACTAGTGATGTGGACAACTAATTAAAGACACCTAATGTAAGTTACTGAAAACCAAAAAAATACTGAAGCTGCAAAATAGTTAGTTAATATGAAATTAAAAATAGTCATTTCTCAATTGTTTTACAAAGTTTTTAATGTTTTTTTGTATGTCGTTTAGCTACATTTTGACCTTTACTTAGTCCTAGCATGGTCCTGGCATTAGTGCTATTAGTTCCTTGCAAGCATGTATTGGAATTTATTCTAATGCTTTCATAAACGTGTCATTAAGGTAATTTTAGCGTTGGTAACTACCTACTAACTATTATTTGTCTGATATTACAAAGTTTCCAATGCGATAGATGTCAGGACCTTAGAATCGAACCCCACTGAAAGACCTAAAATGGGATTTCTAGATGAAAAATAATAAGGATCAAAGCATATTTTCATGACAGTATTTGCTGCAGCAGGAAGATCGTAAAATATTTAAGTAAGACTGACAAGGCCTAGATTATGCGAGGAAAACTTGCACTGAAGAATATTTTATAAGTAACCAAATTTATAATATGCCAAATATTTCACGGATGCGGTTTGCCTAAATACATTCTCAACGTGGACTGAATCAAAGTAAATAATTGAGATTTTTTCGAATGTAAATAAATAATGGATGTAATTATGACGGAAAACGGTATATGAGACGACAATTTAACAAGACTATGTATCATATAACTGTAAGATATAAAGTGAGGAAACATTAAAGTGCGCCGTTAATTTTCTAGACGTATTGCCGGACCTATAAAAATACTAGTACATAAATGGAATATCTAAACAATAATATTCAACAACAGCCTATCTTTCCCTAAGCTGACTAAGCATCATGTCTAGAAACTCTTGAAGTTTAGACTTACTAACGACTTACTAGACCAATTGCAACGGCCGTCTCAGTTTTCCTAAGGGATACCGTCTATCTTTTAGATATGCTACCATAATAGTTCTAACATCAATACAATCGAAAAAATTGAGATTCTTGTCTTAGGTAATACACTAGCGAGACATGTTGCTAATGTTTATTAACTATACGGCGCTTTTATGAAAGCATTAGAACAAATTCTAATACATGATAACAAGAAACGCATATCACCAATGCCAGGACTAAGTTAAGGTCAAAATACAGCTAAGCGACATACGACAAAACATCAAAAACTTTGTTAAACATTTAAGAAATGAATATTTTCTATTTCATATAAACTGCCTTTTTTATAGTTTCAGTATTTTTTTGTTTTCATTAACTTTCATGAGGTGTCTTTAATTAGTTGTCCACATCACTGGTACACTTATTCTGCTTACAATCGATATGAAGTCAAAAGTTACGAAAAATAGATCAAGGTTATGACAAATAGTAACTTCAAATTATACGTAAAACCCATACGATTATTAAACAACAGTACCTGGTTTCTATGTATTCATAATACATAATTATTGGAACTCAAACCTTGATGAACATACAATTTTCAAAGTGTCTTTAATTAGCTGTCCACCACTGTAGTTACTAGAATTTTGTTTTTTGGGCACAGCGATATGCGCAAGGCGATATTAGTAACTGATTTCTTAGCAAGCCTAAGCAGAATCAACAACATAACTTGTTATGTTATATTACACAGTTAAATGCATACAAAATAACTGCTCCAACGCTCAACTCTCTGCAATCTGCAACTAAACATTTCCATGCCGTATATGTTTCAGCTAAAATCATTCGTTCATTGCCTGAGTGGGCACGGTCCCCGGTGATTGAGCGCTCTCGTCGTCGGTTCCTCGATTCGTTCTTGTGAGAGGGCACGCTTTCTCGATTCCAAACAGCTTTTCAGATGGGTTTTTAAACTAAATGCACACCAAAACAACAACAGATTCTGCATTTTATTATTTTGTTATAGTTAAACTTTTTTAATGAATAGAATTGGTTACCTGCTTTAACTCTTTATTTATTCCGGTGAAATAATTTCAAGGGTCTCTGGCAAGGTGGGACATGGCATTGCCTTGGAAAAATCTACCTATGTGTTACGTCTGCGGCTTTACTACACTGTTTTAGTTTTCGTAAAAAATGTGTCTCTGTGAAGCTTCCAAATTGGCTCATCTCTATTATAAAAGTATTTCATATCATTTCTCACACCTACAAAAGGCAATCACATTCACATATCTTAAACTCAATCTCAAGCGTTTATTTGCCAAGAACAAAGATAACATTAAAAAGTAAACTTTGCACATTTTATGGAATATTGCTATCATAGTTCAAAGAAGCACGCCCGAGCTAGCGCTGATGATAAGCATCCTATGTATAAAGGCAGCTCGCCTGAACAGAGCCTTCGACGCCGGCCCTCAACAGAGGGCACTTGATCTCGCGAATGATTACAGTTCACTCGACGCGTGCCACTCATCAGCGATTCCATCTGGAAATATGACTACTCGATGTTTTCTCACAATTTTATCACTCTTAAACCAAACGGACACCAGGCGAGTAACATTATAAAGATGTATACATATTGTTGGTAGCGACGACTGGTAGTGGCTCCAATATTGCGTTCTGCAATTCCAATGTCAATCATTATGTAGTAAATAAACCTGAAGGTGACTTGTTGGTTTATTTTTAGACTCTGAAAACTTTCCAACGCAATTCGTCGTCGGAAAGTTTTCTAATTCGGTATTCAGAGGCGTGTGATATTCCATTGCTTTCTATGTACTTTACTTGCAGCGTAATAATAATGTTATTTTAAATTATCAAATACACTGTATCTTTGTGCTATCAGGTATCATAAATAATTGTAAGTAAACTCCCCATTTTGGAGGATTTGAGTAAATAAACACGCAGAACTCTGAATACAGTCAGTCTCCTATTATGTTTTTGTATTAGTAATCATGTTACATATTCCGTGATAGAGGAAGCACCCGGCATCCGCTCTCGTTCACCACTCATTCGGAGCGAGTGAACCCATTCAAACTCGTTAACAGTTAGATGCGAATTTCAAATAAGCGTTCGTGAAGTTTGCGGGGACTAGGGTATACAAGCATGGAAATACTCGTATGTAGTTAAGGTTAATGTGTCCTGTGTTATGCATGTCAACTACTCCAAAGTAAGAGTCATTTTACTTATCTTTGTATTAAATGGGATATATGCAATGCCATACGAGTTTTAAAGCGCTCCGTGTGTGCTAAGAACTTTGATGTCATACATACAATATAATTAGATAGTTTAGTAAATAACGTACTTTTCTGATTATAAATAGTCTTCTACTTCTTACCTATTGGTATAATATATCAGCAAAATACCCGTAAGATTGTGGAAGAAGCCAGAATGAGACCAATTAATTTGAATTAATCCCTCTTTAGAGGCTTTACTGCGACAATGGTATTAAACGATGCCATATAAAATAAACTTACAACAATAAATCCGTAATTCGATTAGCATAAAAAGTACTTATTACATAAGAGAACCCAAAACAACAATCAGAAGTAAGTAGCTTCTAACAATAGAAGCAAAAAGTTGGTAAGTTTCGTAGACGCGGTTAATGGAGCATCTTAAACAAATATTCTTCTCTTCCTTGTTACTCGTCAAGCAAACATAAAAACATGACGAGATGAGTTTGTGTTGATTTTAGCAAATTGAAGGTGAGCGGTGGAGTCAGAGGCCTCCCCAGTATTTACCCGTGTTGTTTGTTTGAGTAAACTCCGATCATTTCATTCCGAGTCTTGAGAAGTTAACAAGAACGGACAGTGATAAGATTTGAGAGTTAATTTTTATGCGACATCAGACAAACAGAGAAACAGTATTTGTCTGTCATTGTGAAATTAATGTGTCTGTGCCTTATACAGGGTAGTACGCTAACCGGTAGGTTATTCGATACATTCCTTTGGAGGGGTAAAAGAAAAGCTCATTTAAAATAGATTTGGAAATATTAAAAAAGATTGATCTTTAGCGAGTTCATGTGCATAACATAAAGTTTCATTGAGAAGAAGAAGAGGAGATTGTATGTGAGGTATCAGAACATATACAATAAGATTTTTATGTCTTTTCACAAAACTTAAGCTACACAGGACGCATACTCTTACTAGGTAGATCCCAACCACTAACATGTAATTTTGTGATGGACTGAAATAAATACTTTTTGATTTTGATACAAAAATGGCATCAAAATGAGATTCATATGAGTTTACAGCAAAAAAACTTGACTAGCTCAAAAAGTAATCACCATCGACTAGAGTACATAATGAAAGAAACTATTGCAAGTGAACTCTACTTTTACCCCTCTGAGGAAATGTATAGAATTATAGGTAACCCTGTTTTTATAGTTTAACTTTAAATGTCATTGTTTTTTATATTAATTAGTAAGTACATATATTTTATGCATATTGATTTTCTTCCCGTAACTGGTAAAAAAAAACGTGTATACGAAAGAATACCTACCTCACACATCGATAACACGTACGTATGAGCAAACACAATACCCGCATCTACAATTCGATAAACAATTCACGTTTTTATCGCGAAAATAAAATAAAAACTTCGATGCAGGGACGAGTACAATATAAAATATTTTCTTACAGCACCGGGCTGTGAAATATCATTGCTCATAATAATAACATACATAGGAAGAGTAGTGTAGGAACAAGTCAGGTGCGTTTTATGATGATGAAAATTCTCTTTCACACAAACACCATCCTAGTTGGTGCTTACACAGTTTGTAGCTAATGTACTACAACTTTGTACAAACTAACCTAGACTTAATTTCAACTAGTTACTGATTGCTTTTCAATCTGCATCTGTGGGATGCAATATTATTCCGCCTGGCTTCGGCACTATATTTCTTATGCGTCGCTTACATATCCATTGACGAGGAATTCTCAAATGTTAATTTCACAGTGTTTGATTTAATATTTAGATTTTTACATTATTTATCCAAGTGTATTTGACTACATATTTATAAGCAGATTTAGATAAATTGTTTATAAAATACTGCAACAAAGTTATAATATAAAGAAAATGGTAAGATAATTAAGTCATCATGACCATTTAAGGCATAATCATACACTCTGCTTAGCTTATTAGTCTCCAGACTGTGATAATTGGAAAAAATATAAGAAAGCTGTTGATTTTTCATTTTACGCTTTTTTAATTAACTTTCGTAATTGTATTCCGTTCCACGCTTCAATTGTAATTAGGCTTGGCTACGTCGATCGCCGTATCGCAATATCGCTTAGCCAGAGGCTTCATATTTGCCGTGTCGCAATTAAAAGGCACGAAAATACATGGGAGCCAATAGTACTAATGCGTACCTTTGCCGCTTGTTAATGGGCCGCAAACATAAATATCCAGTACAAATATAAAATTGCTTTTCCATTTAGCAAAATTCAAACAGTTCACAATCAAAAACTGGGCCCCTATTTTTTATTCATTCGCTTCAAGATGGCGAGTGATTTTCGTTCGACGTAGTGTCAAAAGTCATAGAAAAAAATCGTTTTCGAACGAAATCACTCGCCATATCCAAGCGAGTGATTCAAAAATAGGGGCCCTGTACATTTAGCATAATTATCATCAATGCACTAGTTGTAGGTGAACCTAATTAAATAAAACAAATGAATAAAAAGAAGAAATATTAAAAACAGCTAAGCTGTGTTTCACACACATCAGTCAAATGAAAGAATCCATATTTGTTCGTTTTAGCAGCCACACAAGTAAGGCATAGGTGGCTACGAGCTACGGCCGGTGCTATGAAATAGCTACGAACCTGCTACGTGCTACGATTGCCCGGTGATGGCATAACTAATAATTGCCCGTCCTTCACGCTCACTGTTGATCACATATAGAAGCATACTTTTGAACTGCTCAATTCAGTGATGTCCTTTAGGACTTAGCTATTTCTGTTTCAATTAATCACACACTCGTCCCAAGGATCAACAAAACCCAGTGTACTCGTAACACTGTACTGATTGCAATCATCATCATCATCATCATCATTCTCTTACCCTGTTCCCAGTTTATCTGTCTTTTCAATTTACTGATTGCAATCACACGACGATTTGACGACCGATTTGGCGCAGTGGTTAAGAAATTGACTACTGCGCCAGAGGTCGCGGGTTCGATCCCCGCACATTACAAACATTTGTGTGCATGAACATGGCTGTTGGTAGTGGTCTGGGTGTTTTCTATGTATAATATGTATGTATTTACAAAAAAAAAAGTATTTAAGTATGTTTATAACCGTTGTCTGGTTACCATAGTACAAGCTTTGCTTAGTTTGGGACCAGATGGCGCTGTGTGAAATGTCTAAGGATATTTATTTATTTAGTAGTAGAACTGTAAACAAGTGTGAACTAAAGCAGGAAAATTGGATCACGTGTGTTTTAATCAATTGCCCATTTGTTCGCTGCTCGATAATAATTTATTTCGTTTTATACAAATATAAGAGTTCAATTTAGTTAGTAAATATGAAAGCTAATTACGAGTATGTTTGTTTTTTTCACATATGTTATTTTATCACAGTGACATCCAGTATTTCAAAAGTTTTGCCTTTAATGTCTGTCTTTGTTCAGTTAGCAGTGTTCATTACGAGATTTCAGCACTGTGCTGCTTTAACAGCTTTCACATAGAGCTGCGACTGGCGGAGAAAAGGTTGCAGTCTGGAACTTTGCAAACGAGACGACTTGTTTGTTCGCTGCCCTATTGCTCCTATTGTTACATGGTGACTGTCAAAATGTATTGGTTACCAAGCTACGTTTTAACAATCCAGTTTTATTGGAATTCTGATTCGTTAGAGGTGTGGCAAGTGTCAATATTGATGTTATGATGCTTGCCAATTATGTTGAGGTTAAAGAACTTTATTCTCATAAGAACTTATATCTAGGATACATATAGTTCACTTAAAATGAGATAACAGTACATAGTTTTTTAAATATATTACATCGGTGCAGCGTAAGACGTTTTAGTAGTACACGATGATATCTAAGCTTAAACCAAGTAAGTTCATTACATAAATACAACTAATAATGTTGCGTCACGATAACTTTGAAAAAATCAACCATTTTTTATTTGGTTCTGAAGTTTAAGCGAGTACTTTTCATTGATTAAATAAAACACTACGGATTTATTTCGCGCACATAACTTTGTAATGACAAACAACACCTTCGGCTGCCTGTGACCACATCCGAAACACACATCCGAAACGTCAGTAAATGTGCGCGAAATAAATTCGTAGTCTGCTAGTTTTATCTTATCGAACAAGAACATAGGTTTAATTGTTTTTTTTTTATAGACCACACTCCTCCAAATCCTTCCCATTCACGTGTCGTGGTGCGCCAAGCCTCTTACCCGCCTGATGAATATTTTACTCGGATATCTTTTGTGCATCTCGCTGTATTACCACAGTATTACCTCAATAGAAAGATTTTAAAATGTATGAGCGATTCCGTAACCACTTCTTACGCTTAGTGCGATAACTTCACGAGGGGGTGTGTTTATATCGCTTATATTGATCTATGCAACAAAGCCTTTGTTAAATATACAGCTACATAACTCCAATTTGCGTAGCAATCATGTTATTTTTCACAAAATGAAGGATCGAAAACGCCTATTTTTATTCATCTATTAAAACTTCGCCGAGTACATAAAAAGCACAATTTTTGTACAGAAAACTATACAGACTCCATACTCATGACGATCAGCATTACTTCTATTTTATTACCTGATGATGAGGTAGAAAACAATAAAATTTACTCTAGATGACGAGCCATACAAGACATAAGTCAAGAAGACCCGTCTCGAGACAAAGTGGCCCCATCTTGGGCGGAAGCGAGGCAATGTGGCAGCAATCCAACGCGACTCCGCTCCATTTCCGGTAAGCAAATGAGGCGCTCGCAGGATTAGACGGCAGGCCTCGGGGGATCGACTAATACAGCCTGCGAGACAAGTCCAGTGTGAAATTGTACCTCATTTAGAATATGTAGAGTTTAGTAGCACGGAGTGGAGATAATATTGAATATGTCTTATAACCAATCTTGTAAATAATAGTATATTGACTTTGTGTTTAGACTGGTATGTTCTGTAATTTAAAAGCAGGGCAGAGAACAAACCTACCTACCTACCTATGGTTCACACAAATGATATTAATCAGTCAAGTATCAAACGACAGCCGGGCGCCGCATAACAATGGATTTTTTGTTGTGTCTCGTTTACACATATTTGACGAGTTAATATCAACACAAGTGAAATTTATGTTAGGTCATGTGTATTTGCATATAATAAAAGAATAAATTCACAATCGACTTGTTATAAGTATCTCAATATTAACATAAAGATTTTGTTAACAGACCATCATAGTTTTTTTTCTAAAACTTATAACTCTCTAGGACCTAAAAAATTGCAAGGTTGAAAGTTTCGAAACGTAAAGTTATTTATTAGACATCACAACCGGCATGTCACCAGACCGTGGCGGGGGTGACCAGGAGCCGCAAAGTTGCTTTACGAGCCCTCCAAATGTTCTCTACTGCGTAATCACTGAAGGTCGAACAAAAGGAAAAATTGCTCCTCCCTCCGACCCTTTCAAATGTACCTGAATATTTCACTGGCACCGAATTTTCTGGATCCTTTTTATTGCCGTACACACGCAAGCGGTTGATGCAATAACAGACTAAAGAAAAAATATATTTGAAACTGTAAATATATCAGAATATTTGGTAATGTTCTTGATCACTTATTTAGCTGCTTATTTAAAATAATAACCCTAAAAATCCTGTTTAGAAAACCAACTACTAGCAACTACTTTTATACTTGGTTGAGGTTAGTTTACTTCGATATAGTAATGACATCATCATCACCAAAAATCTTAGGCTCTTTTCGGTCTAAATGAGAAAAATAGTGATGATGGTTTTCCTTTTGCCTACCACACTGCAGTGTAAGAACCGGGGGTTTCCCGCCTCTTCAAAGCCTTTCCTGATAAACTCTTTTTTCGTTCAGCCAGTACTAATGTTGCTGCTACCCAATACTAGGGGAACGCTTATTTGATGGCAGCATTTACTCGCCTTGGCACATAATCGTCCTTTGATATTGTAGCTTTTGATAAAGATGCCAATCCCACTAGGCTCCCCAATATATTCTGGTAATCCTGCCGCTGTTTGATCGGGGACTGCTTATTCAACATATTCGAAGCTAACCACCATATCTAGTGGCCGTTCACTACCACCACCTGTGACCTACCCTACAGCTCAGTCTTTAACCTAATAATAATGACAGCGTAGTATAAAAAAGAGTAGTTCAGTTCTATTTGACTTTAAAAAGTCTACGTAAAACACGGCATATTTAATCAACGCTAGCAAAAATTCTCGTCATCAGCATCACACACATTGATGGAACAAAGCGGACGCCGAATCAAATTAAAAATCTATATTCAGTAAATCGCTCACCTGCCTACAGAGTGGACGGAACTTTTCGCATAACCTAACTTCGCCCGCTAATCCGGGTTTTATGGGCCGTTTATTGTAATACTTAGTAAATTATGTTCGAAAGAAGTTGTGTCACGTTAAGGACTTTGGCCGACTGGTGATAATTGCAGGATTTTGTTAAGCTTCACAATGAAATAGTGTGAAAGGAAAAGATACTAAGCTTTGAAACTCCACAAAAAACTATTATTTTCCCAGGACAAATCCTGTAAAGGATTCACTCCACCACTAGTAAAGAGTATTTACTACCTTACGATACTAACTGAAGTGTTGGTATTGCCTTCTATTTAAATTGTTTAAGGATAGTACTAAGGACTCAGATATTTTGAACTGAATCATAAACGACTTTGCAATAAGTGACTCTACTAGCAACAATCATGCAACGAACTGGCAAACGATGGCACATAAGCAATGATGTGTATATTCCCCATAAAATTATTATCCCTGTTCCCATAGCGCATACGCGAACGATACTCCTCAGTTGTATCTACGAGTATCTATGTATATCTATTGGTGGTATAAGCATACAGCCTCGTCTCACAATCTATAAGAGTCTCTTAAAGCCTTTGGATTTGCACCCGAAGCTCGTTAGGGGCGACGCTTCGCCGACTCTCGTGCGGTTGCCGATGCATCCACTGATGTAGAGCCGCGACAGTTTCACACGCTAGCCGAATGAAGTAAATACATAGAATGAATAAGATTAAATTTATATGCATCAAAGCTTGATTTATTATTTAGCGTATTTCCATACAATAATAGGAATAATTATGACAATACCACATTGATTTCTACTTAACCCAATGGTATGACTAGACCAGAATCCTATATGGAGTTAACCTAAAATTTTGTACAATGAAATAGAAGTGCAATAAAGAACAATTAAAAGCTATGGATGAAAACTAACCAAGCAGGCGTCGTATTTCATGTCTTGCTAAGATAGCTACTTAAGCTGCTTTAGCAACTATTTTGGTACTACTGACTTTACTTCGATCGGTCACTCTCTGCGTCACAAAAAAAATAAAAAAACATTTCCATATTTCTGAACTAGAAAATCTTGTTTTTGTCCGACTTCTGCCCTGTTGGATAATATCACGACTTTACGAAGCCATTCTCATTCGACGAAAATCCAGTAAAAGCCTTAAAATTTATTCCAACTCATATTTTACCATAAGGGAAAGTGGCAAAGGGTGTCAGCGTAAAGTATTGTGCGTAACTAAAGTGGGTATTTTCTTTGCTTTGTGAAAAGGGGCCTTATCTACTGTGGTCTACAGGACTAGTCAAACAAATAAGCTTGAAGGCTGAATAAATAGGACCTTAAATATTGGCACTAGCTTTTGCCTCGGGGCAAGTTCCCTTTCTTACTTAAAATGTAAGATATAAGGGTTAGGTAGAGAACTTCATATTCTACCTATCTGGGTGGATCTTATCTATCTAGTTAGTAGAAACTGCATAGGGCTTTTATGACACGAATCTAGGAAAAACAAACATAGCGTTTCAGCCTGTTACAAATATCCAACTGAATATTTTTTATTGATACCTTTACCCACGAATACAAATCAATATGGCCCGTAGCTAAGCTAAATACGAGGTAGGTACATATAATAAAGTATTCATACAGATACACGCGTACTAACCACGTGCTTGCCTCACGCGCCACGTTTTCAGTGCCTAATAAAGGAGGCGCGCTGTCTAAACAGGACAAGAAAGGTTTCCGATAGCGAATTCTTATCAAATAAATGGTTGATTATCAGACATTTTGACCTCCTCATATTATACTAAAAAATATATCTTAATAGTGTATGTATGTATGTATGTTAGTCTTTAAGGTATTCATTCTATGGGCCTGTATTGTTGCCTGAAAGAGATGATTATTATTATAATTACTTACCTAAATTTTTTACCTAATATGGTTTTGGTTAGCGTTAACTGTCCAATAATTCATACGAAATGACCTTCCAATTTTGAATTATTCGTTGGTTAGTGCTTATCTGTCGATGTCGATGATGAAACAGACCTTTAATGTAGTTGAAGTAAGTGTTGCATGAATAGAAAGTTCAGATAGTTCAGAGACGTTTAGTTTTGGCTTCTTTTGCTTCATAATTGTTGAAGACACGACTCTCCTTTTAAGACTTCAGTATCGGGTAAACTGATTGGGTAGTTCTGCAACTAACAGCCCGAGGGAGCCCTGATCACGTGTCGATAAATACGAAATGTCGGTGTTTATTCAACCCTTCGCCTCCGACTTCGGGCACGTGGCTACACTATGTATTCGTTTCTATAGATAACGCAATCACTAATATGTTCTAGTTCTCGAATATTTATAACTACAAATCGGAAAAGTGTAACTTTACAAACAAAAATAGTTAAAAACAAGCATTTTGAACAAGCTTACAGGTTGTTTACTTAAAAAAAACTAACAGAAATAATTACGGAGATAATAACTCTATGGTCAGCTATTATTTATGAAGTAAATATATGAATATAATCTTGTCACATGAAATAAAACTATCAATAAGGTTAGAGGCATTATGAGGCACTTACATTGTCAATTATGTTATTTGTTAAGCAAAAGTAACAGTTTAAAATTGTACTCAATTCAAAATGATAAAGAACGGAGCAAAACAAAGCTTTTTAAAATCGGTCTCTTACTTTCGAACCTCACCTTGTGGGTAATTGAATCCGAGTTGAACGTTGAATATAAAATGCGGGTTGTGTGCTAATTAAAGCGGAGTCTTCTGGCCTTCGATATTGCTGGCGCTTACCGAAGACCCTTATTAATTGGCCCCTACAAAGGTGTTCGACCTTCCCTTGATTGTGATAGCGCAGATTAAATACTATCTTACTCGAATCTCGACGACGGCTTTGCATTCTTAATCAGGGTGGGGTCGTTCACCTATTTCTGCTGATACAAGTGGTGACGTTTAAGCTACAGAGCAAACTGAAAATGACCTAACTTTATTTATGCTCTCTAGCCTTGGCATGTTAAGAAATGCAGAAATAAACTTATTTCTTTAAAAAACTTACTTTGCTCAACATAGTTTAAGAGGTAACAAAGATTTTATCTTGTCCAAAATACTCGTAACAAGACAGAAAGGAAGAGAGAGAGACTTGTAAGAAGACTAATGATCACAATGTTACAATGAAAGATGCATACATACACAGTGCATGATTGATTTAGTATCCAACGATATGGATTTAGTTAAATGATAAAAGATAAAAAGGAAGTCACAGCAGTAAACACGTCCCTTTATTCAAATTAGATATTTTTCTATAAAAAAAAATATCATCTCGAAAAGTTTCAGCTAGATTATCTTTTGTTTTGCTTAGTTATAATAATAATTATATTATCTGTTTATTGAGAAGTCCTGAAAAGAGCTATTATGAATATGAACTTTCACGTTAGCACCTTGTCTTACCTCTCCTCCGCTAGGAGCCAGTCTTCGGCTCCATGTTCTGTCCGACCACGATGATGAGTATGATGAAGACGAGCAGCAGCACCAGTATGCAGCATATGGCGACCGCGAGCATCGCCGCGTGCTCGCCCAGCTTGGCGGAGCCCGCGCACGCGCGCGCCGCGGTTAGCGTCGCCGCGACCGCCCGCGCGCTAATTTTGACAGCTCACCACCACCGCGCACTGGCCGAAAACGCTCACGCAGCGCGCATCACGCGTTCCGAATTCAAAATATGACTGACAACTTTTTTTATTCTTTCTTTTTTTACACTGTTTGATGATTGAACACTTTTTATTGTTTATGCAAAGAGTTCGAATACGTAAACATATTCAGCAAGTCACTGTACTCGTTCAGGCTTGAATCAGTCTTACGATCTTCTGCTTACTTAATCAATTTTTTGAGCTAGTTTAGTCTATTAAGAATCTTTACTTATATGAATATTTTAAAAGCTGGCCTATTTTTTGAGTTACAGCAGCGAACGCTTCTAAAAACATTTCAATTTAACAGCTAGCGCGAGTAATTGTTACATATCCCATAATGACCAGCATCTCGGAATTAAAATGCAAGAGGCATATTCCAATTTCGGCTCCATTCCCGGCCCAGCCACCGGCGACTGTTTTGTATTCGCGGCTCCAATTAGATCGAGAGCCAAAAAGTAGCTCGCCCGGCAACAGATCTTCAACATTCATAACGCCGCAAGATTAATCCGAAGGGAGACCGACAATGAAAATGTTTTTTTAGATTTCCGTTCTTCTTATTACTATCTCAAATCTCGGTACTATTCGTCAGTGACTCAACTCAAGTTATCTAGTCAATAAGAAACCGTTACTAACTTGGTAAGAGTTGCTTACACGCCATTAAACAATTACGTAACCAAGGATAATATATCTAAATGTAAATTAAGTAATAGTTTGCGTTCTTTCTTCTATGCCATAGACTCTATGGGTTAAATTTGGAAATCTTGCAGTTTCATTCAAGACCCAAGACCATTTCAAATAATGATTTAACGTTAGTGGTTCCCGCGAAGCATAATCACCGCTTATTACCTGAGCAGAGACGCGGCAGCAATAATCCGTGATGAAAACACCGAGTCATCAGAGATTGTTCTCGCTCACGCTCGGAAGGGTCCAATCTTGAAACGGTCGGGTTAGGGCCGATACCCACTAACTTTCGTTTCCAAATTGAGCTCATTTTTTATAATAATATACTATACTTCAAACATTTTTATGTACTCGTACTTTGTTATATTTTTTTTGCGAGATATCATTCGATGGTCACGTATTGTTATGGAAATAAGATTGTGGATGCTTTAGCTTTTTGATTATTCTAATTATTAAGGATAACAAAACAGAATAACATTAAAAATAAAGATGACAGATACACTTAGCTCATAAAATAAGACTAGACGCTATCCCAAAACATGTGTCCACAGCATGGTTAATACTTAATAGTTGTGAACATTATAATTCTATAATTTGTTATGGATTTTCCTCCTGATCTCTACAAAAAGTTTATCTAGTATTTCCCGTCTGGAACTTCATTTGATATTATTAGGAAAAGTAACAAATGTATGTGCAGATTATTATGGTTATGGTAGAGCTGCTTTACCATAAGTTCTACATTATTAAAATATTTTTACCGAAAATAACAGGTCAGGGCCCCTATTTTTGAATCATTCGCTTCAAGATGGCGAGTGATCTTCGTTCGACGTAGTGTCAAAAGTCATAGAAAAAAAACGTTTTCGAACGAAAATCACTCGCTTGGATATGGCGTGTGATTTTCGTTCGAAAATACATTAAAAATCAACGGAAATCACTCAAAATCTAGACGTGAGTACTAACAATATTGAGCAATGATTTTTCAAATCCTTTTTGTGTAGATTACAACTGGTTTTCATTCCAAAATTCGACTTTAATCATTGAATATCACTCGCCATCTTGACGCGAGTGATTCAAAAATAAGGCTCCAGGAGTTTTTAATCACTCGCTTGGATATGGCATGTGATTTTCGTTCGAAAACGAATTAAAAATCAACGAAAATGACGCGAAATATGGACTTGAGCAAAATTGAGCTTTATTTTATTCGAATCCCTTCTGTGTGGATTACAACTGGTTTTCATTCCAAAATTGGACTTCAATTGATGGTTATCACACGCCATCTTGACGAGAGTTATTGAAAAATAGAGCTCCAGAATCTAAAGCTCAAGGGTCAAAACATAAAATTACCCGAACTAGCACAGGATTTCAACCATGCGAAGAACAAGGTCGCCAGTCATTGGCAAATCCGATTCGAGTCCCCCTTCTTTACACTTCGAAAAGGAGCATTACGGCGAAAATCTATGTTAATGGATTCCGTAATTCGCCTGTTTTTTCCGCCATCGCCACTGAATCGATGAAGTCCTGTGACAAATGGCATCGAGGCACAATCGAATCGAAAACAAAGCGAACTCGTTCAATCGGAAACCTAGGATCCTGAATGAGTCTGCATCTGCTTGCCTTTATTGTCTAGATTGGGTAGGTATCATCAAATACGTATAAAAAATGAGATCCCTTTCCTGTTATTGTAAATCAGAGTTATTTTTCCAAAAACTTGAAGATCGGAATAAAAATGTGATCAGCTTTTTGTTATGTTAATCCATTTTGAATGCTTGATCGCATTTCAATATCTTGTAATAAAACAAAACTAATGATAAGATACTCGTAACAAAACAATAATCTATGTCACAATAACATTGCAAATAATGTTTTGGCATAAGAAGGCAGGCTTTGAAAACATGTAAATATAAAATCCTATATGCTGAAAAATATCTCAAATTCTTAGCTGCCGTAAAGCAAAATTTCAAAGAATTCGTAGCAAGGTGCTTTAAATATAGAGTTTAAAGTATAATGGCGGCATATGTGCTTTACAAGAATTCGTATAGAGAAATTTTCGCAGTAGCTTTTAGCTATAATTTTATTATAAAAATCACGGTGTTATAATGACAAGATTTTCACCTTGGCTAAACTATCTCTATAAACTAAAACATTGGTGACAACACGAATGGCAACTCGTCACATTTTCACTTGAGACGAGAAATCCTAGGTAGCTACTGGTTATTTATCTTGCCCCAGTTACGTACAATTTTACCAAAACAATCGAACATCATCTTATAATGCAAATACTCATTTCCACAAGGAAAATGCGTGTGTATGCTAATGCAGCAGAGGCGTCACGTCACGAGTCACGACGCATTATGTCTTCGGTTATAGGCAGTTATCTCAACGCGGAATGGGAGCGAGGCGATTAGACCATGGAGTGCGGTAAGAATATCCCTGTTCAGTCTTATTACATTGCGTAAATTAACACTGCATTTGCGTAAGTGCGAAATTGACTGGTTTCTTTTAACGAAATTATAAATGTTATAAGAAGCCTTCGTAGGCGTAAGTACGTACTACGCACATCGTAGCATCTTATTTCAATCATAAATAAGGTTGTTTAGCGGTCACTCTCCTTTGACGAATCTTAGCAGAATATTTGATGCATGTTAGTTTTAATGCGTAGTAGAACGATTTGAATACAGTTACCTCATAATAAATACAATAAGTACAGCAAATGAAGCACCACAGATTATAACTAGTTGGTAACAATTTCGCAAAATAGTTTCATAAATTCGGTCACGTGTTATAGGGATAGGGATAGTAGTAGACTTTGGGTCCTTCCGGTCTCACAATATTGCCCTGTTATGCAAAATTTATAGTGAACGTTAAACCATAACACTTTCACAAAATTAAGATATTATATTGTAGGTAGACCTACTTGCTCTAAATGATGTATTTTTGCTATCCTACCTCTACTGTTTAAGCCAAATGGATGACAAAGCTAAGTTTTTAAATAGAATTTCAAATTATAAATGCATAAATTTAGGACTCCTGACCAATTTTGTAGCAAGGCCCAAGAGAGTTTACGTTTTCTCTAACATCCTGCTGTAAATCGTGATAGTTCAATATTTTTGCGTCATGATACTACCTGTGTTCGTTACCATGAGTGGGATGCTGCCGCCTCTAAAACATTTATGACAATGACACGGTAGCCGAAAAATATTTGCGTTTTTATAGGTTAGTGAGATGACATAGCTACCTCTAAATAGTGCCGTTAACCACTCAAAAGGATTATATTGTGACTTCGCAAGGGTTTTTTACCCTTTCCTGCAATATCTGGATTCTATATTAATTAATAAGCTGTCTCTACACATAACGAAAGGCTATTTTTAGAAGAAAATCCTCCTAAATACGTAATAGATACTTCGTCAAAAGGAGAGAGGGTAATTTAGGGCCCGCGGCGGAGCCCGAATAAAAGGTATGCGCGTAAGCCGATTACCGTACAAGTCTGAAAGGCTTACTTTTTACAGACCTGCATATTTAGATAAAACCGCATAAGTATTACTGTGTATTTTTGTGCCAGAATATGAAGCCATTTACTAAGCTCTTTGGGTACTTCATCAACACTGCTGGATTCATTTTCAGTACTTTCATTTTTGGACACAGCTTCGATACGTAGCTATGATTTTGAATACTATAATTCTCAATTTTTAGTTTAGTCCATTCAATAGTAATTTTGCGATAGACCTAGCGATTGAAATTACAATGTTGAAAGAAACAATATTAGGCTGAATGTGAGTAAAAATCTGCATTGTATTTTGAATTAGCTAATTTAACAGGTAATCTTTTGAAATATCTATCAGAACATTCCATATCATGCACTTAAGAATCCTAGACACGGAAGGTGAAAAATAAACCAAAGTATCTTCAGCAAGTTACTGTTAAAAGAGACAATCTTAATATAATAAAATAAAAAATAAATAAAAGAGACAATAGAAGCACTGTGTTACTGCATCATTTTAAGAGCACCTAAAGAGCACTTTAAAACTCATTGTAGCTAACTCGATAGTTGTGCCATCTGTGCCTTCTATTCAAATCTCCAATATAATTTACTTAATTACACTACAATACCCAGTGATTTTTTTTGTTGAAATATATTTTTAATTGAAGACTGACGATAACCTGGTGTTCCGTGTGATCAATAATCAAATGTATTGTTCATTGATACACATGTATACGAGACGAGTGCTTAATTGAATTATGTGTTTTAAAATTTTATTTTTGTTAGTATAGTGTTTTGTTTTTTTACATAATTCATATCATACCTACATTGCACTTGTAAAAAGCAACTGTGTCAGACACGGAATCAAACCCTACGTCGTACGCTTTCCGGGTGCATGCCTAGTAAATTAATAAGTATGCGATTTATAAATACATGTCATTTATTTTTGTTTTCTATCCTTAAAAATTCGGAAAATCAGTGCTCCAAAATTCTCTACTACTTTGATAAATGTAGGTCCTACCCATTAACTACTAGTATTACTAGCGTATGGAAGACATTACCTACAAATTTACTCATGAATTGACGCCACTTGTCATCAACACATGCAAAAGTTATAGTGTTCGACATTTAAGGAATACGTCACAAACACATTTTTTGCTTGGTATAGCTTCTCTATACGTAGTAATAACAACTCACTGGCCTTACCACAAGTATGAACCGTTTGATATATCGTCCAATTCGTCCACGTTTGCTGCTTAGTGGGGCTAATAAAGCGAGTAAGAGGCCTTAGCAGAGCATTATAGCTTAATCTCCTTCCACTAATACTCCAGCCTATACGAGTACGAGTCCGACCCAAATAGTGGCCGCAAATCGATACATCTATTTCAAATACCTGTCGATTCATCAGTCACCGGCCGACTAGGTTATAACTTATAATTGAGCCACTTATTTCTCATTACAATGTTTTTTGAAGTAAACAAAAACTTTGTGGAAAACGCTTTTGTTTATTAAATATTCTTTAAGCACCAGCTCAATCAAATAAAAAGCTCGAAGCTTTAATAAAATTGTGGTCACCTAAGCGTATTTACTTCATTTCCTCGTGGATCACCCAGATTTGATATTATAATGTTTTTTCCAGTAATCATATTATTACCTAATGGCATCCTTACGATGATATCATTCAGATGAAAATGTTACTTTATCTATAAATTTACGGACTATTCCGAAGATCAGTCACCGAACCTTTCAACGTGATATGATAATCGTCTTATGGGGATCCTCTTACATGCTCCAATGGCAAGCTTAGGACTAATTTCCCAATTCTCCTTTGACATATACATTTTATTATTGGATTTGTTGAATGACGAATGAAGCTGTGGTTTTAATTCAGATACCTTACTTTCTAATCATGTTTTACCTGTAATAGCTTTGATAGATAAGACGAACACTACCGCGAAAGTCGACTGTAATCTAGATGCTTTTGGTCTAACTTCTTTGGCACCGGCAACAACCAGTGAAATACTTAAAATAATTAATAACTTAAATACAAACACTAGCTCAGGATTAGATAAAATAAATACAAAATCTATAAAATGTATTAAAGAACAAATAGCCTACGAACTAACAAACTGCATAAACCACAGTCTAGAGAAAGGTGAATTCCCAAACAATCTTAAATTAGCAAAAGTTACACCTATTTTCAAATCAGGGGCTCGGACAGATCCAAACAACTATAGGCCAATATCTGTACTTTCAGTGCTATCTAAAATCTTCGAAAAAGTTATTTATAATCGGCTGAATGACTATTTAAACTCAATAAATTATCTCACCCCTAAACAGTACGGATTTAAATCCAAATCAAATACTTTATCAGCTACCGCCGATTTGGTCACTAAGGTCAAAAACAGTATTGACGAAAATAGATTTGCCTTTGTATATTCATAGACCTGAGAAAAGCATTCGACACTGTGAGCCATGGTATTCTTCTAAACAAACTTCGCGATATCGGTGTCAAGGAAAATGCCCATAAAATTTTCGAGTCCTACCTCACAGCGCGATCACAGGTAGTAACAATTTTAAGTTATCGAAGTGCACCAGCACTCGTCACCTTTGGTGTCCCTCAAGGGTCAATTCTGGGTCCCCTATTATTCCTTTTATATATTAATAATATAAGTAACCTTGTATTAAAAGGTGATTTATCACTTTACGCCGATGACACATGCTTATTTTATTTTGGGTCCACAATAGAGTCTATCATTAAAGATGCCCAAAGTGATCTTGATTTGCTCAATGTTTGGTTCCAGTGTAATTTATTAACAATTAACTTTGAAAAAACACACTATGTGATATTTGCAGCTTAAAACAAAGAAATACCAGATTTTGAGCCACTAACAATCAACAACAGTACGATCAGCAAATCAGATACCGAAAAATACTTAGGTTTAGTTTTAGACAATCGCTTGACATGGGGACCGCACATTGAGCATGTCAAGTCAAAATTAACATCCTTGACCGGTGCTCTCCGTGGAATAGCCAGATGTCTGCCATATAGGATACGATATAATATATAATTCTATGGTAAAACCACATATAGATTATCTTATTGAGATCTGGGGCTCAGCCGCTACAACTAACCTCAAAAATATTCAAACTTCCCAAAATAAACTAATCAAAACACTTTTTCAATATGACTACCTAACGCCAACATCAAAACTATACAAAGAAACCAAATTAATGAACATTGAACAAACTTATAAATACTATTCGTGTATTCTAATCAGGAAAATTATTTTCAATGAAATCCATTCCAATATTAAATTTAAAACTAAAAGTGAATTTGTCCAACTAAAACGCTTAAGGAGTTCAAACAATTTGATACTACGTCCTCCTCGAACAAATTATGGAAAAAAGAACATTACCTATGAAAGTGCACAGATTTATAATAAATTGCCTAATAAAATTAAAGAATCTAAAAATATAAATATTTTTAAAAAACTCATAAAATCCTATTTTAAATCCTAAATTCATAACAAAAAAATATGTATACTAATAATATAACTAAAAATATATATATATATATATATATATATAAAAACCTGCCCGTACTCTGTCCCTACTACGTACATATGCCACATCTAGTTGCGCTTATCCGCGTCATAGCCGAAACCAGTTTCATTCTGCAGCGGGCCGGGTCGCTCCGCTCGCAAACGCTCACTAAGTGTTCGTCTTGTTTTAAATGATACCTACACGGCTACTATGTTTTGTTTTTAATGTTTAAGCGCTCGCGCATGATAGTTTGTTACAATTTTATATTTTAAGAATGTTCTCATATAAGTGAAATGTATTTTTCTTATGAGAATAAAAATTTCTTTAACCCTATTTAATTTCAACCAGAGTCACCAATCGCTGATAATACTCGATACGTTATTTTTATTGTCAAGTGCGTACATTGCATTACAAGACCGAGTTTATAAACACTCTCCTTGCAGGCAATAGTAATTTATTATAGATACCTACACGTTTAATCAAAATGATTTGCGCACAGTATGCAAAGTTTCTTTTAATTTGACAGTCGAGCGAAAATTTTAGCCAATTTCAACAATGTACGGTACAATGAATTTATGGCAACATGGTTCACTCATAGATTGGTATTAATTCTGCTCAGATGTTAATAAGAATTAAACACAAATATTGAATTGATTTCATGAGAACCATTCAAAAAATTAAAGATATCTATTGTGTACCATTTTGATTTTGATAAATATCAATGTTCAGATTGTTATAGACTCTGAAATCCTTAACCTATATAATATTTTCGTACTCATTAATTTTGGTCTTTGTTTAGCAGTGGACGTCCTTTGGCTCATGAGTTTGATAGAAAATAAAAGTTTACAGCAAGAAAAGATGCAGTAAATAAAAAAAAAATTAGGTAGCTAAATTATGTATAACCGCTTTGAAAAAATTAAAAAATAGATCATAATATAAACTTAACTGCCCTTTTAAAATGTTTAAAAAAATACAAAAACATAATAAAGAAGTAAAATTTTCAAAATTTCACCAGCCAGTGTTTCAGAAACCAGAATTAGGGAAAATATCTAAGGCCGCGGCCCCATCTCTACGGCGCAGCGCCGTACCGTACTACGGCGCGGATTCGTGCCGTAGCGAGGCGCCGCGCCGTAGAAATCCACGGCGAAAAATCGTGCCGTAGCGCGGCGCCGCGCCGTAGAAATCCACGGCTTATGAACAAGATAACATATCCGTGTACAAACATTTTTTACACAAAATTTTGCACACGTATTTGGCAACCACAATAGATCATCATACTCAAATATTATCCTAATCCAATGATAGCACATACATATGTCGAATTGATTACCATCTTTTTTTGAAGTCGGTTAAGAAGCAAATACTATCGCTTCGCAATTAAAAGTAAGTCTTCTTTGGAAGCCCTCACACTTAAGAGACAAATGCAATCACAGTGGATATAGGTACACCCAAGTAGGCACATGAATGTTGACAAGGGTTGACACTGCGATTAGATTCGGACCGAGCGAGAGACTGCCCAAGGAGAAAATTAGATAGGTACCTCAAAACAGGCAATACCTACTCAGTACAATGTCATAATCACTCATGCAGTCAGAAAATTGGTTGTTGGTGATATGATCTAGCTAATTGACAGGCCATCTCCATTGCCGGCGAGACAAATCGATATTGAAATATTGCCTCGACAAAACAATATGACAATTTGTCAAAGAAAGTTGCGTAATACGTTTATGATAACGGGTGACTATAAAAAAGTAGATACGTTATCGAAAACACTTTAACGGTTTTAATCAATCAAAGGGGCGGGGGCAAACCAAACAATTAATAAGGCTTCATGTCTGAGAAAATTAGTTTCCCCGATTTTCACCCCCTCAGGTCATGCATGCATATAAAATGCTTTATTCTTATATTGTCATATATACATATATGCATATTATTCCAGGTACATACATTCTGTATATATTCAAGTAACCAAAGCACTTTATCACTAAATAATTCAAACAGCAATCAACCAACGGTTTAGTACAACAATCAAGCACTTTTCATAATCAACCAGTTGAGTACAAAAGTTCAAAGTTATGCAATTTGATGAGCCTAGTAACTAGTTATTTTTTAAAGATTCAAGAAATCATTACATATTATTTGAATCCAATCACTGCCATCTGTGTATATAGGCTCTAATGGGTCTATATGCAACTTTTAATAGCTTTTATCTTATTGCGGCGAGTTAGTGGCATTTTTATGTAAAATTATGTATGCCGCTCAAACTTTAAGGCGTCGTGGAATTCTTTTTAATCTCTGATCGGAAAGTCACATACTTAATTTAAATCCCATTTTTTAATAAAACACAATTTACGGATAATTTCGCGATAATTTATTTGATTTTTCATCCCGACGTTTCGAACACTTTACAGCGTTCGTGGTCACGGGGTAGACGACGAACGACCACGAACGCTGTAAAGTGAAACGTCGGGATGAAAAATCAAATAAATTATCGCGAAATTATCCGTAAATTGTGTTTTATTAAATGTGTAATATTCGCGTAAACTTCAGAAATAAGTATGTTAAATCCCATTGTAAAAAACTGTAACAAACTTCAACTATGAAAGTATAAATATACGAGGAAAATATTTTATTTATTTATTCTGATAAATTATTACAGTGCCGGTATCTCTATCTGCCCGTCTCGAGCGGAGGCGGGCTCATTCGTACTCGGATCTCGGTTTGATCTCTTTCCGTGTGGTTGCTCTTAATTCGTTTTGTGCAAAACTTTGCTCATTTTATTCCAGCTATAAGATAACTTTGTTACAAGGCGAGGAAATTTATTCGAAGAGAACTAAAAAAATAACTCAAATAATGTTTTACTGTCGCTGCTGTACTCAAAAACTTACAAACTATCAAAGATGTTATTGATGCGATAATTTCATATTCTACACAAGGTAAAATAATTACCAACCTCGTAATAAACGATGTAAACGCCTAATTATTCGACATGAATCAATATAATTCTCACTTTATTTAACACACAACAGATAAATAAGATATTTAAGTTTTAATGACACGTCATTTGTTTTTTTAATCTATAATCCTATATTCTACAATATGTTCCCTATTTTCTGAATTATTTACCCGAAAACACACATCAAACTAATAATAAACTTCGATTTTTATTTATACGAATCTTTTGACCTATGTTACAAAACTTTTCCTCACAATAACGTTTGACACTTTTCAAAATTGGCGGCAAACTGGACTTTTTATTTTTTTTAATCACGCGCTAAGTTTCGGAATCTCGCGATGCCGCGCTGGGTGCGTGGCGGGCGGGCTACAAACAGCTACTGCCGTGCGCGCCGGGCGGGGGCGGACAAACTTCAATCATGCACGGGCATCTGCTACCGAGATGGATTAGGAAAAACACCTATTGCGACCTAACGATCTTTAATGGATTGGCCGCAGACAGGCTTCAAAACTTTTTAACATCGAACACATGAAGGTTGCTTTGGAATTTATAATGTAAGTACGTACGTAAAGCTATTGGGGTATGTGATCGATTAGTTTCTATTTATTCCCATAAAATCTTAGTCAAATTGACACTGCCACATATTATATTTATTTATTGATTACAGGTACACTTACAGATTACAGTCAGACATGCGTAGCTTACATTGATAATCAGTATCAGACTAGACGGCAATGTTTAGTGTACACAACATGATTTTTAAACAGACACATTTGAGGAAGTTTAACATACAAGGTAAAGACACAAAAACATACAGGTATTACACTAGTATTATATTGGTGGTTCCTACACTTGAGTTACTAATGGTTGTGGTCTCGATACCCAATAAGATTCCGTTGGTAAAACAACTATGGAATGTAGAGTCAACTCAATTGTAATAAAAATATAGAAGATGCTATTGTAAGTTTAAAGCATAAGACTATGAAATTAAGCAATAGTAGTGTTAGATATTTATAAGACTAAATGCCTTTTTAATTTAATTATAGCTTATCTTAATAATAATTTAAATTATAATTAATTTCTGTTACCATCCGGTAACAGAATCCTGCGTTTAAATTTAGTTTTTAAATAGTTATATTTCAATCATTTTCGCAATTACATTTCCGTAAGGGTCCTATTCATAAAATTGATATAAAAAGAGAAGTACGTTTTATTTTCAATTTAACTGTTGAAATAAATATAAAGCCTTGTTGTAATATTAGATTTATTCTCATTTTAGACATTTGATATTTATTTAAAATCTATCACGTGTTTCCGTATCTGGTACGTGCGATTTTTCTGATTGGCCGAGCCATGGGTATGGATAGTGGTGGTAACACTGGCATCCATACCGATGTTACTCGGTCGGACAGAAGATGCCGAGAGCCATTCTGTGTTGAGTTGTTGTGAAGGAAGGATCGTAGTGTACTGAATATTGTGAAAAAGTGTTATAAGGAGTGGTACAATAAAACAACAAGCAAAGTTTCTGCAGTGTTTGATTTCCAAAACTGACCTGTTCCTACAGGTCAGAAGTGGGATCCACGAGAAAAATACATCGTTCTCGCTACGTCCACAAAACGTAAGTACAGTATTTATATGACAGCAAACTTTTAAAGAAATTAAGTACGGTAATACGATAGCAATAATACTTCGAAAATTAAATAAGTGTCCCGATAACCGCACATTCCGTTGCATTTTTTTTTTTAAACATTATGGTTAACGATTACAGAAAATAAGCGTTTGTATTGCAAAGTCTGTTTTTAAATAATAGTTTCGTTCATATTATATTATATCATTCCTTCTTTTCCTTCTGTTGAATATATTGTTATAAATGCATTTTACATGAAACAATAGCTCCTTATTGAGTTTCTTTTTCTCACTTTCTTTATTTTTCTTCATACTTCTATTTTTAACTTCTTACTTATATAAAAATCGTGATTTACAAAGATAGACTAATAATATCAGTGCATTCTTTCAAAACGGAATACGCAATTGAGACTTATGGAGAAAGTTAGAATAGTTTAAATGAGTGATGAAAGTTATATTTGGATAATAGAATTGTTTATCATAGGATCAATTGAAAGATATTGTTTCTTTTTTATTTTACTTGCCTTGGCTAGAATATTAGAACCTCTGAAGAGACTAGCGTAACGTTGAATGAGCGGATGAATAATTTGGCTTCATTTATTAAGCTTTTTGGAAGTTTCAGAACAAATAAGATGGAGGACAACGGTCAGGACAGACCATTGAATAGTCATAGGATAACCCAAGGTAGAGGGTTGAATGACTCAGATGATGAGAATAGTCACAGGATAATCCAGGGCTTAGGATTGAGTGACTATAATAATGGGGATGGAAATCACAGGATAACTCGAGGTAAAGAGTTAAGTGATAATGAAGGTACTGGGCAAGGGAATGAAAGTGGCAATAACGAAAGGAGCATATTGCGAGGTACGCAATCTGGTTCTATAATTTTTAATACACCCAGGATTCGAGGAATGGAAACAAGCAGTGGACACAACCGAGCAGCTGCTACTAAACGTGTACATGAAGATCATCAGTCGGTGAGTCAGAATATTATTACTAACAATAACGATAGGGCTAGTTTCTCTAAGAGGCGTAAATATGCTAATCTAGATAGTGTGGAAAGTGAGAGTGATAATGATTTGCTGGATAAGGTATTGTCTATTTTAAGAGAAGTTAAAGGTTCGGAAAAGTCCAAGCTGACATTTAATACGAATGTTATCCCAGAATTTGACCCACTTTCCAGAGAACAAACTATTCACATGTGGGTAAATAAAATTGAAGAATGTGCCGAAATTTATGGATGGGACGAGAGAGAGATTATTCATTATTCTTTACCAAAGTTAATCGGAGTTGCTAAATCTTGGTATCAGAGACTTCCATCGTTATTGCATACATGGAGTGAATGGAAAAACGTGCTTTTTGATGCTTTCCCATGTCGCGAGGACTATTCCGAACTTTTAACCGAAATGTTAGAGAAACGATGTAGATACGGAGAGTCATTCGAGCATTATTATTATTCCAAATTAAATTTACTTAACAGATGTCAAATTCATGGTAAGAAAGCGGTAGATTGCATTTTGAATGGTATTGACGATAGGGCGATCAAAGTCGGAGCACAAGCTGCTCAGTTTCAGGAACCTGAGCAGGTACTTAAGTATTTAAAGACTGTGAAACCTAGCCAGGCGCGTGACGTCAAAGGTAGGTCAGATAAGCAAAATATACAATCAGACAAATCAGGTACAATCACAATGAGAACTAGTGGCTTTAACACCAGTATACGTTGTCACAACTGTAATGAAATAGGACATCCCAGTTTTCGTTGTGATAAACCACTTACAAAATGCGACAAATGTGGTAAATTAGGGCACCAGACCGCTGCGTGTTATAGTAAGAAAATTGCAACTACTGTACAAAATAAAAACGATAGTAATCAGGGTAGTAAAGGCGTAACTAGGATCGAAAAACAGGTGTAACATAATAGGTTATTGTTGAGTATAAGGATAAATGAGAAACCTTGTCATGTCGATATAGCACCCAATGGCTTCTTATAAGGGTCAGTGATGCGAAAGCTTCATCTTGTTTACCCTTTGAGAAATACTAAAGTCGTCTCAAAATAATATTATTTCTGCTGATATTTTAAGTACAGTCATTGATTAGTATCGCATTAGTTCTTTTTTCTTTTAATTCATTACTATAAAGTCCACGTCTATATAAGGGCAATAACATTTGTGTAGAAAGCTCATATAGACATAATATTATGTTCTAACAAAATCAGTAATTACAAGTTAAGCTAACAAATGTAAGAATTACCAGTGCCTATCTAAGCAAAAGTAAACTATTACACGTTTAATCATTCAATATCAATATTTTTTACATAATTATGGTTTTCATCAATAAATGTTGACCAATTTATGTTCACGCCGAATATTAGGATGTACCTACTCAATTTTATGTTCATAAGGTATTCCCAATATCTATTATACGAATTCCATCCATGCATAAATTCCGTTTTTGTTTATTCTAAGAAAATTTACAAATTGATTTAGATTAATGATATTTTTTTTAAGAAGGATTGTTTTGCAATGTGTTAGCAAATTTATATTTTTGTGTAAAATATCATTTATTTCTTTTTAAAATAACTAAAAAATGAAATGCGTGAAATGTAAAAATGATATCTGCCAAAATAAACTAGTGATAAAAAGTACCATTAAAGTATCTAAAAAGGGTAAATGATAATAATTATGGTGACAGTCAAGGAATACGTTTTAAACGAATAAGTAAATAATATAATAAATTGCTCGTGCTTTGGTTAATCGCATACGTGCAGAAGTTATCAAGTTCAACCCAAGTATTTAGACCTGTGAATGTTAAAGGTTATATTAAGAGCACTTATTTTCTTCTCATTTAATTTCACTATTTCCCCATCTATTGTTTATGCACACTTTTTTTTCTAAGAGAGAGTCAGTATACGAGGCTACAGATGTCAATGGTGTAGTGGTTTGTAGTAGTAAGATATCTTTGTCGATGGTCAATCCAGTGAGTACTAATCTAAATGAAGCAGGTATTATAAGGCAGGCAGGTATATAATATAATTTATCTAATCAATATCCAAATAAAACATATTTAATGGTCTAGAAGATACAAAAAAACTATCATCACTAGGATTTATCAATCATCTAGAAAAATACTTGAATGCACAATGTTTTTGTTTTCTTTTTAACAATCTTTTATTTGCCATACTGAGAACTATCGTATATCGTATAATTCTCAATACATTCTCGGAAACAACAATTGTTGAGTCTTAGTTTAATAAAAACCAACTGGTTTTCGAAACGTTCTGCAACATATTAAGATCCTTATAGAATAATGGATGTGCTTCCACTGACAGAGTTTGTAATTGAAAATACTCCAATGACTCTAGCCGAATTTTGATTAGATTTATCTTTTTGATTTTGTATCAAATATCAAATTGTTAAAGTCTTATATAATTATAATTATATAAAATAAGGTAATAAATGTAACTGTATTAAAATGTCCCAAGTCAATCTATTGTATTGGGGTAACCCAAATAAAATTAAAGTAAAACGTCGTAGAGACATATAAATAAAATGTACAACCAAGTTTGTGTAGTAGTTTTGTTTTACAGTAGCATTGTTTTATTTATAAAGTTAGCATTAATAATAAACCTACCAGAATATGAAGCGAAGGGGCTCGCTCTAAGCAGGATAGCCGAGCTGTTAGATATTTATAAGACTAAATGCCTTTTTAATTTAATTATAGCTTATCTTAATAATAATTTAAATTATAATTAATTTCTGTTACCATCCGGTAACAGAATCCTGCGTTTAAATTTAGTTTTTAAATAGTTATATTTCAATCATTTTCGCAATTACATTTCCGTAAGGGTCCTATTCATAAAATTGATATAAAAAGAGAAGTACGTTTTATTTTCAATTTAACTGTTGAAATAAATATAAAGCCTTGTTGTAATATTAGATTTATTCTCGTTACTAATAAAATAAATTATATTTATTTTGGATAATGTTTTTCCGGCGGACATTTGATATTTATTTAAAATCTATCACGTGTTTCCGTATCTGGTACGTGCGATTTTTCTGATTGGCCGAGCCATGGGTATGGATAGTGGTGGTAACACTGGCATCCATACCGATGTTACTCGGTCGGACAGAAGATGCCGAGAGCCATTCTGTGTTGAGTTGTTGTGAAGGAAGGATCGTAGTGTACTGAATATTGTGAAAAAGTGTTATAAGGAGTGGTACAATAAAACAACAAGCAAAGTTTCTGCAGTGTTTGATTTCCAAAACTGACCTGTTCCTACAGTAGATTGTTATACAAGGCGAGAAAGCGACCCATTTCACTCGAGATGTTTCTGGCGCTCGAACGAAGTGAGAGCGCCAATAATTCGAGAGTGAAATGGGTGCTTTCACCCGAGTTAAACATACTATTTTTCATTTCGACTGTGAGGAAAACAATAATAAATTTACAAAAGTGGTTGTAGATGTCTTGGTGATGTATTACGTAGTTTAGCAAGAAAGGAAAACTCAAGTTTTGAACAAAATATGACAGTTGATTTACAGTAATAACAACTTATTCCTTGACTGAGTATAGGTTTTCCTTGACTGAGTATAGGTGTTGACCTATAAACATGATTAGAAAGAATAACGGCACGAATACATGAAAACAGAGTACAAAAAAGCAGAAAATATCAAATAATTATAATCTTTGTAAAGAATATCGATCGATTTTTTTCCACAGATAATAACAGAAACCAAAAATATTTTTTTTATATAAAAGTTTTAACGGCTTTGGACGAATCCTTCCTGAAGTATCACTGACAATATAAAATTAAGAAGAAAATCATCTTGGCATTATGGCGGGCAGCCAAATATTTTAATTGTTAATTGAATTAAAATTAGAAAATGTATATTTTTTAAATCAACGATTAAACATAATACCTTCACAATATGATTTTTAATTAATAGCTAAGCAAAAATGTTTGTTACTTTAATAACATGATGTGACTCAATTATCTTTGGTCCAAGCTTTGACTGCAGGCCTTGACTCTATGCCATGTCAATTAAAACTAAATTACTTTCCACCCTAGGGATGGATAAGCTATTTTCCACCCGGCTATCTACACAGGAAAGTTATATTTTCCGAACTGGAGAGATGAAAAATAATATGTGCAGACTAGAAAACTATTCCAACATTTTCATATTTAACTAGAAATCCTGCTGCTAGCCTCGACATACAGTATAAAGGCTAAAACTATGCTGGTGTTGGTTCTTCATAAACACAGCTGTTATGAACATTGTGCTCCTCTATGCAGGAAACCTGATAGTAGAGTGTAGGCACTTATGTTATGCAGCAAGCGCAAATTGAAAATATAACTGAACTAGATAAGGCTCGTTCTAAATGTAATACTAGGTTTAAAGTGACCCAAACAACATTATATCCTAAAGCGAAATATTTTCTGCAGATGCTGTTGATTACATTTTTGGGGGCATAATCCCTGTAAAAAGTATTTCAGCGCAAAAGTATAGAAAAATCATGCGCACTACCATGATTAACATATTATATAGCCGAAACACGGCAAAGAGTCTTAAAAAAGCCCAGCCCTAATATCCAAATCCCGTATAAACCTTGTATAACTTTTTAAGAGCCCACAGTTACGGACTTTTTTCCCAGTAAGTTTCGTCAATTTCCCGGGAGTTGCCTACATAATCCCGGCTAGGGGGAGAATCCCGGTTTTATTAATTGCGGCGTCCTATTGGAGTTTGCCGGGATTACAGAGATCGCGCCGTCGCGTCGCTTCCCAAACAAACATCCTAACAAATATGCTATAAACAGTCTCCTTGGTGACTTGTATAGGTACAGCCATAGTTACCTACGTGTTTTGAAATTGACAATTAAATTGATGAAGAAACTAGTCAAAGAATAGTTATTAAAAGAGTAGGTAGAAGTAGATGGACCATTTATTCAATTCATTTTTTTATAAGTAAGCACCTATAATTTCCTGAATACGGTTAGGTTTTTATGACGGCTATCAGTCACTCGACACCGTTTTCGCTTCTCGATGATGTAATGCAAGAAACTGATTTGATAGAGTTGGTCGTAGCACTCATAAGTGGCGCCTGTTTGTAACGACTTACTCAAATTTTATGTGCCACTTATTATGCCCAGTTGTGTGATAGATAGTTAAATTAGTTAATGGTTAACTCGTCAAGTATGCGTAAACGAGACACAATAAAAATTCCATTGTTATGCGACTCTCGGCATTCGCTTGATACCTGACTGATTAAATGTCGATACTGACGGTTGAATATTTACGACTGCCCTACATTGCCGTTTACCTCGATTTGTGCTTTCGACCCTCCTTAAAAGTTTTCACTTCAAGCAATCAAGATAATTCTTTTTTACCCAAACATTCTTTGATACCATCATGCACACCTTGAGAAAAACAAACCATTAATAGCTGAGCTTCCACTTAAAAGACTGACTTGACTACGAAGGCTCGATTTAAAATGGAAATTTTTATTTTGGTCTGAGGCAATGGGTACGATGTCATTAATCTTAAGGGAGTGTTTTCCTCCCGGCAGTCCTGTGCGACCTCCATACGTCACTCACACCATGAGGAATGTAAAAAGTGCACTTATATCTAAGAGGAAAGGGGCCACGGCCTAGCTGCGAGACTAATAAACCCTAATAAGTAGCTAAGAAACGGACTTAGCTGAAACAGCAATGATCAAAGTCAATAAGTATCAGAGAATTTGGTATTATAGCGGAGACAACCCAGAAAAAAACACCTAGAATAGAATAGAAAATCTTATATTGCCTTCCTTACAAAAAAAGTTGTAGTACAAAAAACATGAACAATTAAAATTTATAGTATTAAAAAAGCAAATGGAAAATAGCTCAGCTTGTTCTGACATAGGATGTGATCCCACTCAGGGGTTTTCAGCCACTCATAATCATCTCCATAGCGTTAGATGAGAGTTAGGTCATGATGATATAGCTGTACAATAATTTTAAGATGCTGCACTGTATCTAATTACGATAATGGCTTCTTAAACTGTAAATTATCTTGTAACAACTAACTCATACAGGTGTTTCGCCAAAAACTCGTTAAAATATCAAGTAACAAAATATATTTGTATGACCTAAAGGTTTGACTGGCAGAGAATACTTTAAGCATTAAGTCCACCTTTGTACACTATGATCAGTGCAATAAAGACTTTAAATAAAAAACAAGACCTTTATGAAGGTGGTCCAAATCCAGGCAATATACGATCTGGCACCTTTTAATTCGGATGCCGAACAAGTGTTGCATTATGGCTGACCTATTTGCTTTGCTTTCTGTATATGAACACGTCCAGCGTTTGACAGTCGCAGTAAAAGACTGGTTAAGTGCGAGTCGCCTTTGCGTCGGAGTTCCATCTAAACATAACTACAACTGTATCTTGTAGCTATAGACAAATTGAAGTAGTTACAGTCGGCTATGGAAGCAAGGTGATGTTCACAGAACAGAGAAAATGGTTAGGACCACCAGTCTACCTTATCCTGTTTATTTTATTGATTTAAATTAAAATATTATGCTCCCAATGTCCCAAATGCTCCTTACCTCAATGCCTAATGTAGCGACTATAACCGAAACATGTTATTTGTGGACAAGTGTATATAGTTGAAAAGCGAATCATTCGCTTCAATTTTATATAAATACATAAATAGAAATATGCGCCAGACACCACACCAAGCGTCTGGTTTTGAAGTGTTGCTAAATCGTTAAGTTATAAGTGAATTAAATAATGAAAACGTTTTAAATATCCGTGAACAGTGACTTGAAGAACAATTTTCAAGGATTTTTTTTTCTTCTCAATGTAAAACAGTAAATAAACCAAGGACAAGGATCTGTATTTCAGATGTACATCAAAACTGCTAAAGTGGCTATGGATTCTGGTATTGGGCGGAACCCTATACAATATTATATATGAAAAATATGATATTATGAATGCGGCTGATGGAGATTATTTGATTTTGAAGAAAAAATATCCAGAAGATCCTACTATTCGAGTAGTACCCATGCCATGGACCCAGTAGTATGATACTTAATGTAAATTCATACGAAAAGTAGCCACAGTGGATGAGGCTAAATGTATAAATAAAGATAATAGTAAATGATTAGTAAGAAATATCGTCAAGAGAAATCTGTTAACTTTCTCTCATTATTGAAATTGATTTCCATTTTAAACATTGTTTTATTTTGTGAGTATGGTCACCCTACAATCTAAGCCTTATTGAAAAAGGTATCGCAAAGCCAATCCGACTATTCTTTGAAACGCCGCATTTCAAAACGGTCTGTTTTTGATAACGGCTAACCAAAATGTAATATGGCGAATTATACAATCCTACTGCGACAGTAACACCAAGATTTACTCCCTGTCCAGGTGGAACCCTAAATACCACACTTGCCTTAACACACGTACGAACGTGTGTGTCTCACAGAACGGAAATTACTTTCACAGCTCAACTCTAGCTCGGCCAAATCACTGTAATAGAAGTCGGGGGCCGAGCAAATGTACCAAAAATAATGAATGGCTGCTCTGCCAACGGGAACATTCACACCCCGTTATTTAATTTAGATTCGCCATCTACTTAGGTGCCTACTTGGTAAAATGGAATGTTCTTAGGGTATGATAAATTAGATGAAGTACGTAGATGCTTACATCTAGCGGTATATCAATAAAATGAATGTCTATCAAATGTATAAATGAAAAATAAGATGTAATTAAAAACAAGAGCAGCAACGCGGCTTTTATACGATTGGACTTTGATAGTTTTTTAAGCAAAATAATAATATGGCAATATATCAAATATCGATGGTCAAACTATCGATAATTCGGTATCGCTAGAAATTAGTAATTTATTACAGTTTTACATTAGAAGTCAACGTCAATTACCAATTTTGTTTGAGACATAAAAAAGCTTTTACCTTTCCTTGTTGACTGCGTATCATACAAAGAGGTCACATCTATTAATCAAATGTATAGTGGTATTTATGATTCCTTTGGTCCCATTCCGCGCACGTATTACTTAATCCCAAAACATAAATTATGATCCAATTTCTTAACGGCAGGTGCGCCAAGACTTTTAGACCTTTTGCAAAGATATTAGTAATGTTTGCTGCAAAATTTTAACAAATCTCTTGTTAGCTACCTCTTAATTTTTTCGTATGGCAATTTAACGATTATGAAAGCATCTCTAAAGACGCGATTTCACAAGGTTTCTACTATCATGACACTAAAGATTTTTAAATTAAGTTTTTACCAATTATTTTGTAACTAAAAAACACAAATCACCATTTGTTTCACCAATTATTTTTTTGTTTATTTTTTTTATTTTGTATTCATATTAGTAAGTTTTGTTTTAGTTAGTTTCATTATGTTTAATTTGACTGCATACAAAATAACCAATTAAAGGTGACCGAAAATTCAATTTCAGAATCAGACTAGTAACTCTGTTAATTCAGAGAATTTAAGGAGTTATCATTATCGAGGAAAAACCACGAAATAAACAAGACTCGCGTTTATTTATCGCTAGCAAAAACAAAGTGTAAGAAGGCAATATTTATTTACTTTCTGTAAAGTTCGCCTCTTTGACATTGCTCGACATCTAAAGTAACTTTGTTAAGATTATATTGCGTTGCAGAAGTTTTGATAAATTTTATTAATCCCTAAGAAACTTGTAAAAGGTTTTTTTCCGACATCAGACATCACTAGGGCCTGCTACGTGCAGTATTTTTATCCCTCGGTGATGAAACTAAGTTACTTACTTTAATTCTGATTCGAGGGATGCTTGATACACTTAATACAAGTAAACTGCCAAGATGCAATATTCAATGAATATGCAAATACCTTTTCTCTCTACAGTTAATCTCAACTTAACTGTTTATTACTTCCACATCTTTTATACAACATTTCATATGAGGTAATCACCACAACGTAATCAAAGTCCATGTCCATATTTAAATCACAGGTACGGGTTAGGAAGGTGGTGCAAACAAGGCTGAATAAATGTAGGACGGAACTAATATAATCAGTATTCACAGTACAGAATTACATAGGCAAAAAAGTCGCTCGTCTACTCCTGCCCTAAGGGGAGCCAGTGCGATCATAAATTAAGCGGAGGTGGTGTTGGGCACTCTACTCAGCCATTACGATTTTCACGTGTCACATAAAAGTCTATCGCCGACGTTTTATAAATAGTTATAAATTAGGGTAGTTTCTCGTAACTTATTGTGCATATTTTTGGTGTATATGTACACGCGCTGAAATGTAGCGATCTTTTCATTTTAAAATACTTTGTGAACTTTCCAGGGTACATTCATATTCATAAAATGACATAATATCTTATATTTTATATCTTGCCCAAAATATGTAGAGGAAACTTGTTGAATTTTATTTCCAAGAAAAATAGTTGCTTGCTTAAAAACATTGTAAGCATTTTATTTCCTAATAAATATTTGGACAGTACTGAGAAAATACCGACCTTTGTCTCTTTATTATCTTTCGGTTGTTTGATGTTTATTATTTGGTTTGTATTGTTCTCAACGTTTGTACCGGTTACGCGATACATAATACATACACAAAATTCTATAATACAAGTGTCGTTCTATTCTATTGTGTTCCGTGCTACAGTGGAATGGAATAAATAACGACATATTCGACACACGCCTTGAGAAGTGCACTGCAAACTCAGCGCATCCAATAAATATTGACTCAATCACAAATTCGCGGAGCAAAATGCATCGCTCGTATCTAAAGGGTTAAATGGACACTGCTCTCTTTATATCTCGTAAAAATATAAACACCTAAATGAGGAGTTTTAAGTTCATTCGTAAATCTTACTTATAAACTTAACGCCTTTGATATTTGCTTGTGAGCATTTAATGCTTAAAGATAAAGGACCACTTTTATTTCTTTGGACTTAATATAATCTAGTGAATTGTAGCGTTCGTCAAGAATGTTCGTTATATGTTTATTATCGAGCAAACATTGGCTGGGTTAATAAACTAAGTTGGTCGCTGCTGAACTAAGAGCTTTGTGTTAACACAGCTTCGCTACCTCTCTAGGCTGCCATAGCATCCCTGCACCTCCGTAGAAGCTGCGGAACTTCTATTTCCGAGACACCCAACACCGTTCGCAAACGCACTCAACCTACCGCACCTGCCAACACACTCACGTCTTATTCCCCATAACAATACAGTCCATATTGGAATACACGTTTGCACAGGAAAGGTCGGAAGTCTGTGAACGATTTATCTTGCTCGAACACCGGCGGAATATTTGATATTTGTCATTTATTAGTTCCGAAATATCGCAGCCATATGTCTGTATTCGAAATATTTAGATGCAATGTACGAGAGAGTCGTTATAGGAAATCGCAAACATCGTTTTCCTTTAAAAAAATACAATGTTTGTTGGACTCATTTTCCATATTCCGGGGTCCGGAGATTAACACATGGCACCTAAATACCTAGGTAATGGGTAAATAAATAAAAAACCTACTGACGTTATTTTGAAGCTATCGAAGGTATATAAAAGTTATAGCTGCTCCATAAACGTATCCGCTAAAAAAACAATTTTCTTTCTGGTTCAGTGGCTCTAGCTAGTAGATGAAATATGGCTTGTGTGTGATAATACATACAATTTCTGAACGTTTACTTTAGCCACAGTAGTGTTCACCACTTTTATAGAACCTCAGGCAGGCCTACAGTGGTTGAAAAAAACTTAATATGGAAACTGATAGAATTCTTTAACTCTGTTATTAATTAACTAATGATAATACCAGTAATTACCTTGCGATACTGCCTAAACATACATGCAGCTATGTAGTCGTACAGTTTGGACGAAGAATGACCTAGTTCGCGACAAGTAAAGATTATTCTCAGAGATAAGAGAGTAGCGCCCGCCGTCGGAGAAGTATCTGTACTCACCAGAAATATAGGTACTGTGAAACCGTGTAATTCTTCGCAAAACATTTATGGAATAATAATAAGTAAATATTGCTATACCGTAACAGGGTAATATACATTTCGTTTTTAAGATAAAATATGTAATGTACATTATGCAATAAATAAGTTTGAATTTGAATTGGAAACAGATCTATACAAAATTTTTATACTTACAACATATAAATAAAAGTAGAAGTTAGTAATATTACAAAATTATCCGAGCTTGAGGCAAAGTAGCTTCGATGCAGACAAAGAGCATGTTCTTCGATGCAGACCAGTAGATAGGATAATAAGATTTACACTATCCCATGCCAGATATTATGTTGTCTGCTGTAATGTTATAATATGAAGTGAATAAATTAATATGAATATGCTGATAATTATACATCAGAATCACATTTCTGATGTATAATTATCGCGATATAGGTTAGCGAAGAGTGCTAATGTGTAACCACCAAGTGTTTAAAAAATCTGGCAGCTTCTACGATGATATATTAGTTATCTCTCTAGAGCTCTGTGGAATCAAGCGTGAAAGTAGGTCGATCCAAAATAGCTAATCAATAGCTCTCGGCAGCAGAGCCTCAAGATCAAGTATCACTTATCAAAATATTTAAGCACAGCTTATTTCCGACAACCTTCATTCTCTCTGAACATAGAGATTGTGTCGCTTTTTTATTAATTTTGTTGTGAAGAAAATAACAGGAATGTCCACCTTTAGGTAGACATCACTTTCTTGCGGAAAGTCAACCCCAATTAAGTTTTTCTTAAACAGTTTACAAATATTATTTCTGAGAATGATAGCATACATTATCATAAACCTTCAATACCAGTTTAACAAGAGCTCCATTGATATCATAAGCTCTTTTTATGAACATTAAAAGCATTTGGAATCAAGATAAATATAACAGGCATGTGCTTGAATGAAGTTCATATCAGTAACTCGTTCCACCACGTTGTTCCTTTGAAAATTCATTCGCGAGGCCGTAAACGAAAAACGTTTTCAAACGCGCTGACAGACTTCGTAATTAAGCTAATGGTAAGAGGCACGACATAGATAAGACAAGGCAGCACAGGACAACAATAGATGTTAAAAATGCCGTCCAAATTAAAAAACGGTGCAAAGAAACTTATAAATAACTGAGAAAATACTCGCGCTAGTAAAATATCGGTTAAAATTTGTTTTGTGTCAGTGTTCGATATTGTGATTAAACGTTATGTAAGTTAGCGATAAGTTTTATTCAGGTAAAAGATGTTGATGATATTTGTATGTTGGACTTATGATATATATGTATGTGTTAATTAGCACTATAAAATTAATTGACATTCATTAAATTCATATTGCATTGAAAACATTTTATGCTGTCCTTGTGTGACTAGTCGTAAAATTTGAAGATAACAGCCTGAATTAATAGGAATCGTGGGTTCGAAGGATGAAAGTAACGAAATCAACTTATGGGAAGGGTGTCCAGACGAATACCAAATAATGTCCGTCAGTGGAAGTTTTTTATTAATATTATTAGAGTGAACCCGGAAATAACCAATTTCGTTCCAATTTTTGTCAATAAAGGGAAGATAGCTGTTCAATAGATTGTGCCCCAACTGCGATATAACTCGCTTTTTATAATTATAAAACGGCTGCTTTCTGCTAGATATTATAATTCAATAATTTTTCATGCATTTGTTGTGTATGATTAAGTAAGTTGTGTGAATCAAATATTCTTATAAAATATCCTTGAAGTGATAATACTACAATTGGCTAGATAATACCTAATAATAAAGGTTTCGTTTTCGGTCACACTGACTCAGTCCTTGAGTCATAATTAGGTCTACTCTTTTTGGTGTACACTATAACTTTTAAAGTTATGTACCAAAAAAAACATTATACTTTTATTATTTCTATAAATCTATCTGCTACATTAATATTTGCTATAAGTAAACGTAGGTAATTAATCTTGACACTTGATCATTACCTCAAGACATCCTACCTCAAAAGTGGCGCCAAGATTAAAACCATCATCTAATCCGAAAAAAGCAATCGTCGTCAGACGTAACGGACCATAAAACATCATTAGAGGAATTCCATCTTATGCCCGACGGCATTCCCGAATTTATAATCGGAGCCCTTATTGATCGCCTCCAGCCAAAGAGCGAGATAGGGACTTTTTCAGCAGGATTAGAGTGGGACCGACATATTTCCTGTTACTCATGACCGTCCCGAAGGATATCTTAAAACCACGCATGTTCTAGCGAACGTGTCCTACGGGCCAAAAAAAATAGCGTCGAGGAACCTAAACTATTAAGTCATCTATATTATTATACGAAATCAAAAACCTAATTAAACTGATTAATCCAGTCGTTTGAGACATAAATAAACTTCTTTTCAAAATTGTAACTCAGAAAAATAGCTAACTTATTTCCAAATCCTTCTATCCAATCGCTAATACAGTGAAATCTGTTCCCCTTCTTGATCGGGATTTTACACTATGCGGGCCTCAGCACGATTGGATAAACGTATATCCCTGCATTTCGGTTTATCGGGTTCCCAACCCGCCTCCTAGATAAATGCCGTAATAGGTAGATAAACGATATTCTACGCGCGTCTCGCCTGTTTGTATCGCTCTTTTTAGGTCAAAGTACCTATATTATGACCGTAGTTTGGCGGTAAAAGAATTTGCTGGACGCTCCGTCAAAATGCTGATACATAAAGGGTCTGCCTGCTACGAAATATGCTACGACGCCCTTCAATGTTGTAGCTAACGATGCTACGACTACGATCGTAGCAGTTTCGTAGTACAACTTTTACTAAAACAATATGTACTTTTTCGAACTATTTACTCGTATGTTTTTATCTTTCGCAAATTTGCAAAAAAATATCTATTTATTATACCTTTCCGTATTGTGGCCAAAAAACTGTATCGTATTATTCTAAAACATAATTGTAATAACCTAAACATAGGTCAATAAATTACCCAGACCCAATAAATTGTCTAACGCCTTTTTCAAACAGTAATAAAGTATTTTACGATACGACATAGCTCCTACAATGCTACCGATGCGACTCTTATTACCATAATGATTGAATGAGATGAATATTCTTCAGCTTAGTCGTAATATCTTGACCTATCTTGACTTTACATAAATTCTTAAGTCACAATTCTTCACAAGGTCGCATTTTTGTGAGAACAGACTCACGGCCAATAACCAAGGCCAAACTTTAAGTGCACTTTAAAAACAAATGACTTACCGCTTGTGACTTGAAGAGTAGTGGCGAAGAGGCATAGCAGCGAGAGTGACAGGCATCCGAGTGAGTTGAGCCGATGTGCCGGGGCCATACTGTATCCTACAGCAAACAACGCTTATCAAAAACACGTCTTTGCAACTTTAGAAACCAAAACATTCCAAAAACTACAGGCTAAAATGTAGTCCCGTTAACGCCATCTCGCGGGTGGCGGAGGAACTACGACACATAGCGATGCTTCAGAACGGCGAGTTCGGATTTAGCACTTAGTTTGGAGGCACACCGATAGATGGCGTTAACAGTAGGAAAATGGAAAAGCGGTCAAGGTCGTTGATTCCCACAAGAGGAGGGCAGGGTCCAGATGAGATGAGGAGAAAAAATGCTTGCATTTTCAATGTAAACTTCACAACACTAACGAAATTTTATACAATAAAAGTTGCATACAATCCCGTTAAGTGTTGTGAAGGTAAAAATCCTGTACCTAACTACATGTTGCGTAAGAAAAACATTTCATTTTTAATATCTTTATCGTCATTTGCCTAACATATAAAAAGCAACTATTTTGTAGGAACTCCTACTACAAACACAAATATGAATTTGTGAAATAACATCAATAAGTGTTTTGTTATATTTCAGCTGTTTTGCCCTTTAAAACAGGACAGCGAGATATACTTAAGTAGCCAAATAATATATTGAGCACGTTCAAAAATCTCTTGACTCTGTGTTTAGGATTGTCTTAGTTTTATATAGGTAGGTAAAATCAATTTTTCTTTGCTTGACGAATATTGTAAACAATCTTGACATTCCTTTTAAAGAAATGATTCATTTTAAAATAGGATAAATAGAAAACTCACAGCCTATCAGCCTACATAGGTATTTCATTGTTGCACACTGAGATCTTTTAAAATCATTTTGTTTATTTTATTTACTGATATCGAAATCGTTTTTTTTATATTGGTTTTCTCTTGACTTCAGACCAAGCCAAGTAAGACTAAGTCGGAGTCGAAGATGGAATGAAATGGATGAAACGAGCTCGCCGAGAAGAATCTTGTTCACTCTAACTTTGAATACTGTTGTCAAATATTGTTTACAATGTTCGCCAAGCAAAGAAAAACGGACTTTACACGCTATCTGATCGGCAAAGTTCAATTACATGGCATGTAATGTTGACGTAAAGTGCCTCATTTCGGCTAACGGGGCCGTAATATTGTATAAAAAGCCATTACTCTATAGTCGGTAATGTGCACACTTCGCGTGCACCTTCATCCAGCCAAGAGGAGATCATTACTATACGCAATATTGTTTCTGCTACCACCACGCGCCGGTAGCAGAAACAATATTGCGTAATTATTTGTAGAATAATATTTAAAATGCCTTTTTAAAGCATGGATGGGCAGCTAATTTCAGTTGATGTCTACATTTATTTTTTGGAAATGATTTAATACAGCGCAGCGTGGCGAACCGGTGCATACATTCGACTTATTAGTTAACATTCTTTTATTTGCCTCACAGAGAGCGTGTAAAGCAGAGTATTCAACTCGGGAATAAAAGTGTCTTCGGCCCAGGCGAACTTAAATCTCTCGCTACACTCAGGATTTTCTATTACCTCCCTCGCTAACGCTCGGGAGTAAACCCGTTTAGTGCCCTCGCTTCGCTCAGGCCTCAAATCTACAATCCTTACGCTTCGCTCGTGATTCAAGGTGGCGCCCGCGCCGTAAGACACTACTTTATCCCCATGTTGAATAATCTACTATTCATACCTGTCTACTAACCATATCGTCAGCATGTGTGTCTATGCCGCGGCTTTGCGCTGCCACCTCAGATCACCTGGAATATACAGAAAAACAATTCATTGCTTCAGTTGTGATGACTACCTACATACACAGGCAAAAAGTATATTTGGTACTTTCTGATTCTCTTGAACTTAGTAAAGTAAAGATAGCCGTAATATTATGCCACTGCTGTGCAAAGGCCTCACCACAAGTATGAGGTACTTACTTAGTACATCAACATCATAAGTATAGATAGCGCCATCCACGAAGGCGCGCGCCATCTTTCGTTCTTATCGTTTTTAGTACATGTGTGGAAGTTTTTACCAATATTTGATGATGCTATAATGAATATAATTATTAAATATTTATTATATGATATTAAATATTTTGCCACACACCCCGCACCCCACGCTTTTCGTAATGAAAAATGATCGGCGCGCGCCTTCGTGGATGGCACTATCTATAAAGGATTCAACACAGCGGCATCGGATCGGCTACGGACCGCAAACGCCTCGTCTACGGCTCCCTGTAACACGGGAGCCGACTTATGTCAGATCTTCTTATGAATGACAGCACGTTTGACAGGGTGGACGGATATTCGACGAACATCTGACGACCCAGCCGTAAGAGCGTGACATTGCATACGCTGCAGGGCGAGAGGGGGTCTCGAGTTGATCCGCGGTGGTTACGCTATGAATTCGATAGGTGTGCGTTGCAGTATGGAGTTTCATACAAAAAATACTAAACACTTCGAGTAGGTACAGTTCTGTTCACTTTACGAGTGGTTACTGGTTAGATTTGCTTCAACCTTAAAACTACATCCCATTAAATTGACCTATAAAATCAAATTTAAATTTCTTTAGCGATAAAGTTCGTCAATCAGAGCCAACATTTGACTTAAGTGAAGTCAACGAAACTAAACGTTTATTCAGTGCTATTTTGGGTCTAGAAAGATTCGTACTCGTAATTTAGTGGAAATGACTGAAATCATAATAATAATAAAGCTATATCATATTCTTCCATTTGTAATGATTTCGCCAAACTTTGTCTGCACCCATTCCGCTTCCAAGGAAAGACAGAACAAAGATGAGAAAAATCTAATTCTAAGTTAATATCTGTGTCGCGAAAATGTAACAAACTCGCCCCAATACGCAGCTCACGCGCAATTAAACAAATTACCGGAATCAGGAAGCGTTGACGGGACGCGCCTGACGAATATTCGTTATTAGCTCTAAGGAGCTATTACGTAACTTCGATCGCGATGCGGCTGCGATCCGAATGTGAAGTTGTTGCGCGAGTGTCCGGCGGTTGTGGTAACGTTAATAAATGTCATTATCTTGTCCATAAATTGTTTTTTTTTTCAGTGCGGTGCGGTATTATGACTGAATAAAGTCAAACATACGCGTAGGTACTGCATGCTAATCAAACATGCACATACACAAACTGCAGACATCTATGCTTCTACGTAGTGTAGTACAGAATCGTTCAAGCCATCGCCACCGCTTTGGACTATCGGTAGCTGTTCCCAGCTTCGAGCAGTTGAATTTGACGGCTCAAAAAGGCTGTATAATATGTAGATCACTGGATAACTACTGAAATTGTAACTATTTGCCTGCTAGTAGAACCGCTTGCAGCACTTGCGAGCATAATGGCGAGAGCAATGTTCAAAGTGTGCGAGTACATTGTACTTATGTCAGCGCTACCAAATGCGCTTTTTTCGAATTTATAATATACTAGCTTTTGCCCGCGACTTCGTCCGCGTGGAATAGTGACTTCTTTCTCCCGTTTTTTACACATTTACCACTATATCTTTGCTCCTATTGGTCGTAGCGTGATGTTATATAGCCTATAGCCTTCCTCGATAACTGGACTATCCAACACAAGAAGAATTATTCAATTCGAACCAGTAGTTTCGGAGATTAGCGCGTTCAAACAAACAAACAAACTCTTCAGCTTTATAATATTAGTATAGATAATTTTAATGTGATAGCGACTGAAATACGTAATTCCTAACTCGGGGGCGATCAAACTCGCACTAATCAAGCCGCCACTCGACAAGACTCGATTTAATAGCTGCCATCCGCGGAATTCTGATCGTTTCTTGTATTTGAGACCCGCAGTGTTATAATAAATTAAGAAAATTTACTACAAAAGATTTGCGCTATCTTAGTTAAGATTTACTGTAATGAGATTTAACAATTTTGGAAACATTACTCCAAATTGTCTAAATCTGTTCGTCTAATAGTTTGCAAAGATCTAGATCTACTATTTTATTTTTATTTATTACACTTCATGCACAAACAAAAGGTACATATGGCGGACTTAATGCTAAAAGCATTCTATCTGGTTATCGTAAGAATGGCCCTGTCAAACATGTCACGTTCCTCCCACTTCCCCGCTCATCCACCTGCGTTTGTCCATTTCGTTTTCCTTGCGCACGGTGCCAGTAACAGGTCAATGTTTACGATAACCAGAAAAAAGTCTTGCAGCCACTTCATAGTAGATCCGGCTAATTAATTTTAATTAAAGTTATTATCTTAATGTGCTCGTAAAATAGGTTAGGGATATTTGCTACGCGTCGTAGTATGGCTACATATTCGTAGCTACGACGCTACAGAATAGAGTTGCTACGAGCTAGTTCGCTGCTACAGCGTAGTCAGTGCACTTACGATGCTACCCAATTCGTTAATAATAACATTTCATTTCAAAGTTGAATTATAAGTTTATCTGTGGTTCAGTCACGTCTTTTATTAATTTTTATTTAGCAGTCTATATCTGGTAGTAAATAAACTTAATTTGGCCAACCACAAGAAAAAAAGAAAAGAACTGCCTTAATTTAAATTAATAATTATATTAACCTACATTTTAATTAAAGCAGACAACAAAAGCGTCCGCGGCAGTGCACTGACACAAAAGCTACCAATTAGAACGAACTCCATTACTTGCATGACTTTGATTTGCAGTCTTCCAACTCCTAATGGATTCTCCGCTTGCGTAGAGCACAGAATAAATTCTCCGCAAGTTGAGAGTATAGAATGATTCTCCGCTAGCGAATGCACACTCTAAAAGGAAACCGTTCTTCCAGCGGAATTCTACTTATTACAAAGTTCGCGTTGGTCGGATTCGCACAAAACTAAACTAATAACGATATCTTTTTGTATTGTATCTGGAGCGGTTTACTTCGATTCTTTTTATTGGATTCTTTTAAGTTTGTTTCAGGACTTGTGATTGTGTAGAGGTACTTGCACTATTAAATTAAATCTTTTATTTCAGATTTGCATCCATAAGTGTTAGTAACATGGCGTTCTTATCCTAATGTTAGTAAAACAATAAATTAAAATAATCACAAATGTACTGTCAGTTATTCTGTGGTGACAGAAAGAGGCTGTTTCTGATGTTTTTAATAAAATAAAATAATAAATATTGGACACCAATCACATACATTGCTCTGGTCCTAAAGTAAGTAGCTAATGCACTTGTGTTATGGAAATCAGACACAACGGTGGTACCACAACACCCAGACCCGGGACAATATAGAAAATTTTGATTTCTACATTGACCCGACCGGGAATCGAACCCGGGACCTCGGAGCGGCTACGCCTTGAAACCCAGCGTGCTTAGCCACTACACCACGGAGGTCGCCAAAATATTTTAAAATAGTAGTTAAGTGTTAACACCTACACTCATAGGATTCTGTGCGTGCGGAGAGCAAAACAGTCAAGGTGTGGGCGTGGCATTTTAATTTGATTAATGTTAGTATATTAAGTGTCTGTTTCACAGTGTTTTAGTAAGTTCTGGTTTGTGTTATAAGCCAAACACTACATACGAAGTGACGCTATGTTTAAATTATTCGTTGGTTAATTCTACTAGTAATTTTCTAACTTCGAGTGCCTAAGCAATCTGAGAAAATCATAATTGCGAATGCCTTTTGAAGTAGTTGAAGTATCACTCCGTCAGCAAGTTGCAATACGTATAAGTATACAAATATAAAGTGATTTGTATTTAGAGGTTCTATTTTGAGAACAGGAATGAAAACTGCACCAGACTAGAATGTTTTAATCTGCATAATGTGGAAATCGAGTAAGGGGCCAGCGATAGCTAAATATTTGAGTGGCGCGGACAAGTCGATACTTTATTCATGCACCCTACATACCGCTTCGCCTGAAATTTTAAATAAGTATGTAGGTAAATAAACGCTTACAAACTCTCAATTAATCCAACTTCTTTATTTGCAATCCAAAACACTTCACCATAAGTTGTATTCCATGTTTGCAAGACAATAATTTACATAATCGTCTTGCTCCAACTCCTACGAGTATTTTCATTTGGAATATTAGTCAGCACCATACAAAATTATGATTCCATTAACACACAAATATTCACTCAGTAAACGAAGTATGTTAAGTGAATATGACCGAATAATTGTGGTTCAAACTTTTGGTTGGGCTTCCTCACAAGCTGTATGTGCTAAACTTGTAGGATATAGGCTAAGTTGCACTATATGACTTTCTAATCTCAACCGTAAATCGTGTTCTGTGTATGTAGTTAGGCAGCGAAACGCCGTAGATAAAGTACGAAGGTGCATGCGAGCCTCATTAAAAAATGTTGCGACGTTTGGCGTTTTCAGCCAACTTCGCTGCTGCTCCAGCTTTGAGGGCTCTGAGATGGGCCAAAGTATCGATTCACTTGCATCCCAAACTTAAGCCCGACCCCGTTCCCAGGGAATGAGCGTAAGGCCATCGGGTCTCTTGTCATCATCACAAACCAAACTAAGTGGTTCCAACGTGGATGGAACATTTTAGTAGTGGCAAGAGCTCTTCTGATGGCAAGGAAATTGAGTACTTTTGGCATTTTTGTATTTTGCCTCCTAAGAGATGCACAAAGACAAAATAAATAAATTAAATATTTATTATTAATTTAATTGTATGTTAATGTTAAGTTTATTTAAATCAAGATTAGCCTGTTTCACAATTAGCTGATAAGTTTTTTTTACCATCAACAAACGAATAATCCAAATATGGAATATCAATTTGTATGAAGTATTGGACATAACGCATATGAGTTCTCATTTCGAAATTGTGAAACAGGTAGTCCATACACAGGCTATAAAAAAGATAACGAACCAAATTCAAGGTGGTTGACAATCGAGTTCAGCGAATGCAGGTTTTTTATTTCAAGTTTTATTTTTGTGTTTCCTGTAGACTCAGCTATTTTGCATCGCCTTGAATTTGGCTCGTACTTATTTTACATCCTGTATAGAATTTATAATTATACTAGCGGCCCGCCAGCGACTTCGTACGCGCAATTGTTTTACTCCGTTCCCATAGATCGTAGCGAAAATATTTATAAACCGATATGAATTAAACTATTTCTATAGCCTTCCCCGATAAATTAGCTATCGAACAATGTAGTAACATAATTTATAACCGGACCAATAGTTCCTGTGTTTAACGCGTTCAAACAAACAAACAAAAACATCCAGTTTTTAAATATATGCGTAGAAATACATATAGCTAAATGTATGACATTTAGCTATACGTATTCCTACGTATTTTTATGTACACACAACACGTAGCCCGGTCTTTAATCTGGTCAAACTTACACGGGGATAATATCGTTTTATTTTACAACGAAATGGAAATACTTACTACGCCTATCGTCAATCGTATATTTCTTTCGGGTACTAATAGAAAACCAGGCTATACTTACTCTGTGCGCTTACACAGCATCATGCCAGTGCCACATACAGACTGTGGGAGAAGCAAATTCCCTCAATTTATCTCCCGCTACCTTAAGAGTTTGAACTTAAGCTTTGTTTATGGTCATAGCGAATACTCTACTTTCTTGAATTCAAATCGTAAATTAAAAGGGACAATTCTATGTAAAGATCTACGCCACCATCATCATCAACATCCAAAAGCCGTCCACTGCTAAACACAGGTCCCCCACGAAAAGTTTGCAGAAAAGTTCCAGATTGGACACCTTTCGACCACAGGAGCAGCGTAGAATGTCCACCGAAAATATGAACATACCATCTGCAATCTACACTGGACACACACCGATTGATACCTACGCTGTTTAAACACAAAAAATATTATTTACTATTCTAAGGAATAAAATCTCTTCTCGAGAGCAACATCAATAACAAACATGTGTCAAATATCCTGTCTCAGATATGTCAAATGACTGTCAAAAATGAAATAAAAAATATTTTAATCCCAAGCACTAAAGAGTATTGATATCAAATTCGAAGCAAATCACCCCCATAATAACTTTGCACCCCTTTTTAACCCTCTTAGGAGATGAATTTTAATAAAATACAAAATAAGTCTTCCGTCAATTTTGTAAAAATATGTGTATGCAAAATTTGAAGTAGATTGGACCAAGGGATCTGGTTGTCCCATACAAACTTTGCACCCGTTTTTGACCCCCTTCGGGGCGGAATTTCTGAAAATCCTTTCTTATCGGATCCCTTCGTCATACAAAGAACACACCCTCCCAGTTTCAGGTCTCTACAATCAGCGGTTTAGGCTGTGCGTTGATCCATCAGTCAGTCAGTCAGTCAGTCAATCAATAAGTCAGTCGTTCAGGACAAAGCATTTTATTGATATAGATTATTTTGTTAAGTGATTTTCTAGTCCACCCAGGTCACATTTCGTGGAAAAGCCTTGTACATGTAAATTTTCCTGGCCAGTTTCCGCGTATCGTGTTGGTTCAGCTTTGTTGCCTAGGATGGCGCTTTGCTGTGGCCGGATTGTGCTTAACGGTATTGTCTGAGCCCCTTCGTGCCCCTGAGAGCACGATAGGCAAGCAAGCTTCTTTACCCGGAACGGTCTTGTTTATTTAATCTCGTTACACATGATACAATTTAATATGACAATCGTTATACTTAGATAAACTACTTAAAAACCGGCTAAGTGCGAGTTGGACTTACGCTCTGAGAGTTCCGTGCCAACTCATACTGCCAAAATACCACAATATTTTTGCCCGTAAAAAAACTTTGTTTTTCTCGTATTTGTATGGAGAATAAAGTTATATTTACGATTGTGGAAACTGCCATATATCAAAAACTACTGGTTCGATCAAACCAATTTTCGTTGAAAGTATTTGTGAAATTGTGAACATCTAGGTAAGTACTTTCTCCATTTTCAAATGTTCACTTTCATAGTTTAAAATTTAGAGCTACGGAAACGTAAAAGGATTATAAAGTTAATGTTAGCTTATCGAACCTATCACATGTGTGTTTACAAAAAATGAAACAAAAATGATCAAGCATAAACCCTATTTGTAATTATGCAATTTAATACACCTCTGCATGCTGATAAAAAAAATGTGGCACACAATAAATGCACTGCAAAGGCAAGCCTATCCATCAAATCCAAGCAGCGCGGTTTCGAAACATGGCCAAAATCCAACAATTCGTTTGTTTTCTGGGTTATCGTGTTTGGTTGTTACAGTTGTTTGCCGTAGCTGCAGAGGCCGGGGGGTCATATTTTTAACGACCTCTGATTTACGGGCGTCGACAACAAGGCAATAACTCAAAAAGTCAGGCGAGTGCTTCGAGCCAGCCTGCGATTTGTCTTAGCCAACGAACGAGTTTGACAAAGCTTCCTTTCGACGGGTTTGCGTGCTTTATCTTTGGGTCTAAGCGCTTTTTTTAATTTAGATAACTTTAAAAAGCTCCAATTTTGCCACTGCCATCAAATGGTTTTACATCGAGATGATTAAGTGGTGATCCTATCAGTTATTGACTAATCTATTAATTTCACGAATCTAGTATATTTTTATGGCATATTAATGTATGTATCCATAGTCGCAATCCTGTAAATCCATCGGGTGCCCACTACACAGGAATCCTAGTGTGGGACCTACAGTTAATTGCTCCATGTATTATTGTTTGCCATGATTTACATTGTGTAATATCTACCAATTTAATCTTGTACATGATATCTTTTGGAATATGTAATATGTAACAATAACCTTGTTGTTGTCAATAAATATTTGAATTTGTATTTATTTGTATTGTAGTGTGTAGATTACAACTGACTGGTATGATGTCCGTACGAGGAATTTAAGATGTTTACTTTCATTTTCACCAACATGCTGAGATATCCAGCTTAATAAAACAAAGATAAACATTGTAAACTCTAATCAAAATTTTAAAGATTGCTTCCTCTACTTTTTCACAGCTTTTTTTTTTACAGCTAGCACTTCAAGCCCCTTAAATGTATTTCCAGTTCGTGCTGAAGCTAGAGCTTGAGAAAATTAGACAGTCGACAAACATTTCCGCGGGAAAATGTCAGTAATATAAGTGAAACGGAACCAATTAAGGTCGCAGTGCAGTTCGCCAATGAACAATAAGAGCAGAGAAAGGTCTCTGTGGTCAGAATCTCTTGGGTAAGGACCCAATGCAATTTTCTTCTTTCAAGTAGTAACTTATTATTCTTACCTCTGTCAGTCGCAGACAAAAGCTATTAATTATTTTTAAACCCCATATTATTTATTAGGGACTACACCTTTCATCGTACAAAACATAGGTACTTGTTTTTTGTGGTGGTCTAAGATTAAAAGAGACCTCAAAGAAGCTGAAATCCCAGAAAAGACAGGGTAGTAATACCATATGATGAGAACATTTTTCACATTTTCAGTTATTGTTTTTGTGAAAACGCTCTCGGTGATAATAATTTACCGTCTAACTAAATTGGACTGATAACAGCGCATGAAGGTGAACACTGCGGTACCTTGTTCAGATGAAGTGGGTTTACTAGTATGCGACTATACTACCAATATTAACTCGTCAAGTATGTGTGAACGAGACACAATAGAAATTCCATTATAGATTAAATGTATTTTTCTTGTACATCTCTCTTTTATTTTGTGCAGTAAACAGTATTGATTCTACTACTGTCCTGTTCATACGACCAATAAACTTTCCGATGTCGCCTTCTGCCTAAAGTTATGTTAATGCATGCTTTAGAAAACTAAGAAATGGTGCCTGAAACAGTCCACAACCTTTTAATATCCTTTATACTAGTTTTGGGCCCCGACTTCAGCTGTGATTAGCATATAAATGGGATCCCTATCGCTGCCACCGGGCGTGATATGCCGATGATTGTGGCCGCGGTCTCTGGGCTTCAATTATTTTTTATAATTGCCAGGTTCATCAAAAAAGGTTTTTTATTTTATTTTACAGCCATTTTGACCGTTAGCTGCACCGCGCATAGTGATTATATTATCTCGGCACGTATCCCCTGGGAACTGTCAACGATAACGGAATTTAACAGAAAAGCTATTGTTGTTATTCGCATAATTATGTTAGTTTCTTCCTCAACACAGTGCATAACTTAGTTTAGTCTAACCAATTTGTCCAAAGATTTAGGATAAGTTTCCCTACTATTCATATCTTATTTGAATATCTATTAGCAACCTTTTTCATATATCACAAACATATTGCGGCATAATTAATTAGCTATTGAAAAGGTCAACCAGCTCCTGCCTATCCTTACTAACCACATGAGCTCTTATAAATCTGTCCTACTTTTGAACTGCTCTGAATTACAATAGTTCATACAAAAATACTTAATAGGTAAGCGCATACACACACACAATTATGATATAACTAGCGGACCCAGCGAACTTTGTTTCGCCCCAGCCCCGTCCCGCCTCAGCCCCGGCCCCGTAGAACGGGATAAAAAGGATCCTATGTCCTTCTCCTGGCTCTAAGCTACCTCCCTGCCAATTTTCAGCTAAATCGGTTCAGCCGTTAGGCAGGATACGCAAAATAAGTAACTTTTTTGGTTGATTTTTTACACCTTGTGTCCGAAAAACCCTAATATCCGAGGAACCCTATTTTTGTTCAAAATTAAATATAGCCTATATTACTCGTGGATAATGTAGCTTTCGAATGGTGAAAGAATTTTTAAAATCGGTCTAGTAGTTTATGAGCCTATTCATTACAATCAAACAAACAAACAAAGTTTTCCTCTTTATAATATTAGTGTAGATAAGTCATACATAAGGTAGGATACAAAATGTTGAATCAAATATGATTAATCTAAAGTAAGCCATTTTCTTAGCTTCCTAGATAATTATAATGGACGCCTGTCCAATAAGCTTGGACATCGACATTTATGACAGTCGCCTGCCGCAAAAAGCTCCCCAAATTGTTAGCGAATGAAAGTTTTTCAACTTGGCAGAAGGCTCGTTTCTATGGCCTTGACAAAGCAATCTTCATCTTTTTATTGAATTAAAATAACATCAAATAAGTAGGACTATACTTATGTTTTCATAATAACTTACTAAGATACCTACATAGATACATGGCAACATTTGAAAAAGCTACGTATTTGGTCTTCGCCTGTTATTTAAATTTATATGAGGAAAGCTTGTTTCTTCCTTATCTAAGCTTAAAAACTATTTCAACCGGTACTTGCATTAAACATTATCCTCTCAAAATCGGATCTAAAAGCTCTTTATTTGAACTACTCGCACCGCCAAAAGCGCGGTAAAGCTATTGAAGTAATAGCAAGTAATTTGTGTGCAATAGCGACACGAATTCCGGAAACATAGTTAGGTGCTCAAGATTAGCACAACGAAGTAGTGCGGTCAATGATTTTCATTCCCGGAATTTCTTGAGTGCTTTGGTAGAGCACAATGTTTGGGGTGGGACCCTGAATGCGTCATTCTAAGGGCATCGCTACGTGTGTGGCAATGCGATAAAGTATACTTGAGTAAGAACTTGGTTTTTCAAAGGAAAAATGTAACTTTGTTATAGATAGAACTACAGGCTTCTTATGTCAGACTACATATTTAAGCCAAGTAACCTACGAACCAAGCAAAATTTCATATACTTTGATTCAATTTGGAGACCATGTTGGTTACATGAACCTTAAAGCGAAGTATTTGATCAAAATACATATTAAAGAACAAGTATTACCAATTATTATTTAAAACTGCAAAATATAAATAGGTAAGAGGTCGAATCTCTTTCATATTTTCTTATTCCCAAATTTCCCGGCGGCAGGAGCGGTTGATTGGTAGAGAACGTCCTAAGGCATTAAGTCCGCAAATTGTACAACTCACATTGCAATAAAGTTTAAATAAATCAATATTTAAGTTTATCAAGTGTGACTACAGTCAGCATTATTACTGAGGAGCTGTAAAAGGTCCATGATAAAGATTATGTACTGTAAATTACGTAATAAATCGCAATTTCTAATATTTCCATTAACATGACAAGATACGAGTATTGTACGTACTATTTGCCGTCTAACGTTCCGCAAAGCTACGACTACCGCACCTTCTCGTACGAGTAAATGCATTTAATATTTAGGTTAACGTTAGTTTAGGACTTGGAATAAGCATCCAAATAATACATTTGAGGTTGCGTTATGACCAATTAAAATATAGTTTAGCGTTTCAACAGAATAAGATGACTGAATTATGGTATTCGTGGTATAATGTTATAGGACAAACTTTGCTATACATATTGAAATTGTCTAAGTGATCTGCACAATATCACAACATCTCGATGTACTACTACAAAAATATATATATGTCGCAACGCAATATCATTGAATAACAAGATAACAAGTGAGACGGGAAAACGGGGAGTCCTGAGGGTGCGATAACTGCTGACAATCTAGTTATATATATCCGACGTTTTACAATGACTACTGATTTTTGAATGGCGACATCCGCAACAGAATACTAAAGAGGCTGCAGGCTGCGGCAGTCGCGAGCGGTCGCTCCTGCCGAAAATCGATAGTCACGTCTTCGAGATGACTCCGATCTCGTTTGAGGATTACACCGTTTTATGTAACGATATTTGTTGACAAGGCTGCAGCGTTATCAGCGGTATCGCAGCGACGACCGCGAGCGAGCGACCGCACCACGCCCCGGGTTTGGGTGGATGGTGAGCAAAGAAGCCGCGGCGGGCGTGACGTAGGAAGGTGTCGGGGTGCGTGAGTACTTACCCGCGTGAGCTCGGTCCCGCTGCGGGCGCCATGGAGGTCGGGAGCAGCACAGGGCGCGGCGGCGGCGGGCGGTCGACTGGCGCGGGGCGCGTGACGATGCGCGCGCATGTCCCGTCTCCGCGATTTGTTTTGCTCCGCTGTTCCATGGGCCTCGGTTAACAGCCGCAGGAACGAGATTATGCTCTCGTATAGATACAGCACGCGGACGTTTTAATGACGGATAAGTGACAGGGACGACGCTACGAGGGATCGAGGACACCCGAACGCTCCATCCTTCTCTGGAGTTCCATTACTCGTTAGATGGCGGGGTTTTCCGGCAGCCGCTCCAGAGATTGTCGCAGTTTATTCACGTAGTACGTGTATCACGATCGCAACGGCATAGATGTGAACTTAAACTCACGTACTGTATCATAAATCATGCATGAATACAAATTATCCCAGCTTAGGTGCAGACCCGGCAACCAATGTAACAATCCAGCTAACAATATCACTAACAGTAGACATGCGCAAAACGGCTCACTAAAAAGAGAAGAGTGATTATATATCTTCTCAACCACAGATATATATCTATCTTTTATATCTTTAGCTCACTAGCTCAGTGATGAAGCGAACGATCTGTATGTAACTTTATATCGTGAGATCCGAATGAGCCGTTATATCAGAAAGAGCCGAATGAGAAGAGAGCTACTTCTGACGATGCGAACGATTAGAAAACGTCAACAACTACAACAACCAATATCTATAGGACCGCTCGCAACGTAAATTGAACTTTATTTATTTGATGATATTGTAACATACAGATTCTACCGTTTTACCGTACACTTCAAACGTAGCTTCCCTTCTCTTTCTTTCGCTCTAGAAATAAAATATAGCCGTCTTTCTTTATCAATGACTTCGGCTCAGTTAGTTGTATATCTGAAAATTCAACTTTATCTCTCAGATATAGAGATATATTTGTAGCACAAGTGAGCTACGGATATATGAGCCGTTCGGGTGAGATATATATCTTTTTTATCTTTCGCTCGCGAGCTACACAAGTCTAACTAACAGACATATTATACCAGAGATAAGTACGCCAAAGATTATACGGTGAAGAAGTGTAACCAATACATAATTACCTAAATATTTATTAAATGTAGCATCTAAAAGTCTATATGATTCGACCATTAAGCCAACATAGAAGTATATATCTACATACAAAGCTACATTCACGGTTAAATGCAAATATTGTTTCCCCAGAAAATATAAGTTTTGAAAGACAGCTTCTTATATTAATATCATATGACAACCATTCTCTGGGTAGGCAAATAGAAGCGGAATAAATACCGCCTCGTGAAAATCGAGCGACCCCTGATTCAGTGCGTAATAATGCAGGAAAATAAACTGGAGATCCGTGGAACCTTTTCCTGGTTGACCTTCGGCGCCCGCGTGGTACCCTATCCTGGGGCCCTATTTTTGAATCACTCGCGTCAATATTACGAGTGATTTTCGTTCGATAACTACTTATTTTCATTACATTACTTTTAATCATATTCTAACGAAAATCAGTCGCCATCTTGAAGCGAGTGATTCAAAAATAGAGCTCCTTTTAAATCTCTCCTGTATGGATATCAACAGATTTTAATTCCAAAGTTGGAATTTAATTAACGAATATCACACGCCATCTTCAAGCGAGTGATTCAAAAATAGGGCCCCTGCTCGTCCGAGCACGTACCGCGCTCTTCAGTTAGGATGACCATGCTACCGTGTTATGGAAAATACTATACCATACCACACAATGATACGAGCGTTTTGTGGTACAGCCCTACATATCGTTTTCCGCCAAGGGTTTACCGTGGCCGCGAAGTTGATGTTAACCTAAAAACTAAGCATGCGCTTTGTATTAATAAAAGTAATATTTTGTGGTCGTACATAAAATTGGCAAAATTTTTGTCTGTGTTACATAGTATGTGTAGCGTAAACATTCTGAACAAATGGAACCTTCCTGTGAATATAAATAAGGCATTCGTTTTCCAAGAAGGAAGAAGTCTGGAAGACGTCACTTTTTACCATAAATCATACTTTTTCTTTAACTGTATTACCAAATTTGTTTTTAAGTTTTTATACCTGTCTTTCATTCAACTCAAAATATGGGAAGACTTAAGTTCGATGACTAAAGCAATTCCTTAGTCTAAGTCCCTGAAACGTAGTTCTGAGCAGTAACTCTACCGAGGCTCGCGATCCCGTCACGTATTCTCTACATGCTCCCTGATATCTTGGTAGGCATGCGAACCCTACACTAACTACATAAATACTTATATTATCTAATAGACTGCCGGATGGTGGGTACATAACATTGAAGTCGCTGACAAGAAGATTTAATAACGGTTCTCTTGCACATACATTTTTGTGTCATAATAACACAACATGGAAATACTGTATCTATCGATCTTGTCGAAAAAACAACATTGTATTGTAACTTTGAGATTATCTCGTAGTAGGTACTCAGGGTTTTTAACAAACATGAATACAATTCGTAGTATTTTTCCACTGCATGCAGTTTGTTCACAAAATTTATCGTGCTCTACAAAAAACTAGTTTTCATAAAAGCTCTCCCCTCCCTGTCTGGGTTTTTAAGAGAACAGTGTAAAACTAACTAGGGTAAACTCACGCTCCAGTTTTAAACGTAGTATTCAGTCTAGAAGATAAGCAATAAATTTGATGTCTACTATTATAATATATTCTGTGGTCTAACCATTGAATTACATATTTAAATTATTTATAGTATTATTTATAACGGTACCCGCTGACTTCACCCGCGCCAATAACACATTTCCTAAACGTGGTTTCGTTCCCATTTTCAGATGACGATTTTCGGGATCAAAACTATGCTTTGTTCTTACTCTCATCATAATCAGTACAGCAAGATGTGAAGAGTGTTTGTATGAGCACGTTAATTTTTATTTTTTCTATATCAGTGCGTTACAACCAACCATTCGATGTTATGAATTTAAATGATAAACTTGTAAAATGACAATCCTTTATTGGCTGTAGGTAATATTAATAATTTTGATTGTTTTCTAAATTTTAAGAGCTGTGGATTGATGTACATTAAATAAAAAAAAAAAAGATAAATTGTATAGGTACATTTTTTCAACTGCATTTAAATTTAAACAGACGCCACTTTGCGCCATCTATTGTGAAGTAGCTTTATTTGGTTGTTAAGCCGGATGTTGCATTCTAGTAATATTACTCCTCAACAGATGGTGCTATATGATTGTTATTTTTATACTGGCAACAAACAGGGTAAACGTCATTTATTTCTAAAGGTTGGCTACATTGAGTCATCTTCCAGAATCAAAAAAAGTGTGACGAGCGAGGAATTTTGTGAATTTTGTGATAAAATAATATTCAAAAATGTCTACAGTCGCTGCCCCTCTTCATGTTGCTGGGACTAGATCGTCTGGAGCTCCAGTCAGAACTCAAAATGGTAATCTTTTTCTGTGAAAATCCACACGAGGCTAAGGCCCCGGTGATCACATGCATCGCCACTTATGGTTACAATTTTGTCAATATTTCCTTTAATTCTCATCTATTTCACAAAAACCTAGTACAGAAAGTGTGGAAGTACTGTAAATGTTTCCCCAGTAAATGAACTGTGCTAATGTTTACATACTGAGTAACTTACAAAGGAAATAACCTACGAAAAATGCTTCACACAAAAGTACCTTACTTTAAGTGTGAATAACTGCTTTTTCATCATACTTATTTACTTAAATTTGACATGGACAGCATAAAAATGTACCTCTGTGATTTTGTAGTCATGGCAGCAGCAGCAATAGCCAATATTGTGAAAAGCTCTCTGGGGCCTGTCGGATTGGATAAAATGATGGTAGATGATATTGGAGATGTCACAATCACAAATGATGGAGCTACCATCTTGAAGTAAGTATTTGCAGGGTTATTATAGCTTAGGAGTAATTAATTAAAATCTGTTTCTAAATGATAAGCTAAAGGAAAATAGAAGTATGATGTTACTAAACTACTTAGTTTACTTTATTTATAATATGTATGTTTTAGGATGTTGGAGGTTGAACACCCAGCTGCCAAGGTTTTAGTGGAACTCGCTCAGTTACAAGATGAAGAAGTTGGTGATGGAACCACATCAGTGGTCATTATTGCTGCTGAGTTACTAAAGGTACCATCTAGAATAATCCAAATAATTAAAATGATAATTAAAACCACAAGCATATATCTTTATATTTGGAAATCACTCACACATCTTCCAGAATGCAGATGAACTAGTAAAGAACAAGATCCACCCAACAAGCATAATCTCCGGCTACAGACTGGCTTGCAAAGAGGCTGTCAAGTATGTGCAAGACAACCTCACAGTCACAGTGGAGTCTCTGGGCAGACCGTCCCTCATCAATGCTGCCAAGACCACTATGTCATCCAAACTTATTGGAGCGTATCCTTTTCAAATAATCAAATATTTATTCCAAGTTAGATAATCTCTATTTGTCACTATAAACTATACAAACAATAAACTAACACATCTTATAATGATAAGCCTAGAGAAAAAAGCTAGCATTACTTATTTATTTATTTAAACTTTATTGTACTGTAAGTTGTACAATTGGCGGGCTAAATACCTTAGAGCATTTTCTACCAGTCAACCGCTTGGGAATGCAGAAAGTTTAATTGAGGCAGAATATTTACAAGTACCGAGAACATTAAATATATACTATTTCTTGCCCTATCTACTCAATATTTCCTTAACATCATAAAACAGTGATGCAGACTTCTTCTCTGAGATGGTTGTAGACGCAGCCCAGGCTATCAAGACTATGGATCCTCGTGGCAACACAATCTACCCTATTAAGGCTGTCAACATCCTGAAGGCTCACGGCCGGAGCGCCCGGGAGAGTGTGTTGGTGAAAGGATATGCTCTCAACTGCACAGTAGCTTCTCAGGCCATGCCCAAGAAGATTCTGAATGCTAAGATCGCCTGCTTAGATTTCTCTTTGCAGAAGACTAAGATGAAGATGGGTGTTCAGGTAAATATTGTTTACAGGTAAACATAAGGTAATTATGTTTATTATAATCGCGATCATCACCGAGCTTCAGTGTATTTATAATGCAACACAAAATTTATATTTGTTTGTTTATTGTTTTATTTTGTTAATATTATATTATATTTGCTTTATTGTAAAAGCAAAAGGCATACAAATGGTTAATGGTTGGTTCATGCTGAACAAATCATCTGCCAGTCAAAATATCATCAAATGACAATAAATACAGTTTCAGATTGTAAGTTTCTCATCACTGCAGTGGATGACTGCATCCAAATTTACAATGCTTGTTTTCAATGAGACCACATTAGCTAGCCATATATCGCCATACAACACACCAATTGTCCGGTTTCGAAGTAAGGAATTTACTTCCTTGTGTTACGAAGTACTAGACGATTATGACGGGGGCGTCTCCCATAAATACTTTAATACATATAACATCCATGACTTAGGTACAAATGTTTGAGCACATACAAACATTTACCCCTTGCGGGATTTAAACCCGCGACCGCTGGTTCAGTAGTCAAGAGCGCTAACCACTGCACCAATCGTGTCGTCACTGCCCGTAACACACAGATATTCAAGCCATTCTCTCTCCCAACTAGGTGCTGGTCACCGACCCCGAAAAGCTGGAAGCCATCCGCAATCGTGAACTCGACATCACCAAGGAGCGTCTGCAGAAGATCCTGGCCACAGGTGTCAACGTGATCCTGTGTTCGGGAGGCATCGACGACCTTTGCCTGAAGTACTTTGTGGAGAACGGAGCCATGGGCGTCAGGAGATGCAAGAAGGCCGATTTGAAGAGGATTGCTAAGGCAACTGGTGCTACGTTCTTGACTTCGCTGACTAACATGGAGGGTAAGTTAGCAGTATATAACTGCTCTGCCCTTATACAGAAGAAGGCAGCTCAGCATCAGGGCACTAAAGAAAACTGCCTTTTGAGTATCAGGGCAGCTTTGTCAGTGGTTCATCAGTGTTTCATACTAGTCATCCTTTTCTCTCTTCTACCTTCCATGCAGATCGTAAATGAACCATAGTTGATGACATGCATGTAATTCTAAAGTCTCTTCTAGGCCTTATCGTAAAAATAGGGTTTCTTATACTATAATTTAACTGCAGTTAAAACTAGGTTTCAAGCTCAGTTGAACTTATTTGTTTTTATAGGTGAGGAAGTATTTGAACCCAGCATGATCGGAGAAGCCGCCGAAGTCGTCCAGGAACAGATTTGCGACGACCAGCTCATCCTCATCAAGGGGTAAGTTGACTATGTTAAATGAAATTATTTTAATGGAAAAAAGATTGACTATAGGTAAACCGCGAAATTGAGACCTCGCCTGCGGGGTACAGGGGCGCGGGGGGAGGCGAGAGCGGGGCTTGTGCGAGGTGCGGGCGGCAGGCACATTCTTTTCAAAATTCAGTACGCTCGCTACACAGGTAGCGATAGCATCTGTTGACAGTTGCGGACGCTTTGACAGAAGTACACAAGAGAATACTGTCTGACTGAAGTCTGAAGATGAGTCGCAGTATATTCGGACACAAAATCTATATTATTGTATTTTTGTCGTGTTTTTTTAAATTCTATTTTACATCATTTCATTAAGTCCACCGTTTGAACACTGTTAAACAACAGTGTTTAAATAAATGCTGTAAATATATACGAATATTATAGAATAAAATATAGATCTAAACTCAGTGGAATATAAACTAGTTAAGAATATGAACTCGATAATACACTCAAACAAAACAGTCGCAAAAGTTACCAGGGAATGTTATTTGAAGTTTTTAATTTTGCCAAAAAATCTGTCTTATTTTAAAATTCAATTTTATTTATTGATCACAATCCACGATTTTGGATAGTAATATTTAGAATTAATTCACTCTTATTGGTGTAATTGTATTGAATCGAATATTTTTTTCCAATATGTTATGTAATGTTTATAAAGTGTCGACACTGACGACCACTATTGTGACCACTGACGTCACATATCTTAAGAACTGTCACGGCAAATTTCGTCTCTTGTGTATCACCGCCGCCCGCACCCCTTACATTCCCCGCTCTCGTCTTTCCGCCCGCACCCCTGTACCCCGCAGGCGAAGTCTCAATGAAGCGGTTTACCTATAAATCATGTGATCATCAAAAAATAAACACAAAATACAAAGTAGGATAATAAAATCTCTGGAAATATCTTCGGCTGATTTTGTGATATTTCAACTTTGTCTTTAGTTGCATACTCTTGACGAGCATTCGTCGTTGTTCCTAAGTACGCTGGCAGTTCGTATGGTTATGGAGTTGTTTTCGTAAATGTTTACAAATATTTACACATATTATCCCATAATGAGTCATTATTCCTCATCATCATCAACATTATCAGCCAAAAGACGTCCACTGCTGAACAAAGGCCTCCCCCACGGTTTTCCATAGCGACCGATCACAAGCGGTCTGAATCCAGTGTGATCCTGCGATCTTTACAAGTTCGTCTGTCCTTCTTGTCGGTGAACGTCCTACGCTGCGCTTTGCAATCTCACTCGTATCATGGCTCATTAACACGAGGCCAGTTGCACTGGCGCCAGCTAATTAGAAACCGTTCTATTTTATTGGACTGGCTTCGTTCAAGCAGCTATAACTGCGTATAACGGCTATGTAGACTCAATTATTCGTTATGGAATAGTTTTATGGGGGGGATCAACTGATTGGCATAAACTGTTTTTGGTTCAAAAGCGCTGCATAAGAGCTATATTTGGACTTGATTATCGAGAATCATGCCGGACATATTTTAAACGTTACTTTATGCTCCCACTACCCTGTCTATACATTCTCGAGGCTTGTGTTTTTGTTAAAAGTTATAAACATCTTTTTACAACAAAAAGAGATGCAAGTGATAGGGTGGTCAGATCACAATATGAATATAAATTAATTAAACCAACAACCAGATTAGCTTTGGTTTCAAAAAATTGCTATAATATGTGCATTGACATTTATAATAAACTACCGGACTCTTTTAAATCTAAAAACATAAAAATAGGTGCATTTAAGCAGTTGGTTGTGGAATAATTACTAAATAATTGTTTTTATAGTATTAAGGAATTACAGTGCCCGCCTACAGGCGTGAAAACAATAAAACATCCATTGTGTCTGGAGTAGTGTCCCGGAACGTGTTAACTTTGATACCATAATGATAATCATAAATAAGTAATGTATACTAATTCATATTCAATGACATCTTAATTTATTTTATTTTGACATCAGTATTACTACTAAAATTATGACATGTTTTTTATAACATTTTATCCAATTTAAATTCAATAAAATGTGTATACACCTGCAAAGGTAGATCCAAGTGAAACCTGTTTTAGTATAAGAGCTTTGTACAACCTTGTTTCAATACGCAATAAATATCATTTCATTTCATTTCATTTCACTGGCTTAGGCCAGTCCAATGCACTGGCCTGGCACTATTTTCACGAAGCCAATACTGGCCTGGCTTATTGGACTGGCTCGTCTACTGGCCTCGTGTAAATGGGCCATCATAGTATTTTTGTTGTCTTGCAGGCCAGTAGCGCGCACGGCCGCTTCAATCATCCTCCGCGGGCCGACGGACGCGTACTGCGACGAGATGGAGCGCTCGGCGCACGACGCGCTGTGTGCCGTGCGGCGCGTGCTGGAGTCGGGGCGGCTGGTGCCGGGCGGGGGCGCCGTGGAGGCTGCGCTGTCCATCTACTTGGAGAACTTCGCCACCACCCTGGTGAGTTATGTTTATGACTAAAGTCGATTATTGTGAGACTTATGGCGAGCGATTGCAGTTGTCTATTGTTATGTGGCGCTCGGCTTAAGAGGCCCTGTGCGTAGTGAAGCGCTTGCTCGAATCAGGGAGGCTTATGCCCCGAGGAGGCGCTCTCCATCTACTTGGAGAACTTCACAATTCATTGACTAGATAGCTGGTGCCATTGATACCTAATCCCAAAGTTTCTCATGATCATCATTATCAATTAAAGAATGTCCACTGCCACCCTCACGGTTTTCCACAGCGACCCGTTGTGAGCGGTCTGCATCCAGTGTGATCCTGCGATCAAAAATCAGAAACATTTATTTGCTTTTTACAAGGTGGTCTGTCCATCTTGTCGGTGAACGTCCTACGTTGCGCTTTTGGCCGGTGGGTCTCCAATCTAGAACTTTCTGCAAAGTTTCTGCGCTTCTTTAAACTACACATGTGGCAGGCTTAATACGAAAAAGTTCTCTACTTATCAACCTTAGATCTAAGCAGAGAAAATATAAATAATAGTTAACTAAAACTAGACAGTAGACAGATGTAGTGGGTATAGTATCTTTAACATGTAGCTAGATACGACGTGTTTCCACCATAGGTTGACTAACATTTTTTCTCTTCCTCCCGACAGAGCTCCCGCGAGCAGTTGGCGATCGCCGCGTTCGCGCAGTCGCTGCTGGTGATCCCGAAGACGCTGGCCGTGAACGCCGCGCGCGACGCCACCGACCTCGTCGCCAAGCTGCGTGCCTACCACAACTCCTCGCAGACCAAGGTATTACTATCTATCTAGTATATTATGAGAGGTCTTAGGTACTTTACACACTGCGACTATTAGCATCGATACGTCGCGACACCAGCAATGAACAGATTTATGCATCGATGCTGTCGCGCGTTATAGGTAAACCGCTTCATTGAGACTTCGCCTGCGGGCGGCGGGGTGCGGGGGGAGGCGATAGCGGGTGGCGGGCGGCGCGGATACACCCGCCCGCGCCGCTTTCGCCCCGCAGGCGAGGTCTCAAATCCGCGGTCTACCTATAATTGGGGCAACTAAAATGTGCAATTGTGTTTTTCCTTGTTGCTGTTTATAATTGCAATTTGTCATCATCATTATACCATTTTATGAATCTTTAATGGTTCTGATCTGCTTTATTTTTAGCTTATCACTTACCCTTTCACCAGCATCATAGACTGTCAAAATATTTATTTATTTATTTTATCAATAAAATATCAGTCTGCCTACACTTTTCATTTTACCTTAATATATTTTATAAGTCGGCGCGTTAACAATTGAGTCGTGAGGCCGTAATGCCAATTGGGATAATAAAACGCGGCTGTAACGGCAAGCGAGATATACTTTAGAAAAAAATGACTCTGTTGATAACACTCCAAGTTATTGTATTTTAAACCGGCTTTAAAAAAAGAGAATGACTGACACCATATAATTTTTTTCCGTTCAGGTCGAGCACGCGAACCTGAAATGGGTGGGCCTGGACCTCACCGAGGGCACGCTCCGCGACAACCTCGCCGCAGGAGTGCTGGAGCCCGCCGTCTCCAAGATCAAGTCGCTCAAGTTCGCCACCGAGGCCGCCATCACCATCCTGCGCATCGACGACATGATCAAGCTCGACCCTGAGCCCAGGGGCAAGAGCTACGAGGACGCCTGCCACGCTGGGGAACTCTAACGGATGAATTGTGCTTAAAACGATCTCGGTACCGATGTGAAGTTGCTATTGAATGCTGCCTGCACATGTGCTAACTTCACAGCACACGTCTTGAAGATAGTCCGCGTGGCGCGCTGCATACTTCTATCTATATTAAAGCCCTACGACTCAGTTGCTAAACGCGCCGACTATAGTGTGTTTGCAAGGTTGGCAAGTGTGCAACAGCCTTATGTTTCCCAGTGTGGTTAGTTACATGTAGTCATCCAACCAGAATTTATGATGACATATAAGCTATTTAACCAGCTTTTTTGTCATCAATAGTCACTGCCAGGGATGTTGTTATGTAACACACTTTACTAGAACAACCGATATACAAACGACAGATGTGCTGAGATCGAATTTATTAATAAATGACAGTATATTGAGTGCTTGATGTGCCTGAATGTTGTTGCATATCCTTTGTGGAATGTCTGGATTATTCACGTTTTGATCACTTCGCTCGAAATAGACCGGGTCGATACGCGAGTTGTTGGTACGGTCGGCAAATATAGTGTAAATGAAGTATTTTGTTATAAAATTGCATTTGAGGTCGACCATACCGTCTGGATGATAAATATTGCACCACGCATCACACTTTCTGGTTATTTACTTTATTTTTGCGTTATGCTGTGATGTGATAAGTATTTTACTACTATTGGATGAATTTTTCAGTATCATACAGTTGTATTGCTTTTCTGCCGGTTACTCAAAAACCTATCTATGTTTACGTCACAATATTGTGTTTCAGAGGAAGCATTTATTTAATACGAACATGCTTTTAACATTTAATGCTAGATATAAATCGCTAGGTTGTTATGTCAACAAATACTGATAAAATAAATTTAATTTTAATAACTATTATGTCTTGTTTTTTTATTGCACCCCAACATTTTGTTAAAAAAACAATTCTACGTGGGCTTCTAAATATGTGTTGTGTATAATTAAATTAACCTAATTATAAAAGTATAACTCACCTTAAGCACTGAAGCATTTTGTGAATGTATTTAATAACTCATTCGTTAATTATTATAATTTGAGAGGCTTCAGCATATCGTATTGTTATGCAAATATATTACCCCCAAATCAAACCCCAAAAAAACCTTCATTGTTCCGCTTCATGATGAATGAATAAAAGATAAACGCTTTCACATAGGCGTTCTAAAAGCGCTACACAGCGAATCCCTTCATATTACAGCAGCAGCTGTAGTGTAGTATGATGGGTGAAGAAGAGTCTTTTACAGCGCAAAGATGAGTTGGTCTTCCGATTCAGACTCGAGTCGAGTCCTAATTTGGGTTTAAGGGCCAGATATTCCATTTTTACGATGTTTCGATTGAGTTTAAACATGGAAACACTAATTATTTAAATCTCGAATCTATATATGTTATAGAAGAAGATTACTAGAAAGCTGGATTGTGGTTGGAAACACGATTGTAATTACTTTGCTCGATAATAATTGCCTCAGAAGTGGGCCCCTTTTTTTCGTATTTTCTATGTAGTTTTCAAATTATTGGACTTATATTTATGAAAATCACATATTTTAGTAGGTAATTCCATTCTACACATATACATGTTAAAATGATTTCAAAATGTTTGTTATTTAGATCAGAATAACGAAATATCTAAAAACACTTTATTTGACCTATTTCGACTTTTTTGATCTTGATTTGCTCAAGCTACACAGATGTGAGGAACAGGGGATTATAAGAATATACATTTTGACCACATAAGTGAGATCTCAGCTATGAACTAAATGTTTTTTTTTTAGTTTTTATCGGTGTTATGTTCAGGCAAAGAAAGGTCCATTTTTTTCATTAGTCTGTATTCTTTCTTACAAGCAGCAAATTCTTCCAATTGTCTTTTTAAGATTACTTTAGACACCAAAGATGTTTAGGGCGTCCAATCGTTTTTTTTCAGTTTTATTAACATTTTCATTCATAAAACACTGATTTAGTGATTCTCACACTTGTGACGATGGTGATTCGCGCAACGACTTTGACGCAACAGTTGATCGTCGTGTCATCTCTGTTCTATACATGCAAGCAGAAATAGCGCTATCTTTTTATTCAAATGACAAGCACGAGATACCATTTCCTCATTCCCCTTGACGCCACTGCGAACGCTGGACCTATGTCAATTTTTGCAATTTTATTTGCGTACTCAATTACGTAAAACACCTAAGAACTAATAATAGCTAATTTCGCCGCGCCGCGTCACGCTCAGTTGGATCAGCACCAGTCTTATACTAATCAAAGGTCGCGAGTTCAAATCGGGGGTATCATGAATATTTTTCTACATAGTCACAATATTTTTTTAGAAAACGAAACAAGTATTTATTTTAATTTTTGGACATTTTAACATTTAAAATAAAAAAAAATAAAAATAAAAACTAATTAAATTTTTAGGTTTTTTTTTAAAGTAGCAAATCCTATTAAAAAAACTACATAACAATGAAAATAAATTTCAAAAAGAAAATTAGTATCAAAAACATCATCACCATGCGGATAAATCTCCTCAATGCCATGAGGATGGAACCCCCAACCTCTACGTGTTAAGCAAAATAAAAAGAGAACGGCTGTAGCGACATATATAATTGTTGTGAATAAATGAACTATATTTTTGTACCAATCGTAGAGATGAATCCGTTTCTATAGTAACAATATAAACAAAAAGCATAAAACACTCATGTCAAATTATTGTAGTTTTGAACATTTTCTCTATTTGGAAAAATCAGAGCTAAACCATAACTGTAGGTTTAGCAGTAATCTCAAATGCTAAAGCTGTGCCCTGGTGACTCTAGTATATTGGAGACGAGAAAATATTATATGAATTTGAGGGAGGGAGAAAATTATTAGGTGATAGGTCTATATTAATTTTATTTATTTATTTACATCTAGACTCCTGTGACAAAATACAAACATTGGAGGTTAAGTTAAGGTCGGTCTAGCTCTCTTCGTGTATGGAACTCAGGTTTCCATGTTATTTACGTACGTACGTACACATTTTCTGAATCGTGTAGTAATAATGCATTGACTATCTATCTCTTATTTGGTGACATGGACTTGAGCGACGAACATGGAGATTACTCAGTATAATCCAATTATATTTGCATTCAGAAATGTCAAATCTGAATAATTTTTTCAATTTTGTTCTGTCGAAAATGTGTGGAGACTGTCTTAATTTTATTTTTATAACCGTTCCTCAAATTGCTGTTACTGTATATCCAAAACAACTTTGGTGTTTGTGACACATAATAATTCTATTAATCTTGTAGTTAGCGCCAAATGGCGCTTCGGGGTCACGAAGGGTTCCGTACCATTATCTATGAAAATGGCATAAACATCATATCTGTTGTCAGGGAGTCCCATACAAAAGATATGAAGTCCTAATAATGGGGCAGCCCCTCATTATTATCATTATCAGAGTAGATAAGTTGTATGAGAGCAACCTGAAAAAAAACTGTTTTTTAAGTTTTTGTTTTTTCAACGGCAACATGAATACATCCTTCCTGAAAATTTCAACTGTCTTACTATCACGATTCATGAGATAAACCCTGGTGTTGCCCTTTCGGTGTAGGAACTCATGCTCATCATAATTCATTCCTTGTAGGGAGGTGTCCCAAAAATATTTTAAAATACATATTTTAGGCGGTGTGATTAGCATATAAAGAAACCCATGCCAAATTACAGTTTTATAGTAAAAAAGGTCTATAAGCTAGACTACAAAAAGTCAAACATGGCAAAACCATATATGGTTTATCAAAGTAATTGTGTGGGTGCGGTGCTCTAATTAACAAACCTAGACAGTTGAAATATGGCATCTAGCTAGGTAATAATGTGTAAGCGAAGGAAAAAATCTGAAAACAAAAGAAAGTTTTTTAATTGTAGGGTCTGAAACCGTTATAATTAAGTGGATGGAAGCTTGCACAAAATATGTATTAATGATTTATGAATAAGCAAATAAATATTTCTATAAAAAGTTATGATATCCCAACAAAAACATCAATGTGACACTACTCCAGACACAATAGATGTTTTATTGTTTTCACGCCTGTAGGCGGGCACTGTCCCGGAACGTGTTAAGCGAGTATTTTAAGCGTGGTGTGGGTGACCTCGATAGTAATTACTTTAAACCATTTATTTACTTGAACCATTTCACGGGACATCCAAAATATACGCGGGCGACGTCGCGGGAGACGACTAGTAAATAAAAAACTTTGATATTATTAAAGGATTACTGAAACGATAAAGAAACCTTTGTCTTTAATTTAGCTTTCCATATTTGTAATGTTAAACGGAAGCGTGAAACATACTGCGCAGACCCTAGATAAACTGGGAACAGGGCAAGAGAATGATGATGATGATTTGAAATGTTATGAATTTCAGTGTGTAAAAAAAAACCATGACAAAATTCTCGTGATGGGTGAACTTTAACTTATATACCTACTGGTTAGTACGGAACCCTAAATTTGAAGTGCCATATCTGTAATGGTCTTCAGTCATCATCAATTGGAAGACTGATGGAAGATAGTAGTGAGACTATAACTGTGTCGACAAAAAGGATCTTAATATAAACCACCTAAATGTTATTACATTACATTTCCTACACCTATGGGTTGGCTGGAAGAGGTATCTTTTAGGGATAAGCCCACCTTTGTTCACATTGTGACTTCTTGTACCTATTTTCTGTACATCTTATAAGTGCAATAAAGAATATAATAAATGTTATCGGATATTCTTTCTTGTTTTTATAATGGTTACAGGTTGCTGGCATAAAGTGCTGACCAGTCGTGTGAGAATGAAATGCTACTCTTTGCGTTCCTTGTTCTTTCGATAAACGTTTAGACTAAAAAGCATGTATGGTGTACTAAAGAAACCATTTTGTAAAAGTTCTTAGGGGTTCTGCTAGATGGCGTGGGTATGTTACTTACAAAAGCGCATGAAGTATCTTATTCAAGAAAATTTTGTTCCTTAAATAAACACTAGATGGCTTAATTATACACGAGATTTGTAAGACAAAGTTGACAGAAAAAGTTTCGTGCGGGGGTGCTGGTGGGGGAAGCGCCCCGCACTTTTAACAGGGGGGCGGGGCTTATGAGATTATTTGACGGAATAAGACGGCCTTAAAGAATCTTTATTTCCATTAAGACAAATTCATGTCACTTACATGGAAACTTAAAACTAAGAAATGGTTAGTACTTAATATAATTTTACAAGATGAGCATGTCGAGTCGCTGCTACGATAAGTAGGTAGGTATCCGTTTGTTAGTTTGAGCCATTGCAATAAATGTACACAATTCAAGTAGGTTAATGTTATTATTAGTCATAGTTGATTGCAAAAATAAAGTAGGTATATCATTGAGTATCTCTCAGTAATTTACAAGAAAAAATGTTCTTTAACAGTCTTTAACATAATGTGCCAATTTTTTTTAAAAAGTTTCGAGCGATTCACTTTTTTTTATATCGGTGGGTAGACGGTTGTATAATTGTACACCTTCGTAGGTTAGCATATTTTTGCCGGATTGTGTGCGAACCTTCGGCAATACTAGAAAACTGGCTCGTCGGGATGAGCGTGTGGTAGTGTGTTTTACTTGTGTGAGTGCTATTGAGGTGTGAATGGTGTTGTTTACAATTTTGCGAATTAGTATGCATGTGTGGTAAATGTACAGTTGTTTGTTTAATTGTCATTATGTTAGTTTCTGCGTAGATTGATGTTGTAGGCGTAAGATAGGGATAGTGAAATCTGAATTTGAATCTTGTTTTAACAATATTCTATTAATTTTTCGAAAAAGAAAGTTTTCTCACTCGAGACAGATGACTATAGAGAATAACAAATTATGAAAATATTCTAATTCCAAGAAATAGCCTACTCGGGCATCACATAACTCGCACGTTTAGGTGTGGATTAGGTTAGTCGGTCGAGATTCCGATAACCCGGCGCTCTTCAGTCTTCTCTTCACCCTTAGTAGCGCTTCTGTCGCTCGAAAAAGGCACGGTTGTAGCGTTCGCAGCAGCGCTTAATAATGTACGGATGATACCCAGGGAAGCGCTACATTTGCTAAAACAGCATTGAACAAGAACACAGCGCGATTACGTCAAAAACCTGTCTGTCAAAACGGGTGCAAGAAGAAAGAATCAAGAACAAGATATATTTAACTAGTATTTTACAACAAAAATTGAACTTTAATTCAGGGACGCATAGGATAAGAATTGTTTATTTTTCGTAACAATTGTAATCTTTTTTATTTGGTTATTTGGACAGATTAGAAGAGGTGAAGTATGTTGTCATTTATCATTGTGGAATGTTGATAAATGTTATTTAGAGACTTATGGATAAATAAATGATAATAGTTAACGTGGAAAATTATTATAAAAATGTTAATAAAAACATTAAGTCGGTTAGTTCCAATAAGTTATAAAGTGAGAATTACTCGTACATTTTTTTTTTCATCAAACAATGACCCTCCACAGGTAAGTTTGTAGATGTTATAAGTATTAGAAAATAAATAGATAAGCATATTTTTTATAGTATGTACCTATTTACTTATGTTTGTTTTTGTCTGACAGTATGTTCTTGTGCCTTTCATTATTATTATGATATGATACTTATTATGAACAAGTTATATACAGTGTCCAATAAAAAACTAATAATAGTACTAATTCATTAGATTGTTAAAATGTAATATCGAAATCTTATGTCAGTCCGACTGTTATTAATTCAAATATTGACTTTTCAGGAGGAGAAAATAAAGGTTGGCGATTATGACATAAATTATGTAAAAGTTGGTACTGGGTCTCACAATGTGCTATGTATGCCGGGTGCTCTCGGTTCCATTTGGACGGACTTCAAGCCCCAGGTGGAAGGGTTTAACCGCGATAACTTCACGCTGGTAGCTTGGGACCCGCCAGGATATGGCAAGAGTAGACCCCCAGAGAGAGATTTCCCTCCCGACTTTTATGTGAGGGACGCGGACTACGCATTCGATTTTATGAAGGTAGGTAGTAACAATTTGAATTTACGTTTCCGCCATTTTTGAGCTTCCGGTTCAATATAACTACTGTTTACTTCCGTTTCCGGGTACGGAGGGAGATACACAACTACCTTTGTTTTTACAATTTTAACGTGTATTAAACATCTTATGTATATTTTTTTGGCATTACAGCTGCAGACTGAATATTGTACCCAAAGTCTCGCTCGAGTAATATAACTGCTAATAAGTTTTCTTCTATCATAATGTTCTTTATTTAAATTATTGTGTATCTTTTCGATTGTAACTCGATTCATTTTTCAGGCGTTAAACATACCCACGTTCTCAGTGCTGGGATGGAGCGACGGCGGCGTGTCTGGCATGATACTCGCGGCCAAGCGGCCGGACGTCGTGCAAAAGCTCGTCGTGTGGGGCACCAACTCCTTCATACTGCCGCAGGAACTGAAGCTGTATGAGAGTAAGTTATGTTTTAGCATTATTATACCTATGCTCGTCTCTGCTGCCTCGGTTAGAGGGTCGCATTTTAAAGCGACGGCTGTGCCCGAGAGGTTCCGGGTTCGATTCCCGGATCAGGCCAAAAATGTACCTAGGTTTTTGTTTTTATAAATGTTTTTAGGTAGGTTCAGAAATTCTCAGGGAAGCCCTGAGTTTGGAAGTTGGCGGTGTTTCACCCCTATGCCTCGGAAAGCACGTAAATCCGTTGGTCCTGTGCCTGATCTCTCTCCGGTCGTGTCAGATTGCTGTCCCATCTGGCTATGAGAGTGAAAGGAATAGAGAGTGCACTTGTTATTGCGCTCACACTTGGACTATTATTACTTAAGCTCGTCTCTAGCAACCCCAATACTGATTACTGGGGTAAACGACGGCGGCGTAACCTTGTCTCGTGTACAAGTATGGGAATGGAGACTTTATTTAACCGACAACAGCACAACTCTTAAAATAAGAACTTGTCTCACCACCGTCATCACACCATCCAGATTGAAGTTATTCATATTTGATGAATCTACCTCATCGAATGTTTTGTTGTAGTTCGAATGGTGTAGGTGTATATGCAGGCCTGCATGATAAGCTATGATGTTGAATCAAGTATGTCTGGCTATCTAAAGAGCTTGTTTACAAAACTGCAATGCGATGCGTAAAACCTGGGTCGTGGGAATTCCTATTACGATGCGACGTCGCATCGCAGTTTTGTGTACCTACAAGCCTTTACTGATTTCTGCACCGCTTGCTCGCGAGATGTTGTTTACGAAAATTCGAGTCCCTATAGGTGGACCGCGAAATCGAAACTTCGCCTGCGGGGCAAAGGGGCTCGGGGGGAGACGAGAAGAGCGCGGTTAGTGATCGGCGCGGGCTGGTGTTTCCGCACCGCCCGCACCCCTTGCACGACCCGCTATCGCCTCCTCCCACGCCCCTGTACCCCGCAGGCGAAGTCTCACTCAATGAAGCGGTTTACCTATAGTGGCGGCAGCTCCATTTAACATCTTTAATATTTTTATCTGCCTATTCCAGGAGTGCGCGACATAAATTCCTGGTCGAAGAAAATGCGTGATCCTATGATAGAAGTGTATGGCGTGGAGTTATTCGCGAGGTACTGGGCGCAGTGGGTGGACGGCGCGGTCGCGCTGGCTGAAGCCAACGGTGGGAACATCTGCAGCGAAATGCTGAAAGATATCAAGTGCCCCACCCTGATACTGTACGGGGAGAAGGACCCTATGGTGGACAAAGTGCACGCGTCGTATCTGCACACTAATATTACTGGATCTAGGTAAAATACTTTATACCTTTAATACTCTCCTTCCGATGAATACTTTTTCATTTATTAGATACCTTTTTTTGTTTGCCGTTATTGTCCCACTCCCACTACAATAAATAAAACATGGTCGCGCAAACATTAATTCCACTTTTAACGAGTCTTGTCAGTTTGGTGAACGAAACAAAGTCAATTGTGCATTATAAAATCGAGCTATTTCGTATGGGTTCCCTCTATCTGGCAGAATCTTTTTGCTCCGAAAGTCACTTGGCATAACACACTTGGCATAATTTTCTTTAGTCGAATATTATTCAGGCAGAATTTTCTGTTAGCAGAATTATTGTTTGGTCGAATATTTATATGCCCGAATTTACAATGGCATACTTTTAAGATAGCAGAAATTTATAAGGCACCCTTTGGCAAAATTTTACTTTGCATACTTTCGCTAAGCATAATGTTTATTAAGTACGATGTTTATTTGGCATACTTTGACTAGGCATACTATGAAGAAAGCAGAATTTCGTTTAGAATAATTTCACTACGCATATTGCTATTTCTTTTAAATAGTATTTTACCCTAAAATTAAATTAAATACTCAATAAGTTGTGGTACAAAAGTTAGTGACAGAAACGAATCGGTGCAAAACCGACTCCACGCAGTCTTGTTTGCCCCACCCCTAGAGTGTAATTCAAAATCGCGTAGGCGCGGAGGGGCAAGGCAGCCCGCGAGCTGAGAGCGAAAACCATCTGCGACGATAAGCTCGCGTGGGACTGCCAGAGCCCCGCAGCGCCGGAGCCGTGACAGAAACCATGCATGTTGCATGCTTGCATGCTTGCATGCTTGCATGCTGCATGCATGCATCCTTGCATGTTGCATCCTTGCATGTTGCATCCTTGCATGCTTGCTTGCTTGCTGCATGCTTGCTTGCTTACTGCATGTTTGCTTGCATGCTGCATGCTTGCTTGCTTGCTGCATGCTTTGCTTGCTTGCTTGCATGCTGCATACTTGTTTGCATGCTGAATGCTTGCTTGCATATGCCATATGAAAAATATGCCAAAAGACGATTCGGACTGTGAACTTTCTGCGATAGGATGATTCTGCCTATTAATGACTATATATACGAATTGTATGCCACAAGACGATTCTATTTGTGAACTTTCTGCGTAAGGATGATTCTGCTTTAAAACTATTATGAATATAAAATTTCTGCCAAAAGATGATTCTAGCTTACACGATTATGCGTTTTGAACGTCTGATAAATGAGTGAATGCTGATTGATGTTCTGCGAAAGGAAGTTTATGCTATTTGAGGATATGCCAAATAAAATTATGACAATAAAAATTCTGCGAAACAAGGTAGACCCATTTCGTATGATAGCACATTTTTATGAACACAATTACGCAGCGCCACGGGCCGTTAATAAATGTTCCTTGAGTATGTATATTGTTTCAGGCTTAAATTATATCCGGAGGGGAAGCACAACATCCACATAAAGTTCGCGGAAGACTTCAATAAGACTGTACAAGAATTCCTACTGCTTGAATAAATTAAGAGAAAACGATATGCAGCACTAAAATATAAGGGGTAAAACGAAAAAACTTAACAAAATTCCCATATTTTATTTTCATTTACTTCTTATAAGCATGTTTCATTTCAGAATAAAACAATTTACATTCAATAACACATAATTCAAGGTTGAAGTGACTCATTTATATATTACTGTACAAATGATATAGCTGAACATGTGACAACCTAACCAGGCTTTGGATATTAATGAGTCTAGCGGACTTCCAATATTACAGATATTATATTGCATCTACGCGTTATAATGGACGTTGTTAGTGAAAACAAAATATTAAAATGTTTTTTCCTACATTTACTATTAAAATAAATATTGTTCATACTATGAAACGGTCTTTGATATTGCCCTCGCTAGTGACACTAGCCGGCGCATTGAGTACTCTCTGCAGAGGCGGTCCCAGGCGGAATTTTTGATCACGAATACTTTTCTCGGAATTTAATTTTTTCCAAGTAATTAACTTTCACAGCTTTAATAATTTCACGACTTTTGTGGGCATCGCGTTCGTTCCTTTTAGGGGCAAACTTTCCTAAATTTCAACTAGACTCGTATGATTTTGGAGAGGGGTCATTACCCCTGCGACCCCGTCCCTGGGACCGCGCATGACTGACGAATACATCCCGCGGAAATATTGAAATATTGTTCAAATTCTATAAATTATAAATAATATGTACCAACTTTATGTACAATTTATTCCCTGGTCATACGTGAAATACACACTATGCCGAAACTCAATGGACTGACTGAAATGTATATTGCAAGTTTGGAATATTGTGACAACTTCGGAGCTTATCTAAAACCTTCAATTTTAAATAAAATACGCATCAACAATGTGATCGGTTCATGTTAATAAATATGTATTGCACTCTCTACACAATATCGAGTCTGTGGCGAGTAATCTCAGTACAAAACGTTAAGGCACGCAATGAGCGGGCTCCGGAAACTCGGAACTATCACTTCACGTTCGCCAATTATCCAACAAGTTGCAGACATTTTATAAATTACGGTTTACATTATATAAACACACACATAAGCGACCTACCTCGATAAATACATAAGAAAATATAGTGACAATATCAAATCATTCGCTAATTCAAGTAAGCTTGTTCTTATCTCATAAATAATTTCTCTACAAAAATAGTATACATGAATGGAGCAACACTAGACCGCCCGAGGCGACAGCACCAATGACGTACCCTACCGTCTCCATCCGCTACATATGTTACAATGAAATAAGATTACTCTTACAAATACATAACGATACAATATTACAACATTATCACCGGGATTATTAACGATACGGTTTTTTTAATTAATTTTAAATAGGTACGTTACATTCGTTACGTTTACAAAACTAATCTTTTAATAGAGAGAGTCAAAGGCACACACTTTGTAAAAAAAATCCTACAAATTAGTCTCAGTGTCTCTTTTATCACTGCCTCTTCCACTTCTGTCCAGGTATCACTGCGTCACTCGCGCCGGGGCCCGCAGTCGGCAATAAAATATCGTTTTTAGAGAATGCGATATACTTTATCTGCGCGACTTGTAAACAAAAAGTGAGTTCTTTTAAAAGTGCAAACTGTTTAGTTATCTCACTTTTCGTTATACTTTGACATTTCAAACACATCCTTCTAAGGTTATTTACACATTATGCCGTAGCGGCGGCGTCACTGCACTAGTATTAATACGATCTCTTTGGATTTCAGAACGCAAGATGCGAAAACAACGGCAAGCACTGACGCGCCCAGTGTAATCATGGTAGTTATAAATCTAAGAGATGGTTATACAAATCCTAGTTCAGAGTATGCCACTGTGGCTTAAAAAGTAAACACCCTCAGACCACAGTATCGGTTCACACGTATACCGGCCCCTGGTTATCGTTATCATCGAGGTTGATCTTATTCGTGAATCCCTCGTCGAAGAATCGTCTGAACGTGAACTCGAAGAAGCCGTGGAAGGTCTTGCCATTGTCGAGTAGTTCACTGTCCGATTTGTTCGAGTCGGAGGAGCCTGAATTCCGCAGTTTGTCCGGATCTATGGGGTCGAAGTTGGACGTGTCCGTTGGGTACTCGATTCTGGGGATGTGCGGGGCGACTTGCTTGCGGAGGCCTTTGTCGAAGTCGATGCTTTTCAAGAAGGGGTGGTTCTTGACCTCGCTGGCGTGGTTGCCCAGCCGCGTGTCCTGCCCGGAGCACAGCTTCAGAATGAGGTCCTTGCTCTCGCGGGAGAGGTTCGCCGCGTCAGGTATGTGAAGTGTTTTCTCCCAGTTTATCACCTGGAATAAGGGGAGAATGGAGTTTTAGTGTAAAGTACGATAATTCATTCTATCGGTATTTCAGTCTCTTCTAAAGAAGATGACAAGCATGTAACGTACACAAATGGTTTGTAATCGAATTTGGTTGTGAAATAGTCAAAGTATCTTGAATGGGTACTGTTAGCGAGTAGAAAATCGAGAAGCATGGAAAACGGCACTAGACAATCGAGTGATGGTGCCCCTCCCTACGCGAACTGTCAATCTGACACGGTACACTTACCGTCACAATTATCGTGTGGCTCTGCTGTCAATAATAAATAAATATATTAAACGTAAAGTGTATTTCAGAGCCGTTGTTATTTATTTATACAGACTTTGAAAACATTGGCAATATTTTAAACTAAGAACCTACTCATGATTTATAGCCCCTTCCACATATTAAAATGAAAATCAATTGTTATGGAATATCATTTAAAAAATCGTACAATACCACTCCGATTTCCGTTTAGGCGAAGTATTTTTTTGATACGTTTCCATATTATTTTAAGTAAAGTTTTAAAACCTAAAAAAAAGTTTTAAAATCTAAAAGAAAGTCTCAAACTGTAATTTATTCGTTTAATTTGAAGCAATAATCATTTCTAAAGTGTTTGATATGATTTTTCTTTTATCATTTGATACTTTATTTATATTAGAGATGGGCCGAGTACTCGGTTAATACTCGGTACTCGGCGTACTCGGCAGGATTTTTGATACTCGTACTCGGCCGAGTAACTCGGTTTTAATGCCGAGTATACTCGGTTTAAGTAAAGCAATATATTTAGGTAGATATCATCTAAACGACTGGGGAAATATTTCACAACCTCAATTATGATAATGAATGAGTAGAGACAAAATTAGGAAAACGTTAATAAAAATAATAATATGTGAAATTTTATAAAGTTAGATTGTGCTGTGGTATGCAAAGCTCTCTGCACGTTCTAGTAAGTAACAGACAATTCCTTTTTTCTTCGTAGACTTTACCAGCCTCCAATAATAATCAGTCGCTGTGAATGGTGCTTACAGATGCTCATAGAAACACTCTTGCTAAGCGTGTCCCCTGCCCACCACTCGAAAGGACTCTTTGTCTTTTGTTAGAAAATTTTCTTGGAAATAGCGACCTTATTTAAATTTAGTAAATAAAATGTAAATCCGTCATTGGTCTAAATTTTATGTTATCATCATGTTGTGGATTTTGTAATACAAAAAAAAGTAATAGGGCTTTTAGGATCATCGAGCTCTAGTGGCTTGATGAAAGCTTATTCTGCGCGAACCTGGTTTGTACTTGTTTACACACCCAAAACAGGAATTTGATTGAACAGAGTTACTCGGCCGAGTACTCGGTTGGAAAAAAAATGAACCGGCAAAAGTGCTACTCGGCGCATCTTTAATTTATATCAATTGATTTTCATTTTACTATGTGGAAGGGACTATAAATCATGAGTAGGTTCTTAGTTTAAAATATTGCCAATGTTTACAAAGTGAGAGTGACCCTGTATATTTTAACAATAAGGTATGATTTTATCCTCGCAACACCATCACCATTCTTTTATAATACTCATACTAATTCAATCATTCCTCCGCCTACTGTGGTCTGGAGCGGTCGTGCACTGTCCCAGTGTCGGTTTAATTTTTGGTATTCTATTTAAAAGTGTGCTGATTGGCTGTGAGTGATGAATCCAATTCCTTGTTACTCTTACGACACTTAAACGGGCTGACTCCTCCTACTGGGCGGTCCTAGAACTGGATAGCACTATTTCCACAGTTACGACGTTTACCGGGGACCGAACCTCTTCCGACTGCGCCCGAGTGTGAGCGGCTAGCCACTACGCCAACTGATCGGGGTCGCTCGCGCCGAAATAACAGATCGCGTGCTACGAGTTACGTCACCATCGCTTTGGGCCCGTAGCTGACTACGACGTGCTACGAACTGGCTACGACACACACCGCTTACGCGCTCGAGTACTGCACCTACGCTGCTTTTATGTTAACTGCTACAGACGGAACGTTTGCTTATCTTGGAGTTTTTGGAGTACATAAAATCAAGAATGCCCAACGTTCAGCGAACCCCACCGGCCTCACCATCCGCCCTGGTCTCAGTGCAATCGCAATCGGAGCCGGACTTAGCCTCAATGGAAGAAATGGCGGCCACTTCCCACGTTACCTCGCGCTCTAAGCGCCCACGAGTGGACTTCACATCGCCTGTTTATGAACCTGAGCAGAAGCCAGTTGCGCTTCAAGACCTTAAGGACTTCAAAAATGAATTAATGATGATGCTGAATACATGGAAAGCAGAACAAGTGTCCACCATGACTAAGCTTGTTAACGATGTTGCTCTTGTGAAAAATCAATGTACTGAAATCCGTAAAACAAATGCGGAAATAGAATTATCTATCGGCACGATGAAAGCCCAGTACGATGATATAGAACGCAAAATAAAGAGACTGGAGACTGACTCTAAAGAAACAAGTGAGCACATCATTGGATTGGAAAACAGGATTCAGGAAATTCAGCAATATTCTAGATCGTCATCTATTGAGATTCGTAATGTGCCATCCCAAGAGAAGGAAACGGAACGTGACATTATCTCAATTATACAAAAATTAGGTACCACGTTGGATATAAATATTCAGGAACAGGACATCCGTGACATCTATCGCCGGCCTGGAAAACCTGGGGCAGCAAGAGCAATAGTCGCCGAGTTTGCTTCGGTACAAGTTAAGAATAACCTACTTACCGCTGCGCGGCGCTGGAATAGAAGTAAACAAGGATCTGACAGATTAAACCTCACGCATGTAGGAGATTTCGGTGACAAAAAACCGATCTATGTGGATGAGCACCTGCCTTTCTCAGTTCGCAAACTGTTTTTTCGGTCACGTGAATTTGCCAAAAAACATGACTTTATGTATTGCTGGATCTCCAAAGGCCGGGTGCTTCTCCGCAAAGATCCTACCTCTATTTATATACATATCCAATCTGAGAAATGTCTTGCCAACATTCTTAACACTGCTTAGATATAAGATTAACTTCAGATTGGGTAAACCATCATTTATTATAAGATCACACTCACGTTGTAAACACCCACACATTCAACTAACACACATTCTCATCTCAGTAACACATTCCACACATCTCTCAATACCCTATACAGTGTCTACTCATTATGAATTATATCAAGTATCGCTTCACTATTTATCGCAATTTTATTATTATCGTATTAAAGATTGGCATGATATTATTATAACATTAGCCCCCGTGATCTTTACTAACTTCTTGAATACATTCACGACGGTCCTGGACAATTGCCTGATATGTCTGGGATTGGTTAGGTGTGCAACTGTACAAATCTTTAAAATCAATATCGCAGTAGACAAAGCTCTCTGCGTTTTACAAACATTAGTATTTCATAGAAAATGGCCAACCTAGATAATATAGCTACTGACATTGATAATTTCAATGTCGCCCAGTTTTACAGTTGCACCCCTAATAAATGTATGGACTATTTCTCGATTGATGACACAGGACTTACAATGATACATATTAATATTAGAAGTATTGGTAAGAATTTTGATAATTTTATGGCAACTATGAAGACGACTGGTATAGATTGCGATGTGATAATTTTAACGGAATGTCGGCTTAAAGACAATCCTATACTTCCCTATCTTCATGGCTATTCAGTTCATTCTTCCACAAATAATCCAATACAAAACGACGGCGTGGTACTCTATGTTAAGGCCTACTTAAACTGTCGTGTTACCGAACCATTGATTAAAGACGCAAATGGCTTGCTGTGTTATATTGGCCACACTGCTATCATCGCTATCTACCGTTCTCCATCATATGAGAAATTAGATAGGTTTTTCAGTAGTTTGGAAAATGTTATTCGCCACATTAACTCAGCAAATATAGTTCTGCTAGGTGATATTAATATAGACATTAAGAAAGGTAATAAACACCCATATTCTGAGGAATACTCAAATTTATTGGCCTCACTCGGTCTCCTGCCTGCACACTTACTGCCCACTAGAGCAGGCAGTTGTTTGGACCATGTTATGCTGAGGACCAAATCCTCTGCCACAGTCGCTGTGTTAGAAACTGAAATCACAGATCACTATCCCGTACTTCTGTCACTGAAGCTTAAAGATATTTCTAAACAACCTCTATCTAACACGATTATTAATTACAATTATATGGCTATTAAGACAGAACTTGACCAGGCCAACTTTAATCAAATTCTCATGGAAAATGATCCAGAAACAGCTGCTGCATAAGCTCGTTACTATAGTTAACACAATAATTAATAAACATAAAGAAATAAAAAGAGTCTCTCGCAAAAGTAAAATAATCAAGCCATGGATTACTGCTGGGTTGCTCCGATGCATTCGCAACCGTGACGCTATGCACCTGAAATTAAAAAATGACCCGGAAAAGTTTATCCTTAAAACTACATACACAAGATATAGGAATTTTTGCAATTCACTCCTAAGAAAACTAAAAACTGCTTACGAAAAATGCGAGTTCGATAAAGCAAAAAACAATCCCAAGGACTTGTGGAACGTTGTGAAAACTATAACCAATACCAAACTCTTAAAAAAAAAAAATAAAAAAAAAAAAAAAATAAAAAAAAAAAAAAAAATAAAAAAAAAAAACACCTGATGAGCTGCTCCATATTGCTAACGACACTAAGACTTCCATTAACTCTGTCAACGAATTCTTCGCAAATATTGGTAAAAATTTGGCCTCTAAAATTGAGATTACTACTCAGTCACCAAACCCTAATCTCCATACATCTAGGCTTCCTACTGTAAATTCCTTCGCCTTACTTCCCCTGGAGGAGTCTGAGGTAGAAAGACTGATACTTAATTTACGGATTGACTGTGCCACGGGTTGAGATGATATCCCAGCACGTGTAATTAAACAGTCTCGGAAGAGTTTGATCCCTGCTCTTACTTACATCTTTAATCTCTGCATCACACAGGGAGTCTTCCCATCAGTCTTCAAAAAGGCCATCATTCATCCAATCCACAAGGGGGGAGACAGAGACCGTGTCACAAATTACAGACCCATCTCTATACTTACTGCCTTATCTAAGGTTTTGGAACGCTACATTAACACATCACTCAAAAACTACCTAGACAAGTACGGCATCCTGTCAGATAACCAATTTGGTTTTCGTAGCAACAGATCCACAGAAGACGCAGTGTCGAAATTTGTTGAAACCTTAGTATGTAATGTTGACAGCAAGCAGAAGTGTTATGGCATCTTCTTGGACCTTTCTAAGGCGTTCGATACGGTCTCTGTTCCAATCCTTCTATCCAAACTTGAAGCTATTGGTATCCGTGGCACCCCACTCGATATCTTTGCAAGCTATCTTACTAACCGTACTCAGTGTGTGAAAATTGGTTCCCTGATAAGCAGTGAAGAACGGGTATCTTACGGGGTTCCACAAGGAAGCATTTTAGGGCCTACGCTGTTCATCATATATATAAACGAGTTGTGCAGTATGTCACTCCATAACTGTAGCATATTTACCTATGCAGATGACACTGCACTCTTGGTCCATGGAGATAACTGGGTGAGCGCAAGAAATAATGCGGTAAATGCAATAAACGCTGTGATGAACTGGTTATCTTCTAACTTACTTACCTTAAACTTGGATAAAACACGACTTGTTCGATTTGACATATCAAAATCTAAGCTACCTGACCCGGATTCTGAGCACGTACTAGTCCACACTTGTCGTGTAGATCCCTCAGACACTTGCCAATGTAAACCTCTGGAAATAGTAAGTAGCATGAAATACCTAGGAGTTCATTTGGACGAGGGACTTGACTGGCATGTCCAAATTGAAAAAACTACGGAAAGAGTTCGGAAACTTATATATATTTTTAAAAATCTTCGGAATTCAGCTGACCTACGCACACTCTTTACCGTCTACCTTGGATTATGCCAGTCAGTCATATCATATTGTGTTCCGGTATGGGGTGGCACCGACAAAACGGCCATGATGAAACTTGAGCGTGCTCAACGTGCTGTACTGAAAGTCATGACCCGGAAGAAACGCATGTTCCCGACCAAAGAATTGTATGCCGAGTGTAAAGTTCTTACAGTTAGGCAACTTGCCATTCTTCGGTCGGTTCTGCGGCGACACCAAACACTGCCCTTCAATCGTCAGATCGCAGATAGGAGACCGGGATCTATGCGAGCATGTCCTCTGATTCGATGCCGTACAGCATGGGCAAAAAGACAGCACAAAGCCTTGAGCTCGAAACTGTATAATGCATTTAATAATACTGCACACATCTATGGTATGACCACACACGAGGTCAAACGTGTAGTAAAAGAGCGCTTACTTACCTTAAATTATAATGAGACTGAAAACCTTCTAAAATAAACAAACAACACACGCACGCGCCAACACACACACACACACACACACACACACACACACACACACACACACACGCGCGCGCGCGCGCGCGCGCGCGCACACACGCACACACACACACACACACGCACACGCACACACACCACACACATACAGTGATCAGCAATTATTTATTAAGAAACTCAGCCATAATTAAGTACAATGTTGTTGCTGTACAAGTTACAATGTCTCCAGGAGGAATCACTGTTCTCTAAGATACAGGATCTATCCTAGTTTAGAGGACAGAGGCTTGCCTACATGTACATTAAAATAATACTTATGTAATTAGTTATGACAACGTTGTGTACATTTTTTGTTTATTATGTTTTGGTGAATAAATATTTTTATTATTTTTTTTTTTTATTATTTTTTAATTTCATGGCTTCGATATTTCGCCAGCACTTGGCAGAAGACGTAGCTTTCTTAATGACATACATATCTAGTTGAGTGCGAGGACGGCCCGGTCGTATTGCACCTCGAGTGTGGGAAAATTAAGTTCGGATGCAATAAAAAAAAATTAAGAAGAAGATCTTACAAAGTGCCCGCCGTGTCAGTCCCTACTCGAATATTTTATTAATTATCATGAAAGACAAAGACAGCATACCTTGAGCTGCGTCTCCTGCGGCGTGGCGGCCAGGAAGGGCGGCGAGCCGACGAGCATCTCGTAGAGGATGACGCCGACCGACCACCAGTCGCACAGCTGCGTGTAGCCGGTGCGCTGCAGCACCTCCGGCGCGATGTAGTTCGGCGTGCCCACCAGCGAGTGCGCCAGGCAGCGCTGGTGCTCGCGCTTGCGACGCCTGGGTGCAACGAATAGATGTTATCAGCTATCCGATATATCACAATTAAGCTACCTTTGGATACATAAATATATAGTTAAAGTAAAAAAAAAGAAAAGTTAGCCTGTAAGCATCCCACTGCTGGGCAAAGGCCTTACCTCAAATATGAGGTAGTATGAGCCATACTCCACCACGCGGGCTTAGTGCAGATTGGCGGAAGGGTGTTTGCAAGGTAAGCGACCAACCTTGCTGTCAGATTTTATCAAGCCGCCCACTGGGCCTCTTGACTAGGCTTAACGACTAATATCAACCGATATTAGCCGGGACCAACTGCTTAACGTGCCTTCCCGAAGCACGGAGATACTCGTGATATACGTCACTTAAATGGTGGGAATGGTCACCCATCCAAACACCGACCGCGCAGTAAGTTGCTTAACTTCGGTATTTTTAACCAAAGCGCTGCCACCACTGCACTACGAGCACCTCAAATATATAGTTATGGGATATAATATATTAATCGCGGTCGCATGCGACCGCATAACAATGAAATTTCTATTGTGTCTCGTTCACATACGCTTGACGGGTTAAGATATTTTTACATCCCGAGGACATGATCAGAAGACCCGAAAATCATGTCGTGAAATAGTGCCTTTCTAAGGCTACTAGAAGGAGGGGAAGGGGAAGACCTCAAACGACCTGGCGAGTCGAAGTCGAATGTCCAGACTCCAGAGGGACATGAAGTGCCTCGGAGTTACGGAAGAGGATACCAGCCAGCGAACTAAATGGCGCCGGATGATTATGAAAGTCGACCCCGTGTAACGGGAAAAGGCGAGGACGAAATAGAAGAAGATATATCTTTCCCCCATTCACACTATGGGATATTCATTTTTTTTATATGAATGGGGTCGCACAACGCCGCAGGGTAACGTGGGGGGTGGAAAACATATCGTACTCAAATCGCTTGAAAACATATTACAGCACGGGATATTAAATATGATATTTCTCAGTGACAAGGGTTTCACTGTAAACTACGGTGAGCGATATCGATTCGTCTCGGGATATAATGTATATTTCATAGTAAAAAGGAAGCTTTACAAGTTGCGTCTTGGACTGGTTTCACAGCGATGCCGTCGAGTCGCGCCGTTAACCGGCGCAACAGCGCGCTTGTACGGCGAGCCGCTATGAAACAAGGTTACTATCGGGCATAGAAGAACATACTTTATAATATTTATACTGACCTCTCAAGCGGCTTGAGTTGTTGCTGCTGCGTCTGCGCGCAGCGGCACTCGGCGCCCCACTCGCCCTCCACCGGGTCCATCGAGTCTTGCCGCCCGTGGTCTGTGACGAAAGTAAACAAGATAAACAATTACAATTCATTATCTTTCGAGGTTATTAATATTGGGAGAGAAGTATGTGTGTGATGTATAAAATGTTTGAGTTAAATTGTGTGTATTGAAAATGAATGACATAAACGATTCAAAAGTGAATCTTACAAAATCATACTTATTAAATCAGGAAAATGGTATTCTGACAAGATATAGCTGCAAGTTAAATGATAATTTCACATCCCACATTTACAATTCTATGATGATTAAGTCCACCAGAAAGTTGAACAGTAAAATATCGGCATTCCTTATCTTTTTTGTCTATTGTCAGAACAATAGTTACTTTTAAGTTTATATAAACAAAACACTATTACAGTAGGTGAGTTTGATTGCTTGGGTGGCCTAAGCTAAAACTACCTGTTATTTAGGTTTATAGCAAATTGACGACCTCCGTGGTGTAGTGGCTAAGCACGCTGGGTTTTAAGGCGTCGCCGCTCCGAGGTCCCGGGTTCGATTCCCGGTCTGGTCAATGTAGGAATAAAAATTTTCTATATTGTCCCGGGTCTGGGTGTTGTGGTACCACTGTTGTGTCTGATTTCCATTACACAAGTGCATTAGCTTCTTACTTTGGGATCAGAGCAACGTATGTGATTGGTGTCCAATGTTAAAAAAAAATAACATTAGTAATATTATATGCTTACCATTTCTTTGATAGTATTTTGAGTTGTGCGTCCACCGGAAGCCCGTGCAGAGGCCGAAGTCCGTCAGCTTGATGTGGCCGTCGCGGTCGATGAGGATGTTGTCCGGCTTGATGTCGCGGTGGATGAAGCCCATCTTGTGCACGCTCTCCACCGCGCACGTCAGCTCCGCTATGTAAAACCGCGCCAGCTCCTCCTCGAATATCCCCAACTTAATCAACAGCGACATCAAGTCGCCCCCAGGAATATAGTCCATCACGAAGTACAAATTGTCCTTGTCCTGGAAACTATAGTACAGCTTGACCACCCACTCGTTGTCCGCCTCCGCGAGGATGTCCCGCTCGGCCTTCACGTGCGCCACCTGGTTCCGCTTCAGCACGTCCGCCTTCCGCAGCGTCTTCATGGCATATAGATGACTAGTATCGATCTTCCTCACGAGCGTCACTTCGCCGAACGCGCCCACGCCTATCGGCTTGATCTTGGTGAACATTGACTTGTCCATCTTCGCCCGCTTCAACCTGATGTAGTTGGACTCCTTCTGCGAGAGCATCTTCCGCATCTGGCACTGCGCCTCCGCGCTCAGCCCGATCTTGTTCATCTCCTTCTCGAGCTGCATCCGTCGGAACGTCCGCTGCTTGTACGACTTCAGTATGTTCTCGACGTGCTGCTCCATGAAAAATTTAAACGCTTGAGGTGAATAATTTCTAACTTTACAATCTCTCCTCTCGTCCTCCTTCTCCTTGCTGATGTTCTTCCTCTCCGGGATCGGCGACTGATGCCTGATCTTCTCCGACGCCTTCGGCCGGCGCTCCGACGAGCCGTTCGAGCTCTTGTCCGAGCCCGACGCGGCGCACGGCTCTTTCAATAAGTTATTCGTACAATTTTGGTTCGGGCATTTGATCTCGAACGCCTGAGAGGTCTCGCCGTTGTTCGAGAACTTTTTATGTAAAGGAGAGTGGTGGGAGTTGACCGTGGTCG
>OY757258.1:12081803-12124998 GCA_963584085.1 Pyrausta aurata | reverse complement strand
GATCAACTTCGTGCCGAGAGCGCTGTTCTTTAGGATTCCGTTCAGCGGTTCTTGCTGTTTCGACAGGTAATCTAGGGCCGCTTCGAAACGACCGCTGGTAAATTTGAGAGCTCTCACTGCGGAATCCTGTGTAACAAAAAATAATAAAGATTGCAAAATGTTTGCATTTGTTAGAATACTGGCCCGAAATACATCCTTTTAGATATAACTGCAGTTACAGAAAGAAGAATCAGCTGAAAGCCAAAAAACTATAGAACAAAAAATCTTGTACCTTTTTTACTGTTACTTTTCTTATGTACAAAAATACTGGTTGCATTTTTCTCTTTTATCTTAAAATGCAGTATAAACAATGATACTTTACATAAGGCATGTCCATACTGTAGTCTGTAAAAATGGATCTCTAATAGAATGAGACACATAGTGAGTGAGACATAGTGAACACATATTATGTGCTTTAACTTTCTAACACTTTCTTGTATAATACCATCTTAAATGTTAAATCAACATCTTCTATGAAGGGTTTCTCTAAAACTAAATTCTGTTAAAGCCATTAATAATGCTGGCTGGTGCCTAGCTCAAAATATTAGCATAGTTATCCAGCACGGCAATGCAGCCAACATCCTTGCCACAAAGAAAGGGTTTCATTTTTGAATAGGTAGGTCTTATTTTTTTTTTTTGTTGTTATTGCCTATATTCATAAATTTTATAAAGAACTAGCAGACCCAGCGGCCTTTGTTTCGCCCCTGGTACCCACCCTGACCCTGTTCTTAAATTTTCAATGGGCAATATTCTAACTTTTTCTTTCATAAGAACCATCTCTTGAAAATAATAAACACAACAAAAAAAATTAACACAATTGGTCCAAATGATATGCATAATTAATAAAAATCACTTACCTCATCATATCCTAACGCAAGCAACTGATTCAAGGATTGTGGAAGCACATTCAAATCTTTATCTAATCCATTTCCTGAAGACGAACTGAACCCGGAGCTAACACCAGAACTGACTGTGCTTGCCGCTGACGATCCAGGAGGCTCAGAGCTTCCGATATTGGCAAACGGAAGCAAGGAGTTGCGGATTTCGGCAAGCGCTTTCTGGTTGTACCCGGAGGAGCGCGTGGCCGTCTTGCCGGGCGCCGGCGAGTTCATGGCGCCCGCGCCCGAGCGCGTCACGGCTTACCCCACCCCTCCCATCACACGAGCCGACCCCACCATCCACACGGATCAGCCACTGTTCGCATTTGCAACTTGCTAACTCTTGTATGCCAGTGAATAGTTCACTTGTTGTTACGATTGACACTTCAAATTTCACCAGTTCCACTTCTCCAAATCAAAACATTGTTTACACTTCACTAACTCTAAATACTAGTGGTGGATGGCTCTGAAAAAAAGAAAAGAAGATGTTACATCAAGCTGGGTCACAAATAACACAGTCACAAACCACATTGCCATCAGAAATACACTAATGTAAAGTTTGAATGACTAAAAAATTATACACAAACGGAATATTATTCAACATGAATCTATCATCGTGACATGAGCTGTGGAATGCCAAAATTAGAGGCACTTTGTTTCAGATATTTAGCTCACTCTCTGCTACATTTACACACTAACGTTAGTAAAAATGATTTACCTGTACTTTCTTTACTCGTATACGTTCCAAATGAGAATCTCAGACGTCTTATTCCCGTAAAATAAAAATGATAGTCGAAAGCTCTCACATTACCGATGACATCTTTCCTGCACACCACACAAGTTACAAATGTAACAAAATATAATGAACCTTGAAATGTTTATGAGGGAATAGACAGTCTTTTTGTTGAGAGTTACAAATATGTAGGTACCGAATTATGAAAACAAAGAACTCTGAAACACAGACATGCAAGTTGGCAAACCATACAAAGCAACCATTTTGAAGAATTACCACATTCTTTCGTATGTTCGGAAATGGAATGGTACTCAAGAAAAACCTTCGTTATTTCTAAAGAAAATAATTTCATTCAAAATGAAAATAATTTCATTAAAATATACATTAGTGCAATCTGCAATAAATTTTAATTTGCTCAAAAAATATTCATGTCACACACAAGACACAAACATACATACAATATTAGTTTCTAAACGCTAAAAAGCTAAAACATTGATTGACACCGAGTGCATTCCACTCGATGTCCGCCCGCGACGACCCACCAGGGAGGCCCACTTTGGCGTTTCACTTCAGCGCAATGACGTCATAAATGACGTTAGTATTAGGGAAGATTTATGCGTTTTGGAGGGAAACCAGAGATTTCGTAATAGGTAACTATCATTCACGTGCGTGACGTGACCACTATTTGGCATCAGTCGCTGTGGGCGGCACGTCGCGTAAGCGTAGTTATGATGACATCATCAACATTAATAACGTTTTCGCTGGGAATACTGGGCTGGGACCACTGAGACCGTGATGTCCGCGGCCTTAAAGTGGAACGACAAAGTGTGACTTTCGTAGTCGTAGACGTCATCACGGACATAAAGTGGAACGCACCAAAAGGCTTTCGCATCGCAAGCGCGCTTGCCCGCTTAAGCTGCCTGTCTGAGCGGAGAAACTGAGAAATAATAACCAATAGTATTGCACAAAATCTCCGCGATTCATGTCCTATTGGTTAATATTTCTCCATTTCTCCGCTCGGTCATCCGGTGGATGGACAGGCAGCGCAGGCAGCCAGCCTTAAGTAAGCGATGTGAGTTGGTGGTGGTGACCGACCAGCGTGGCGGTCATCGCGGACTTGGATTGGATCAACTTGGATCTTGGACAGCAAGTGGAGCGCACTGCGCACCCTTGACAGTAATTCATTTGACGTTTTTGACATTGACATGACAACTTGTTGAAATGAAATAATTTCATTGATTTTTCAATCGGAGAATTTAAAATAAATTAAGTTTAAGTTCTATAATATAGATAGTGTATGAAAGTAAAACGTATCTATTGATCTAGTCACCAACCCACTCCTAAAAATGTTTAAAAGTACAACTTGCCTTTTTTTTCTATTTTTGCCCTATCTAGTGGCTCCAGAAAATAGTTTTGTACATGATTACAATCCAAATAATTTCAAAGAACGCATAGAAGAAATGGACGGTAACTTTATTATGTTTTTCGCTCCTTGGTAAGCCATTTATTTTATCTTTTCTGGACTAATGAGTACCTAGTGTTGTGTCTTATTATTTTGTGTGATTGCAGGTGTCGGCATTGTACTGAATTCTATCCAATTTGGCAGGAACTTGGAAAACTAGTAAATACAAAGGAGTCCAAATTTGCCATAGCTCAGGTTGATTGCACAGAGCATTTTAAACTGTGCCAAGATAATGACATCACAGGTAACATGGGTAGTATGTTGCAGAGATTACAAAAAAAACATGAAAAGTTTTGTTATACAACAAAGTAAATTTGTTTGCACTGCACTTAAAGATCCTACTCTGAGTATGTGTTCTCACATAATCTTTCAGATTTCTGATTCTTAACTAATTTTTATCTTCTTTGTTGTAGGATATCCAACTTTATTATTTTTTCATAAAAATACTTTTACGCCTGTAGAGTATAAGGGAACAAGAGACTTGCCTTCTTTAACAATATTCTTAAGTGAAGTGTTTATTATGAAGGCTGAGGTATGGTTGAAAAATACGTAATATTTATGAATCATTCTTATTATTATTTGTAATTTAAAATACTTTAATTTACATTTTCCTTAATGTGATGGCTCACTGCTGAACAGGTGTATTGGTTTATATTTCAGAAAGTTGAAAACAAAAGAGATGCAAATGATGTGAAAGTTTATAGTGGTATGGCCTACCTCAATGACCAAAACATAGAGAAGTTTATATCAAATGGGCAACATTTTATAATGTTTTACGCTCCTTGGTGCAAGGCTTCACAGGTTGGTCTGCTACTGCTATATTTCTTAGTTTTTAATTTCCACATTCAAGGGATGTTCAGTATTAACTTTTTTACATCAATTTAAATATTACAGAAACTTGCTCCTGTGTGGGCAGAACTGGCTGTTGAATATGCTCACAATGAGTACATACAGATAGGAAAAGTAAACTGCATGGAAAATGAAATGACCTGCAAAAATTTCGATATTAAACTATATCCATACTTATTATGGATAGTCAATGGGAGAATAGTGAGTTGAATGCTTTGCATTTTATTTTATTATTATTTGAGTATCTATGGGGGTTTGTCATATATGTATATTAAAGTGTTTTGTGTTCAAATAAAAATAAAATAAATTTAAATTATTGTTTAATTTCGTAATCAGTCAGGTATCAAGCGACTGCCGGGAGTCGCATAATAATGGAATTTCTATTGTGTCTCGTTCACACATACTTGACGAGTTAATAGAGCATTATTATTATTTCAGATGGGTGTTGCTGATGCCAATACTTTAGATGATCTTAAGACTTTTGTAGACAAAATGGTGTTAGCAGAAAATCATGACCCTGTAAAGTTCATGAAGAAAAAAAAAGCCCTTCCAGTTGCAAGAATATCAGAGGAAACATTTGAAACATTTTTACAAAAAGACTTGGTGTTTATTAACTATTTTGCACCTTGGTAAAAATATCACTTATTGAACCACACTATACATAATATAATGCTGTTACAAATGCAAACAAAATGTAAGTTACAGTAAATTAAATGATTTCAGGTGTGCACACTGCATGCAACTCGGTCCACTGTGGTTAAAACTTGGAGAGAAATTCCAGAACGAAACTCGTGTACTTATAGCTGATGTAGACTGTGTGCGATCTAAGCCTATTTGTGAGACTGAGAAGGTAACATTTACAATTGGATACTTCCTAAGCCTAAGTTAGGTTACCCGAATTAAGAACTATTTGTTAATTAAATCTATTTATTTCCCTTTTAGATAAACGGGCTTCCAACTTTGATACTTTATAAACAGAAAAAAATTGTGAATGTTGAACATGGAGGAAGACCACTAGAAAGTTTGATATCCCTGGTCAATGAGCATCTTCAGGATTCAAGTACCACAAGTACAACTGCAGAAGAAATTGTTCCTGGCGATGACAATGGCAAGAATCAAAGTGAAGAAACAAAACAAACCAAAGATGAACTATAGAATAAGTAGAACAATCAATAAATTAATAATAAAAAACTATTACTATTTATGGCCATCCCTTTTAACTTTAAATAAGACATATTTACACCTATTCAAACATAAAGAACCAGTCAAAAATTTAAGACAAAAGATGTTTATAAAGTATTTAATGGTTAGCTTAGTTCAGGAAGAAGGAAACAGACTTATTACTAGCATTCAATTAAAGCTTACAAAAATATGTAAGTACACCTACCACCATAGGTGAGCACAACATGGATATAATAGGTACATAGCTGATAATGTTTGATAAGTGCACATAATGAGGTAATATTAGTGACAAAAAGAGTCAACACAAGAGCCTTTATGCTCGAACATTTCTTTTCAAGTGCCTCATGGGTAGACTATTCTCTTGGCCATCTTATCTTCATTTAACAATTTGCTATGACTGCTGCCATAGTTAAAGACAGACCGGTTGGATATTAAAGATTGCCCTATAAAACAACAGAGCACAGAGAGCATCTAACTTAAAAATGTTTCTTTTCCACAGTCTGAGATTGGAAGAATGCTCCATCAGCTTGGGTAGCCTGTCTGTTAATCTGTTTGTGACGATCTCGAGATACAATCTCTTCTAACACCTCTCCATCACCTTTTATTAACCTGGAAACAAGACACAACTGAGAGGCGAAAGATTTTTATATAAACAATCACAATATGCAGGTTAGTTATTTTATAATGCTCATGAGAATATAGTTGTTGATATGTGTTTGATAACTATAATAGTAATAAATTGCATTTCCTTAGAAGAATAATAGGATAACCTGTATCGGCCACTCTCTTCATCTAAAACTCTTCTTACAACACTTTGCTTCTTTTCCCATTCTTCTTTTGTCATCGGTGCCATAGCCTTAGATTTTTCCATTAACTCTAAAACAAGAAAAAACCCGCTTGTATACTGTACGAGAAGTTTTTGTAAAATACTGCAAGTCCTAATGGTCCTAAATATTAATTACCGAGGGGTATGTCAGCTGAATTGTTATCTTTTGCTTTGTCACCTCCGTCCCGATTACCACTTTCGCTTAGGCTTCTTCCCTTCTTTTTTAACTTTCTCTTTTCTTCTTTTAATTTCTTCTTCAAAGCTCTTTCGGTCTTTTTTTGTTCCCTCCTTAATTTTTTCTTTAGTTTCCTAAGTTTTTTTTTCTCGCGTGAGGAATCTGAACTGCTGGAGCTGGACCTATCTTCAGAGGTTGACTTTCTTCGTTTCGATTTATTTTTATCCATTTTCAAGTTTTTTTAATAGAAAATCTCAAAAATAAATATCAGCTGAAAAACTTCAAACTTCACTCCAAAGAGGATAGAACCACTACGCACTGATCATGTAATCTTTTACTACGTTTTAAGAGTTGGCACCTCCCTTTTACCCGTTGTTAGGGTTATGAACGTACTTATTACCAACCTAACAACAAATACAGTGCTACCAACTTAAACAATAAACGTCAAAATAATAGTGCTGCACCAACCTGAAACCTAAACATGCTATCGATATCGATAAAAATACTGCTTAGGATTTACTTTCAAAATCTCAAATATTTTACTTGAAAAAATAAAAGCAAGCGGTAAGTTCCACCATAGCACGCCTTCATAGTGCATATACACAGAATATTTGTAAGAATATTGACATGCTGTGAAATGGTTACCGCTGACTTTTTTCTAATAATAAAAGAGTAAGAATCAAGTCGTTTATTTAGAATAATTGAGGTTCATCATCACAATCACGTCAGCCGTTGGACGTCTTTGGCTGGATTTTCTTCACAATAATCGGTCCAGATCTATCCCCATCCGGAGATTTTCGGTCGGCAGTCCGTCTTTTTGGGCCTCTGCCTACGCTTCAATACTCAATACTTTATTGCTCCATAATGTACAAAATTAGGTGTCGTCATTCATCTTCATTAGAACCTATAAATATAAATATGTAAATATAAATATGCGCCAGACAACACACCAATTGTCGTGGTTTCGAACTAAGGAATTTTCTTTCCTTTTTCTTCTTGCATTCAATTTTCAAAAATAGCACGTACAATAGAAATCACTCGTCAAAAATATCGACATAATTTTATGTATGAGCACCGCACTATTTACAAACGTTAATATTATTTTTAAATTTTTTATGCGATTATTGTAACAAATATAATAGTTAGTAGGCAGCCGAATTCAGTCATTAAACATCATAATTTGCATGCACATAATGAGAAAAAACGTAAACTTGCTGATCATCTACCTGTTAGGTTCCAGAGGAAATCTGGCTAAAAATATGTCAGAAGTACATTTTCTGACTCGCCTCACACCACAAACATCACATTTTCTTAGTGCTTTACCCCCCATAACTCGCGAATTTACACGATTCTTCAGTTATATTCAATGAAAACAAAATTGCAAAACGTGATTTACGAAATTACACAGAAATAATCGCCATTTTGACAATAATACCAACATTCAATTTGACGTATAACCCGACTAAAATTAGAATGCTGACATGATAACGTGATACTATGCGGCGTCAAACATTTTTAATTTGGTAGAATAGTGATTGTTGGCACAAAGTACGTTCATAATTTTGATTGTTCGTAGTGGCGACCCGCTGCTTCACTCCACTCACAGCACATTGGCACAGATTAGTAAGAGTATGACTCCACTTCATTCAATAGCGGCATATTTTTTTTACCAGCTGATAAAAGTATGTATGGTTCTTTCTGGTTTGTTTCATTGATTGATCCATACTCTTACTAATCTGTGATATAATCTGTGATTGATCAGGATCAGTGGTATAATTTGGTATACTTACTTTACTCTTTGGGTATAATCGTAGTGGTTCTATCCTCTTTGGTATAATCTGAAAACCGGCCGGCAGCCAATGTACCCAAAAACAATCATCATTATCATAATTTAATTAAAGGTAGTAGCAAGCGAGTGAAGATAATCTTTTATAGCTCCTTCCTTTTTTGCCTTTTTATATTACTTGCTGAATTTATTTCTTTCTTGTAATAGGTTGTTTTGTTGTTATAAATTAACCAAACCAACGAAAACACAAACACAAAAGAAAACACATCACATCACTGATGCGTTTCTTTTCACGCAAGTGAAATGAAGACGTACTTGTTCTCCTCTGGCTCTGACCTAAGGCTCTGACTGATGATCAACAAAAATGACAGACATTTAATGTCAGTCATACTCTTACTAATCTGTGATGTCAGTCAAACACATTCTAACCTAAAAAATTTCTTGCCTTGCCTTTGTTGAAGAAAGGAACAGTGAAATTTGCTTTATTTTTATTTAATCGCTGTGATTTGACTAAATTTAACAAGTCAGGATAAAACTTTATTCTACAATGACGGAAGAAATACAGAAGAAATTACAAAAAGAGCTAGAAAATTTCAATGGTGTTCAAAAAGAATACCATAAGGCCGTAGCACAGAAACAACAGTTAGATAGTCAACTGAACGAAAATAAAGCTGTAAAGGAAGAGCTTTTACTACTAAAAAAGGATGCTGAGGTGTACAAACTAATCGGTCCCGTTTTAGTGAAACAAGATTTAGATGAAGCCAAACAAAATGTGACCAAGCGAATGGAATACATAAACAAGGAAATCAAAAGGACAGATGATCACATTTCAGCGTTAGAAAACAAACAGGAGGCATTACAAGAGAACCTCAATAAGTTGAGAAATGATCTGGGGAAGATGAAAATTAAAGCTTAATTTAATTAGCTAAAGCTGTATTCACTAATGCTACTCTATACTCTACACATACAATTACAAGAAAATTATAGTATTTAACAAATTAAAATGTTTTGCATATAAAATTTTATTTCTTTTATTTTAAAGCCTCAGATCCATAACATGCCTGCACTCCCATAAACAAAATAAAGATATTACATTAGGCTATAAAAGAATGTCTTCATTGTCTAAAATAAAGGAAACCTATTTATATACCAGAGTATAGACATGCTATTTATTACGTGTTGAAATTATGTAATCAAATAACACATTTTATAAAGCTTCGAGTGAAATCCTCAAATAAATTCATTGAATAAATAATTAAAAATTATTTCTAGCTGTAAAGATCTTCCTACGTTGATGAGATCTTTAGGCTCTATTTTTGATCTCGCGTCGCATGCGCGTCTATTATGGTTCTTCTGCTGGTTGAGGTGCTCGTAGCGCAGTGGTGGCAGCGCTTTGGTAGTGATACCGAAGTTAAGCAACTTACAGCGCGGTCGGTGTTTGGATGGGTGACCATTCCGACCATATAAGTGACGTATATCACGAGCATCTCCGTGCTTCGGAAGGCACGTTAAGCAGTTGGTCCCGGGTAATATCGGTTGATATTAGTCGTTAAGCCTAGTCAGAGGCCCTATGGGCGGCTCGATAAAATCTGACAGCAAGGTTTGTCGCTTGCCTTGCAAACACCCCTCCGCCAATCCGCACTGAACCCGCGTGGTGGAGTATGGCTCATACTACCTCATATTTGAGGTAAGGCCTTTGCCCAGCAGTGGGATGCTTACAGGCTAACTTTACTTTTACTTTACTGCTGGTTGTCGACGTTGTCGTTGTGGACGTGTTTGTCGAAAATCTAAATGTGAGTGAAATACAAACAGGTACAGCTTCTGACAGCTCTATATCCCTCAGATGTTTACCATTGAGTAAGTAGGTAATCAGATTTTTACCTCTATGTTTATTAGTCGGCGCGTTAGCAACTGAGTGAGTCTTGTATCTATCTTGTACCTTCTTTTGCTTCCGTTATATACTTACATAAAATAAAGTCGTGTTAACCCATAGACTGTCGCGTAAATTACCACTACTCGAGAACGGGTGGACCAATTTTCATGATTTTTACTTTTTTCGATTCGTCTTTGCCGCATTCCAGTATTTCCAGTACGGATTAAAGGTGAACGCACACTTATCCGAGCCGAACAAACCGATTTTTTTAATTCTCTATATGAAATCTCATGAAACCTCGCACACTTCGTGTGTACTTTCGTGTCGTACTCGCGCCGAATCGTCCGAATCTGGAGGAACCCCTGGAATCCTAGACAAATTAGGATGACGTCATCAGATTCGGCGCGGAAAATGCGGACGACTCGGACGAATCGCCGGGACATCTTCCTTCTCACTCCCACCTTTAGCTCTCACTCATAGCGCTATCTCATGAGACAACTTTCGCGGTCGATTCTTTCGGCGCGGTCGATTCGTCCGGTTCGGATATGAGTGCGAGGCCTCCTTGACTTCGATTCGTTCGGCGCGTTCGGCTCGGATAAGTGTGCGTTCCCCTTTAATACTGGCCATATATCCTACTACTATTATAAAGGCGAAAGTTTGTAAGTATGGATGTATGGATGTTTGTTACTCTTTCACGTAAAAACTACTGAATGGATTTGAATGAAACTTTACCACAATATAGCTTATACATCAGAATAACATATAGGCTACAATTTTTGAGGTTTCTAATGTAAGGTCGTAAAAAAACTCATTTTTTGCGCTACTAGACGGGACGAACCTGAAGTCCACGCGAACGAAGTCGCGGGCAAAAGCTAGTAATATAAAAACTTATAATCAATCACGCACGCAACGGGTGATTGAATGAAATACTCTATCATAATGGGAAGGCTGGGCACATAGTGCGAAGAACTGAGGGCCGTTGGGGCAGAAAAAAGTTCTAGATTGGAGACCCTTCGACAGACGACCTTGCAAAGATGGCAGGATCACATTGGATGCAGACCACTAGCAACCGGTCGCTGTAGAAACAGTGGGGGAGGCCAATGTTCAGAGTGGACGTCTTTTAGCTGATATTATGATGATGAGGTGTAATTTCTCAATTAAAATATATATGTAGGTAGCTCAAAGACGTTCTTCTCTTCGATTTTATATCTACCTCATATTACTTTATGCTCTTTTCATTTGAATATACATAGTTAATCCAAATCGGCTTAGTATTTTAGGCTTGCGTGACTTCACATCCTGAAAAAACATGTAGGTACGAGTACAAATACAGAGTTACTTTAGATCTTCAAATAGTTACTCAACTCTAAAGTAATTATTCGTTTTGTAACTACTCTTGTTGATAAATAAAAAACCGGTTAAGTGCGTGTCGGACCCGCGCACTAAGGGTTCCGTGCCACCCTTAACTGAATTCAGGGTCCACTTACTTTCACTTAACGAAAACATCACAATATATTGCGACGGCAAAAATAACTTTGTTTTTCATAGTGTTTGTATGAAAGACAAAGTTATATTTTCGGTTGATAAAAATGTGCAATATCTCAAAAACTACTGGTTCGATCTCCTTCAAACCAATTTTCGTTGCAAGTTTTTGTTAAGATCTACATCATATATTTTTTCCAAAATTTTCACTTTCTTAGTTCAAAAGTTAGATGGGGGGGACGCCCATTTTACCACTTTGGAAGCGTCTATATGTCAAACCTTACACTTTTAGAAAAAATGATTTTAGAAACCTCAACATCATTTTAAAAGACCTATCCATAGACACCCCACACGCATAGGTTTGAGTAAAAAAAAATATTTTAGGTTTTAGTTTCATGTATGTGAGCCCCCCCTTAAATATTATTTTTTCTTACTTTTTAGGGTTCCGTAGCCGAATGGCAAAAAACGGAACCCTTATAGTTTCGTCAAGTCTGTCTGTCTGTCTGTATGTCTGTCCGTCCGTATGTCACAGCCACTTTATTCTGAAACTATAAGCATCACATAGCTGAAACTTAGTAGGTAGGTGTATTTTGTTCACCGCTTTCCGATTCAGATACAAAAAGTAAGAAAAAATAATATTTAAGGGGGGGCTCCCATACATGAAACTAAAACCTAAAATATTTTTTTTACTCAAACCTATGCGTGTGGGGTGTCTATGGATAGGTCTTTCAAAATGATGTTGTGGTAACTATGTCAATCTATGTCAATGCACTCAGTATTGCATCGTAGCAAGTTCAATATCCGAATTGGACAACACGCACGGACACGTGACACGAACTGTAATGTTTAGGTTAAGTGTTACGAATAAATGAGTTGGAATTAGACACTAGTGTTGGTCACTTGTTTTACCCATCCTCTACACGCAGTTAGGCCACACACACACGCACGCAGTTCCCACACTGGTGACCCCGACGTGATCAAATCGGGCGGACTCGGGGAATTGCGCAATCGGTGCATTGTTATGGCGGGTAATCTTCGACTTTTGGCACGATATGCATTCTTTGGCCCATTGACTCACGTCTCTGTTCATGTTGGGCCAAAAATAATGTTTTTGAATTAGCTGTCTAGTAGTTCTGATACCTGGATGCGTGACATCGTGTAATGTACTGAATATTTGTTTTCGAAATATACTCGGTACATATGGTCGCACTTCGTCTGTCGATATTTCACAATGTAGCGTTTGTTTGTCGCTCAATTTAATTTCCTTCCACTTTAATCTGTCATTCAGCAAGAGCTGCATCATTTCAGGATCAGCTGTTTGTTGCGCGGCGAACTCATTCCAGTCGATCTTATCTGGGAAATCTATTTGTGATACTCGAGATAGCGCGTCAGCTACTGGATTTTGAGCTCCGGAGAGGTGTCGTATGTCGGATGTAAATTGTGCAATATAATCCAATTGGCGTAGCCTTCTAGGTGATATTTTCTCTTTCGATACTGTTTGTTTATTTTTAAACATAAACGATAGAGGTTTATGATCTGTATATACGATAACTTCGTGTCCTTCACAGTAGCTTTGGAAGTGAGATATCGCCATGTAGATCGCTAATAGCTCGCGGTCGTATGTGCTGTATCCTTGTTGTGCTTGTGATAGCGGCTTCGAGAAAAATGCTATCGGTTTCCATTGTTTGTTGATATATTGTTGGAGAACGGCACCGACGCATGATTGAGATGCGTCTGTCATTAGTGATAGCGGAGCATCTGGTTCAGGAGGACTCAGCGCAATAGCTTTTTTTAAACTATTCTTGCACTGATCGAAAGCTTCTCTTGTCTCTTCGGTCCACTCGATATTCTTGTTATTTTGTCTCGTATTATTTCCACACATGTATTTATTTAATGGCGCTTGATATACGGCTGCTTGTGGTATGCTGGTTCTATAGAAATTGACCATTCCGAGAAATCGTTTTAAATCTCGTACCGTCTTTGGTAATGGATACTCGTCAATGGCTTTGACACGTATTGGTAACGGGCTTATGCCTTCTGCTGTGATTCTGTATCCTAAGAAATCGACTTCTTTCTGGCCGAATACGCTTTTTTCCATGTTGATGGTGATTCCATGGTCGTTCAGACGCTTCAAAACTTCGTCTATGTGTTCCCGATGCAGTTCTGGGAATTCTGATGCGATTAGAATATCGTCTACGAAACAGAATACGTAATCCAGTCCGCTCATGATGTCATTTATGAATCTCATGAAGGTTTGGCCGGCGTTGCGAAGTCCAAACGGCATACGGGGGTATTCAAATAATCCAAAAGGTGTTATTATTGCTGTCTTCTCTATTTCTTCAACCGGTACTTGATTGTAAGCCCTTTTGAGATCGATTTTGGTGAATATGTTCTTCTTTGGTAAAAGGTATGCGAAGTCTAATAACCTTGGTATAGGGTATCGGTCTGGCTTGGTTATTGCGTTTAACTTCCGATAATCACCGCATAATCGGATACCGCCGTCTTTTTTCTTCGTCACGTGTATTGGACTGGCCCATGGGCTTTTGGATGGCCTGCAGATTCCAGCTTCGAGCATGTGTTCTATCTCTTGTTTAACTAGCTTGTACTTGTCTGCTGATAGTTGGCGGCACTTTGATACGACTGGATGACCATCGGTGATGATTTGGTGGACGACATTATGTTTTGGCGTTTCTTTTGCGCAGAATGGCTTCGTAACATCTGGATACTTTAATAGTATGTCGGCAAACGGAATCTTAGCGTTGATTGTCTTCAAGGTGGGTATGTCAGATTGTGTCATACTTGTAGATGTCAATAATCCTGTTACCCCATCGATTAACTTTTTCTGTCGCATATCGACTAACAAATTATGTCGTTCTAAGAAATCGGCGCCTATTATTGGTTGTTTAACGTCAGCGATGACAAATGTCCATCGATACGGCCGACGCAATCCGAAATCTAGGTCAAGAGTTCGTTCGCCGTATGTTTTAATTTCGCTTCCGTTGGCTGCATATAGTTTGTACTCGTACGATGGCAATGACCTTCTTGTCCTCGGGATGACGGATATGTTTGCTCCTGTATCGATTAGGAAACGATACCGACTTTTTCGATCGGTAACGCATAGGCGGCTTGATGGAAGTATAGCGCTGACGTCCGCCTCCGTCAACACTACTGAGAGTTTTCCGACTTGCTTTTCCAGGCGCAGGGTTGTTCGCATTTCTGTGCTTGACCTTTGAACCGGTGATGGTAATAACATAGCCAATTTGGATTGTTCTGGTCTCTTGCTTGCCTCGAGCGGGAACGACTACGGAATCTTGAACTATATGGACGCCCGCGGCCTCGGCCACGGCCACGTGTATTGTATCGGCTGCTTCTGAGTTCGGCGACCTCGAGGGATAATCTGTTTATTTGCGACATTAACTCGTTCATCGGAAATGAATTTATGCTTGCGACTTCGGATACTTCTTGTAGTCTTATGTTTTCCATGATTTTGTCAGCTATGGCGGCTAGGTTGTCCAACGCCTGATCTTGGCTTACGGTTAGTACTGCTCTGACGGAACTTGGTAGTCGCTGCAGCCACAAACTGTGAAGAGTGGATTCGCCAACGTTCGCGTTCCGTGCTAGCTCTGTCATTTTCCTCAGAAGTTGTGATGGTTTCTGGTCACCTAATTCCATCTCGCCGATGAGCTTTTGAAACTGACGTTCTGCAGACTCCTCGTATAATGACAATAGTCTTTGTTTCAAAATGCTGTATTTCTTTTCACTCGGTGGATTCAGTAATAGGTCGCTGACTTGTTGAATTGTTTCGCGGCCTAGTTTTGAGATGACCAAGTTAAACTTGCACTCGTCACCCTGCTTTTGTGGTGCCATGATGGACTCGAATTGTGCAAACCAAAGTCGTGGCATTTCGATCCAAAAATCGGGTATTCTCGCCGTCACGCTTATAGTCGAGACTTCTGACGCTGTGCTGGGTTGTGCGATGGATGTACTTGGTCTAACTTGCTGCATTCCTTGCTGTTGCGGGTTCAACACTTGCTGTGGTTGGTACTGGTACCCGCTTTGTGGAGCTGCTTCGTCCGGCATCGTTGGCAATTGTCTTGCTTGATGATGCACTGGAGAAAATCACGTCGGAGATGGATCACGTCGGGGATGGATCTATTATGGCGCGAGGAAACACCAAAGATTGGTCACAGGAATTGCCAACCGTATTACTTGGACTACGAACGACTTTACGTCAAGGATGCGATGTGAGCCCAGCTCAAATGGTGTATGGTTCCAATGTCAGAATACCTGGAATTTTCTTCGATGAAAGCAAGAAATGCAAGAATACCATCCCGGAATCTTTTGCCGAAGAACTACAGCGCTCTATTCAAAATACTAAACCGATTCCAAGCAGTCATAATAACAAAGACAACATATTTGTGTACAAAGACATGAACACATGCAACTTTGTGTTTGTCAGAACAGATGCTGTAAGAAAGCCATTGATTGCACCGTATGAAGGTCCATATAAGGTATTGGAACGTCACGAAAAATATTTCAAGATACAATTACCTAATCGCATCGCAGTTGTTTCTATCGACCGATTAAAACCAGCGTACATAGTACACGATGTCGATGAACCCGAAAACGCACAATCTGCAGAAAATACACAATGCGAAAATACGCCAACAGCTGAGGGACACACGACACCGCATCGCGTGACCAAGTTCGGCAGAGTCAGCAAACCAGTTGTACGTTTTTCGTAATTGATTAATTATTTACTAGATCATTATTCGTTTATCATCGATACAAGCAAGTCCACTGCAGAACCCAAAATCAAGATGGGAGGCTATTCATCTAAAGACGAGACGGTTATATCACAGGCCCAAGCAACGGCTAGTGGCGGATCAGCTTCGATATCCACCGAGATAACCAAGACCGACATCATTATGTGTTCGGTCTGTCTCATGTTTGTCATTGCGGCAGTGTACTTCACCTGCAAGAGATGTATGGCCCGAGGACGTAGGGCCGTAGCCAAAGAAATAGGGAAGATAGCGGAGGAGAGCGGAATCGCCATGACGCAGACTACAGCTCCTGCGACGCCAGCGACACCGGCGACGCCTGCTGCGCGACCTATGCAAACGCAAGCCCAAATAAACCCCGCATTTATACCGTGAGAGTGTAGTGAAATGTTAATAAAACATTACAGTGCAGTGCCTAGTAGATAGTTACTTTTAGCAAATAGGTAGATCATTTAAATAATTTCAAACGTTTTGTCAATTACTTGAGTTAGCTTAATGATGTTTTATAAATTGTAATCAATTATTTTTGTAGAAACATTATTTTTTTTCTGTTTACATTTTCTGTATTCGTTTTTATTGTTTGATTCTTTATTATTTGTTACTTGTTTCAAAGTTATTTCTTCTTTCTTTCTTTCTTTTTAAATAATTATGCTAATTATTTTTAAAAGGAGGGGAGTATTGTGGTAACTATGTCAATCTATGTCAATGCACTCAGTATTGCATCGTAGCAAGTTCAATATCCGAATTGGACAACACGCACGGACACGTGACACGAACTGTAATGTTTAGGTTAAGTGTTACGAATAAATGAGTTGGAATTAGACACTAGTGTTGGTCACTTGTTTTACCCATCCTCTACACGCAGTTAGGCCACACACACACGCACGCAGTTCCCACAATGTTAAGGTTTCTAAAACCATTTTTTCTAAAAGTGTAAGGTTTGAGATATAGACGCTTCCAAAGTGGTAAAATGGGCGTCCCCCCCCATCTAACTTTTGAACTAAGAAAGTGAAAATTTTGAAAAAAATATATAATGTAGATCTCAAAAAAAACTTGCAACGAAAATTGGTTTGAAGGAGATCGAACCAGTAGTTTTTGAGATATTGCAGATTTTTATCAACCGCAAATATAACTTTGTCTTTCATACAAACACTATGAAAAACAAAGTTATTTTTGCTGTCGCAATATATTGTGATGTTTTCGTTAAGTGAAAGTAAGTGGACCCTGAATTCAGTTAAGGGTGGCACGGAACCCTCAGTGCGCGGGTCCGACACGCACTTAACGGTTTTTTTGTATCTGAATCGGAAAGCGGTGAACAAAATACACCTACCTACTAAGTTTCAGCTATGTGACGCTTAGAGTTTCAGAATAAAGTGGCTGTGACATACGGACGGACAGACAGACATACAGACAGACTTGACGAAACTATAAGGGTACCGTTTTTTGCCATTCGGCTACGGAACCCTAAAAACGTGAAGAATACGCATCATTTGCATGATTGTATGATGAATACCTACTTCCAGAGTTACATTCTTTACTCGCTCGCTGTACGTAAGTATGATGCTAAGTCGGGATTCGTGATTGACCGTGTCGGGCGACACGTCACGGGAGCCCGATGAATAATTTGAGGGAGGAGCGCGCATGCGCGGGAAATGCAGACCGGAGCCCCGCCAGTACGCTACCATACGCCACATTGCTCGAAACCGATGTTGTTCGTGTTAGTTGAGTGAACTGTACTGACTGAGATGAGAGTGAAATCGTATTAATTTCGGTGCGTTTTAAGATGTGTGCGTGGTAATTGTTTGCGTTCGTTGGGGCGTGAGTTCAGTGCGCACGATGCAGGCGGGAGGGCCGGACAGCGCGGCGGTGTCGGAGGCGCCGAGCAGCGGGAGTGATGACTCGGACTGCGAGCCGGTGCCGGAGCCCGACGCTGATGCCGCGCTCACCGAGGAGTGGGCGCGAGAGCTGCTGGCCGGTGCGGGCGTGGTCGGCGCTAATGAGGTTTTAATTACTTTGTTAATTTTATTAAGCCTACTAATACCATCGGAAGTGTAACTGTTGAGAGCTTTAAGTCTATTCAACTAATGAGAGTACTTCGGTCAATTTTGATTATTTATGGATATTAAGACTAGACTTGAAAAATTTGTCTACGTTTCTACGGTTTCGTAACTACGTAAACACAGCTTTGCACAGTTTGCACGCCTGATTGTAAGTAACTATTATGTAGCTTAGTCAACTCGGATTTTTTAATCACGTGACCATCAGGTAGTTTGTCTTTAATTCTGATCACGTGACCATTACTATTGACGTTGCAAGTAAGTATGTCTTATTTTTTCAGGTCCGAGTCGAGTCTCGTGCCGGCGTGGCTGGTGCGCTCAGCAGGGTGCTAGCCGTCACGGTCCGCTATGAGAGCAATGGCGAACGGCGGGCTCTGCCTCTCGTGGTCAAACTGCCTCCGAGAGACCCCTTCGGGAGACTGTTCGTCGCCGAAGCCCAGTTTGACACCAGAGAGATCCTCTTCTACACGGAGCTGGCGCCCGCTCTGAACAAACTTGCTGAGGAGGCGTTGGGGCCTGGTGCTGGGCTGCCTATTCCGAAATGCATTAAAGCTAGATTACCAGGTTCGATACTTGATTTGCATCCATATGTACCTATATGAAATTGAACATTCTCGTTTGAGATCACGCAATCCCAAATGCAACGCATTTAAACGAATCTTTCGTCATCGACAGTCTTTATTTTTGCTTGACCTACAAGGTCAGACGATAATATTACTAGGTAACTGGAATTTTCAGCATTCGGCTTGATGACTTAATTTAATGACTCATCAAGAGTAACGAATAAAAGTAATAAATATTCTAGATTTTATAGTAACGTACCTACCTACTCAGACAGAGCAAACACATGCTGATCTCTACATAGAGTAGGTACCGAACTAAAGTATAGCCAAGACAAGAAGAGTTCCGCAGTCGCACCACGATATAGAATACATACCTACCTGACTCGAGCCACTTAACACCTTTTTAATAAGGCCACCGGGTCCCCGTTTCTCTTGCATGCAGCTGACCTAGTTGACCTGTTTTTATTACGCTGATTTGTCTTATTTTCCTTTATCAAATTAACTTTACGTATGTTTTACTTAAAACTAAGCGCTCAATAAGATCATGATGTCTTTTTTATTGGCAGATGAAATTGGAGGAGACAGCGAACTCGTTCTAGAAGATGTGACATCAGTCGGTTTTGAATCTGCAGACTTTGCTGAAGGTATGACAGAAGAACGAGCGAGGGCAGCGTTACATGCCGCCGCGCGTCTGCACGCCTTGTCTCTTGCTCTACGCGAGAGAGAGGGACCTTTGGATCAGAGATTCGACTTTTTGTTTCCATGCGAAAGAGCGGCGGCTGGGTACTTGCGTCTGGTGAGAAGAGGACTGCCGCAGCTAGAAGCGTTTCTTAGAGGAAGAACGGATTGCGTAGAAGAAGCAGCTGCCGTGTCCGCCTTAGTAGCACGAGCGCCCTCTTTACTTGGCACTCTTTTGAGACCGGCTGAACCGGCGCCATTGGCACATGCAGATTTCTGGAGTGGTAATCTTTTGTTTCGTGAAAAAGATGGAGTAAGTGAATGTATAGCTTTGGACTGGCAAATGGTTTCGTTAGGAAGGCCGATGGACGATGTGGCCCTGTTACTGCTGTCGTCTTTGACTCCGGAACTAAGAAGGGCAGTAGGTGATTCTTTGATAGAAGAATATGGGGAACGATTAGAGATCGAATGCAGCAGATTGGGAGCGGCGGCAGCTGGCGCTGTAGTGAGACGTGGTTTGAGGCCCGATTGGCCGCGGGCCGCATTACGAGCGCTGCTGCTGTGCGCAGGCAGCGTAGACGTCGCCCTCGGGGAGCCGAGAGCTGAAAGACGTTTGCTCGAAGCTGTTAGAGATCTGCATGGACAGGGTGTCCTTGCTCTCAAACCAGACACAGATGTTAATGTGTGAAAATATGTGCCAAACAAGAGCGTGCTGAGTATTCAATAACTGTTTAGTTATTATTTAATGCAGTCCAGTTACGCATGAGTAGTGTATTTTTAGTTCCCAAATATTTTAAGCACAAAATACGTTTAGCGATGTGTTTATTTGTCTTTAACAATAAGTGGTATCGTCGATGGAGACGCCACCAGCTCGTTTGTTTTGGGTAGCGGTGTAAAAAAGCCTAATCAAAGACTGAATTTACGGTATTAACTGCATTGTGCATTTATGTGAGTGTGTGTATCCGTACTGACCTATCGTAGGTATAATATTGCTCATCACCAAAGGCTAGATTCATTGCGGTCTATTGACTATAATTTAAATGAAAATTAAATTATCAAATATTATGCTATTTGTTTTATTTATCCTTCAAGCTCAAGTTGACTCATTGGGACCGGTAGTATTATATATAAATGACATACAGTCAAGACATTCAGTGCGCACGATGCAGGCGGGAGGGCCGGACAGCGCGGCGGTGTCGGAGGCGCCGAGCAGCGGGAGCGATGACTCTGACTGCGAGCCGGTGCCGGAGCCCGACGCTGATGCCGCGCTCACCGAGGAGTGGGCGCGAGAGCTGCTGGCCGGTGCGGGCGTGGTCGGCGCCAATGAGGTTTTAATTGCTTTGTTAATATTATTAAGCCTAATAATACCATCGCCTTTTCAACTAATAAAAGTACTTTGGTCAATTTTGATTATTTATGGATACTAAGACCAGACTTGAAAAATTTCTACGATTTCGTAACTACGTCACACGTGTACTAATAATTACTAAACATAAGCTTTGCACGTCTGATTGTAGGTAACTAATACTAGCTTAGTCAACTCGGATTTTTTGATCACGTGACCATTAGGTATTGGTCTTTAATTCTGATCACGTGACCATTACTATTGACGTTACAAGTATGTTTTATTTTTTCAGGTCCGAGTCGAGTCTCGTGCCGGCGTCGCCGAGTATATAATCCTTGGCGTCGCCGGTGCACTCAGCAGGGTGCTAGCCGTCACGGTCCGCTACGAGAGCAATGGTGAACGGCGGGCTCTGCCCCTCGTGGTCAAACTGCCTCCGAGAGACCCCTTCGGGAGACTGTTCGTCGCCGAAGCCCAGTTTGACACCAGAGAGATCCTCTTCTACACGGAGCTGGCGCCCGCTCTGAATAAACTTGCTGAGGACGCGTTGGGGCCTGGTGCTGGGCTGCCTATTCCGAAATGCATTAAAGCTAGATTACCAGGTTCGATACTTGATTTACATCCAATGTACCTAGTTATATGAAATTTAAAATTCTTGTTTGAAACCAATCCCAAATGCAACGCATTTATTAAACGAATCGTTCGTCATCGACAGTCAAATTTATTTTTGCTTGACCTACAAGATCAGACGATAATATTACTACCTAGAATTTTCAGCATTCGGCTTGGTCATCAAGTGTAACGAATAAAAATAATAAACATTCTAGATTTTATAGTAACATACTCAGAGCAAACACATCGATCTACTCGTACATAGAGGACAAAAAGCGTTCCGCACCACGATATAGAATAGGTACCTCACTCGAGCCACTAATAGTAGATTGTTATACAAGGGGAGAAAGCGACCCATTTCACTCGAGATGTTTCTGGCGCTCGAACGAAGTGAGAGCGCCAATAATTCGAGGGTGAAATGGGTGCTTTCACCCGAGTTAAACATACTATTTTTCGTTTCGACTGTGAGGAAAACATTAAATTTACAAAAGTGGTTGTAGATGTCTTAGTGAGGTATTATGTAGTTCAGCGAGAAAGGAAAACTCAAGTTTTGAACAAAATATGACATTTGATTTACAGTACTAACAACACCTTACACGATTAGAAAGAATAACGGCACAAATACATGAAAACAGAGTACAAAAAAGCAGAAAATATCAAATAATTAAAATCTTTGTAAAGAATATCCACTGATCATGTAATCTTTTTTAGATACGGGACAACGATACATATCGATCGATTTTTTTCCACAGATAATAATAGAATCCAAAAATAATTTCTTTTTTTTATAAAAGTTTAAATAAAAGCTTTGGACGAATCCTTCCTGAAATGACACTGACAATATCAAAATTAAAACAAAAACATCTTAGCATTATGGCGGGCAGCCAAATAATATTTTAATTATTAATTGAATTAAAATTAGAAATTGTATATTTTTTTATCAATTTATAGTTAAGCAAAAATGTTTGTTATTTTAATAACATGATGTGACTCAATTATCTTTGGTCCAAGCTTTGACTGCAGGCCTTGACTCTAAGCCATGTCAATTAAAACTAAATTACTTTCCACCCTAGGGATGGATAAGCTATTTTCCACCCGTCTATCTACACAGGAAAGTGCTATTTTCCGAACAGGAGAGATGAAAACACCTTTTTAATAAGGCCACCGGGTCCCCGTTTCTCTTGCATGCAGCTGACCTAGTTGACCTGTTTTTATTACGCTGATATTAGTCTTATTTTCCTTATCAGCATTAGTATTAAGCTGACAAGGAAAATAAAACAAATCAAATCAGCTCTATCATCAAATTAACTTTAAGCGCTCAATAAGATCATGATGTCTTTTATATTTGCAGATGAAATTGGAGGAGACAGCGAACTCGTTCTGGAAGATGTGACATCAGTCGGTTTTGAATCTGCAGACTTTGCTGAAGGTCTGTCAGAAGAACGAGCGAGGGCAGCGTTACATGCTGCCGCGCGTCTGCACGCCTTGTCTCTTGCTCTACGCGAGAGAGAGGGACCTTTGGATCAGAGATTCGACTTTTTGTTTCCATGCGAAAGAGCGGCGGCTGGGTACTTGCGTCTGGTGAGAAGAGGACTGCCGCAGCTAGAAGCGTTTCTTAGAGGAAGAACGGATTGCGTAGAAGAAGCAGCCGCCGTGTCCGCCTTAGTAGCACGAGCGCCCTCTTTACTTGGTACTCTTTTGAGACCGGCTGAACCGGCGCCATTGGCACATGCAGATTTCTGGAGTGGTAATCTTCTGTTTCGTGAAAAAGATGGAGTAAGTGAATGTATAGCTTTGGACTGGCAAATGGTTTCGTTAGGAAGGCCGATGGACGATGTGGCCCTGTTACTGCTGTCGTCTTTGACTCCGGAACTAAGAAGGGCAGTAGGTGATTCTTTGATAGAAGAATATGGGGAACGATTAGAGATCGAATGCAGCAGATTGGGAGCGGCGGCAGCTGGCGCTGTAGTGAGACGTGGTTTGAGGCCCGATTGGCCGCGGGCCGCGTTACGAGCGCTGCTGCTGAGCGCGGGCAGTGTAGACGTCGCCTTCGGGGAGCCGAGAGCTGAAAGACGTTTGCTCGAAGCTGTTAGAGATCTGCATGGACAGGGTGTCCTTGCTCTCAAACCAGACACAGATGTTAATGTGTGAAAATATGTGCCAAACAAGAGCGTGCTGAGTATTCAATAACTGTTTAGTTATTATTTAATGCAGTCCAGTTACGCATGAGTAGTGTATTTATAGTTCCCAAATATTTTAAGCACAAAATACGTTTAGCGATGTGTTTATTTGTCTTTAACAATAAGTGGTATCGTCGATGGAGACGCCACCAGCTCCTTTGTTTTGGGTAGCGGTGTAAAAAAGCCTAATCAAAGACTGAATTTACGGTATAACTGTGGAAATGTAGCAAAAACCAATTATTATTTGGTAATATTTTATTATGAAAATACTGGTATCATTTATACCATGGCAACACTGGCTAGGACGCTTTTTCCCGCCATCTTTGTCTCTGACACTACTTCTTGTTGTGATCGTGTGTTGACAAATACTGTGGATATTATAAGCTACAGATTCCCCCCATTACTTATATTGTGCTAGGATCCAGACTGTGTGCCTTCCATCAAATCTATCTATATTGAAATATACGTTCCGTTATATTTCACTACACTCTGCAGTTTTTCTTTTCGCCCAGAAACCTATTTTCCCAACAATAACTGCATTGTGCATTTATGTGAGTGTGTGTGTATCCGTACTGACCTATCGTAGGTATAATATTGCTCATCACCAAAGGCTAGATTCATTGCGGTCTATTGACTATAATTTAAATGAAAATTAAATTATCAAATATATGCATTTGTTTTATTTATACTTGAAGCCCAAATTGATTCCTTGAGATCAATAAGGCCAAGCCGTTCGAAGTTAGAAACACATTAAAGCAGGAAATTACGAAGAGGTTCTCTTCGCGATACCTACTTACTTACCTGCTGGTAAGAAAGAGGATACCGAAAAAAGTTCTGTCGTTAATCGTTATGAGATTGGTTATAGTTACTAAACCTTATTGTAGTTATCACTATGCATGTTAAATAGTGGTACCTAGTACCCTCAGTGACATAAAGGTAAAACAAATACTATTAAAACTTAAAAGTTTGTTTCATTGTTTAAACGCACTTATTATCTCAGTGTTCTGCACTGCTTCCACAGATTAGTAATAATTAGTAATTAGTTATTTCTGCTTCAATGATAGTTAGGTAGGACTTTGGGTAGGACAGGAAGGACTCGCGCTACGACGTCATGACGTTGTGTTGTCTTGTGATTGTGACTTGTGAATAAATCAAAACGCACGCACTCAGTCGTTGGAAACGAACGACTAGTAAGTAATTTTATAATTAGAGACTAATACAGATAGACTACATTAAGCATAACTACATCGTTAAGAATATGGTATACAGGGTCTGTCTGCTGTGCTGTTCTGTTGTGTTACTGTGTAACATCCATCAGTACCTACTTTGTCTGTACTGTACATAATCGTAGCGATAACAAAATAGTACCTACATACTGTTGTTCTATTTCGTTCTCTACACTCTATACAGACAGACAGAAATAGTACCTACATATAGATAGTGCCATCCACGAAGGCGCGCCCCTCCACTCGTCCAAATCGTTTATAGTACATGTGTGCAAGCTTTTTACAACATTTGAATTGAATTTGGAACATCATAATGACTTAAGAATGACAAGCGCACTACAAAAAATACACTCAAAGGGAAAGATGCTCTACTAAGATATAATTTGAAGTAGGCATGGTTGCTACTAGACGAATAATAAAAAATTTAAAAAATGCAACAGTTACATTTTTACTATTGACGTATACGAAATACGTAAGAATGTTTTATAAATAACATTTAAAAAATAAAATAATATATTTATAAGAGAAATATCAGATTCTTCTTCGTACACGTAGTTGTTCTTACTTAGCGTAATGTTTTTTAGTCTTCCCCGATAAAGTATATCCCGGTAATGTAATAATTACTACATGGTGTTTTATTTATTTAAAATTGTTTATGGTGTTAAGTATGTAACCATTATTTTTTTAAGTAAATTTAAAGACAGTAGATTATACCAGGTTTACTTTTTAGTACAACATACTGGGTTTTCCTTGACATATTAAAAATAATTAAAGTAGAGCCACTTTCGTGACGAGTCTGAATTTTTGAATGACGGCCGACCGCAACTGACGCGCGCGTCACCTTCAATCAAAAAAAGAGTGGGGCGCGCCTTCGTGGATGGCACTATCTATACTGTTGTTCTATTTCGTTCTCTACACTCTACAGACAGACAGATTACAGTCTCCATTTTGACAGTACGACATGACTTTCATGGCAGCCATGTTAGCAACTGCGGGTATGTCGATTTTTGACAAACAAACGCGCTAAAATGCCTCGATAAATTTTTATCACGGCGTGCATCTTAAGCCTGCTGAAGAGCATCACAACAATACCTATTTTTTGACGTGACAACGTCTTAAATTAGGTTGCGGCTGGGAATCACTTATGAAAAAGTGTAACGCTCGGTAACGTTACGATGAGTCACCGAACGAGAGAGAGGCCCGCCGAATGCCTTGCGTCTCTCTCCCACTCAACTATGATCGGTCTGCCGCGCGATTTTACGTTGTCACGTAAAATCTTCGCCCGTAAAACCGACTTTACAGGCAACCATTTTTTCATGTCTTTCGTTCTTTGATGAACGATTTCCTTGCAAAAAAAAATTAGTTATTTCAGAACGTAACGTGACTTTGTTTTGTTTTATAACCTGTGATTTTACGTTTTAGAACGAATAGAAGAAATGTCACAATTGTCAAAAGCACAGATTAGTAAGAGTATGTCTAAAGACAGATAGGAAACGCTCCTTTGTGGGCAGCTGAGTTAGTGAGATATTTTGACAGCTGGCTCACCAAGAATGACATAATTTTTTTTCACATTATGGCTTCTCGGGCATAGATTATATTCTTGCTTACTAATGTAACGTTATCGTTATCCAATAGGTATTTATTAACGGTACTTACTAAACCGTTATATTATTTTTTGCTCAGGAAAAGGCTTTGTCACACTGGATGTGTTCTGCGATCAGGTATGCAATTGTGTAAATCAATCGTATTCATTTGAAAGTTCAAAACGTACGATATGATCTGTCAAGCGACAAAGAACAAAAGGTTTGACAGATCATATCGTACGTTTTGAACTGTCAAAGGAATACGATTGCTTTACACAATTGCCCCTCAGGTCAAAGTGATTTCAGCCCACATTATTATGACCAACATTGACCTGACCGCAGAACACATCTAATGTGACAAATCCTGAAAGAAAAACAGTTAGAAACACTGAAAAAACTATAATTGATGGTTAAAAAAAATACAATAAAATATAATGCAGATTGAATAGTACAATACGGAATTGCTATGACGTTAAATGTAATACGCCAAAAATACGCCTATTTCGCATAATATCTAGACATAATATTTAGATATATCATTTTGATATACATTGCAGCAAAGACAGAGTTGGACAGACATAATACACGGTCAAACTTATACTACCTCTTTTTAAGTTGCGTCGGGGTTAAATTACCGCAATGCTTTGATTTTATAAAGACAAATGGCAAGAGATAGTTTTTTGTATAGCTTTCAGATAAAATCAGAGATGGTCTTCGTATTTTCCTTGCTCAGACAGAGCTCGTCGCGCAGTTAACACAGTTGAATAGTTGGTCGAAGAACAGCACCACCTCGGACTTGGTTTCCATTGTGCAGCTAACTGATGAATGACACGTCCAGATTGAGCCCTGTTAGAAAAAATATTACTTTAAGGCATATTTATCTTGACTACTGCACTGTTATATACAGGGTTAATGGTAATTAGACCGGATCCTTTTAAGAGGCGATGGGGGAGCTCCATTGCGACAACTTTGACCCCATTTTGTACTATTCCAATTTTAATAATTTTGGAGCTACTGGACCTATAGTTTTTTTTTCCAATCCTGATTTCTTTCTTTTAAAGACTTACTTGAGATAATAGTGTAAAGCAAAAAATTTGAAGAAATAATATTTAAAAAAAAAATATTGTCAAGCGTAAGTACACCATTAATCTACATACAGGGTCTAACGAAATCAATTATCGATCGCCAACGAGGGGTATCTATACATCATACAGAACACGATGACAAAATATTGACATATGTTTTGTAGTGATTTTTTAAAGTTATGTTTTCTAACAAAATAATTCAATTAAATAACGAATCCCGCTTTACATGCTTTACGCACACGCAAGCACGAACACAGATAGTGAACAGCCGCGGTCGTCATTCATACACACACGCACCGATGGTACCTGCTCCGTAAGTCGAATGTCGTCCATGATTTTGACTCTAGTCGTCTCAGTCACCCATGCTAGGATGACGTGTGAGCAAGCGAGATGGCTATAGCCGAAACCGAAATTTACGTGCAACGTCTCACGGGGTAGGCCCCCAGGCTCGTCTATCGTCGTCTCTCTCTCTCTCATCAACACGAAACAGCTGGTCTAGGACCTACCTTATTATGCGTCTAGTCTAGGATTTATCATCTTTAAATGAAATAACAAATTTAACTAGCTGTGCAAATTAAATGAATAGCCTGGAGGTTCATGCAATTAGTGATAGATTTGCATACTTACTTTAAAGTTGTAGTATCTCCTTTTCCTACTACCAAAGTTATTTTACAGACACAACAACCTTATCAATAATGTTAATAAACGATGCCAAATAAATGAATAACCGGCAAGACAAAATTTTATAAGACAAAAGCGTGTAGCGTGTGTGTACCTACATAAACAGTTAAAGATGTTATTTGTTATTAAGTAAAACATGAGTCTTTTCTCCTACCTACCTAAACCCCAAAAGAGACAATAAGTAAATGAATCTTTTGGTTTAAGGAGAGGAGGCTAAGGAAGTGGATAAGCAAAAAGAAAATAGGACATTGTTAAAACAATTTATTTTTAAAGACATATCTACCTACTACAAATTTTCAGGTTTATGTTATGTTATTATGACTCGCAATTTAATGAAAATACTCGTAGATAATGCTTGTAGATAATAAACAAACAATAATTAAGCTATCTAAATTAAAAGCTTATGATTCCTTCTTTATCTAATTCATCGATAAATTACCTATTCACAGGAATGTTGTTGTGGACATACGGTAATCTAACGCAATCTAACACAAAATGTCTAAAGCTTCGATGCACATCATCACTTCTCACTTATTATTACTCGATTAAGAATGTCACTTATTATCACTTTTGCCGTATAACTGGTAAATTTTCTATCAATCACGCACGTAACAACAACACATCTTCTTCTCGTAATAAAATAAACGACGTCACGTAGCTCCGTAGGTAGGTAGGTAAGGTATGGAGTGGTGATAGGTCGGGCGCCGCGCCGGCCAGGGCACCGGGCCCCCTGCGCCCGATCCACCGACAGCCGAAAGAAGAGAGCCGAAAGAGACACGGAGGTGAAGAAGGCCACAGTCACACTTCACACTAGGCAGGGGCTCCGTCCGTTCTGCTGAATGAACATTTCGTCGCGCTGAAGATGTGCGTGGAACCTATCACGCCGAAGATGTGCGTGATGTAGAGGAGCACCCGCTAGGCCTCACGGCAGGCAAGTCCACCCGTCCAAGGAAGACCTGGTGTCAGTTTACTGTTCAGGCCGTACTTGACTACTTGGGTTGTAGTAAGTCAAAATAAAAATCACTCGACGTCCTTTTCGTGGCGAGGTGAGTTTGCGACTGACGCAAAAAAAATCAACGCGCGCGCGGACGCCGAAAGAAGAACGCCGCCGCGACACAAAGGATGCCGCTCTTTTGTTTGCGTGTGCCGCCGCCGCGCTGCGCGCCGACATGTCGGCTAGCTTGTTGGTGTGCGTGCGGGTTTGATAGTGAAGTAGTAAACAGCTGGTAAACGGTGTAGTTTTTCGCATTTATGAAGTGCTAATGTTTTGTTGATTATCTCCGAAACTAGCCTGAATTTTTTTCTCAAATTTGGTGAGCGTGATCAGTGTGATTTATAGATAACCCCCGTTGGCGGTCGATAACTAAATTTGTTAGACCCTATATATCAAGCATTGACTCCAAACAGGACCTATAGTTTTTTTTTCCAATCCTGATTTCTTTCTTTTAAAGACTTACTTGAGATAATAGTGTAAAGCAAAAAATTTTAAGAAATAAGATTTAAAAAAAAAATATTGTCAAGCGTAAGTACACCATTAATCTACATATATCAAGCATTGACTCCAAAAAAAATTGTTTTTTTCTAAATACAAGACGAATGCGTTATAATATATTATACTCAAATATTAACTTATTATTCCAACATATCACATACAGTGGTGGTCAGCTAATTAAATACACTGAAAATTTTATGTTCCAATAAATTTGTATTATGAATACATAGAAACCAGTAATTGTAGTAAAATAATAGTATGGGTTTTACGTATAATTTGAAGTTACTATTTGCCATAGCCTTGATCTATTTTTCGTTTCTTTTGACTTCAAATCTATTATAATCATTATAAGTGTACCAGTGATGTGGACAACTAATTAAAGACACCTACGTTACTGGAAACCAAAAAAATACTGAAACTACAAAAAAGACAGTTAATATGAAAGCCTGCTTTTTATAAGAGGTTTAATTTGCTATTTTTTTATTTCATGATTTTTAGTTATTTACCCTCTCAAAAACTACTAGGCAGTTTTATGATGAAACTCACACTGTACCCTAAGCGGAAATATACTTGATTAAACTAATAAATTATCATCTCGCTATGACTTCTCATTTTCGAGAAATCCGCATATACACAAATATACAAACATACATACACTTTCGAAACTTTGCTCACTTGTTTCGAAGCCTTAACAGATCAACATACTCAAATTTTATTAAATTTGAACTATATCACATACATACAGGTCGAATTCTATACCTCCTTTTTTTTGAAGTCGGTAAAAAGATGAAAGATGTTTTCTTCTACCAATACTATCAAGTTTTACATGAACAGTTTTTCATTAATATATCGTTATTAAAACAACAGTTATTTTTGTTTTCCGGAAATTTAAACAAAAGATTCTACAAAACATAAGCATTTTATTTTTTATTATACGTGACAGGCAAATAAATATTAAATATTCTTTGTAATTCACGTTTCTAGCACGGTCATGGTATGCTATGTGTAGTGGGAAAAAACCTTAACACAGAAATATTCAATTTAATTATTAATTCAGAAAGACAAAATCACAGCATCTTCAATATTTATTACAAATAGCATGATATTTATTTAAAGTCTATGTATTAAATGAAAATTGAAAAAAAATGCTCTATGAAAGTAGGAACTGAGTTTTATGAGTCTGAGTTTGATATTAATAAGTTACTTTAAAACTTTACTAAGAGAAAGTAAGGTTCAATAAGTAGCAAATGACAATTATTGTGGGTTATTACGTACCATGAATACCACAGTCGAATAATCTTATTTTCATTTTGCCGAAGAAAAGGCTTCCACAAAAATAATTAAATAATTTAAACAAAGACAACTTAATACAAAATTTTCTTGTTGTCCAATGGATTCATCTGAAAAAATAATGAGTTCCCAAGTTATTTGTTAATTATAATACAACCATCACAAATACAGGCTGTAAAAAAAAAGAACGAGCCGCATTCAAGGAACAAAAAATATAAAAAAGGAGATGTTTGAAAAAATGCCAAGATAATGTACTAGGCGTGTGTAATATCAGTTTTTTTCAGATATTTATCAGATATTGAAACTATATGTTTTTGAATTTATTGATCGGCGTATCGATGCGTATTTTGTATCATTGAATCTAAAACGATATTTTCTGAAACAGTATACCGTGATATCGTATCATAACGTGGTATCATTGTAATTGTAATTGTAAAGGTCAGAGAAAGTAACATAAAATTGCAAATCGAAAATGCTTCTTAACGATGACAAAAGGTCTATTAAAAATATGGTCATACATTCACAAGAAAGTATTCAAATGACCATTATTGCCATTCGCCTAAAGCTTAGAATCCTACGAATCTCCAATTATTGACGTTCCACTCGCACACAGACTCTCTCATTCATATCATATCTGTATCGTAGCGCAAAATAAACTGTATTGCATCGGAATAAGGTTTGATATTCCAATATCTATGAATCATGAATATCACATCGATGCGGCAATATAGTGTTTTGAAAATATATAGTTTTGATGCGGGGCGATATCGAATATCACGATATTGATCCAATATACGTTTCAATATCTATATACGATTTGAATCGGCCATGCCTACTATGTACGGTATCTCTAAAAATAGCTGAAAATACAGGTAATTAGACATACCCTGATAACTGATTGGTATTTTTCTCATTTATTAGGCATTCATTAGACGTTTATGTTACATTTACCCAAAAATTTTATGTAATTGTCTAAAAATGAAAAAGCTTTACATACGCTATTTATTTATAGTGTCATGTATAAGGTGTTGGCATTTTCCCCATACAAGCGAAAACATCTCGTTTAAATAAAGTTTTTTATTTCATATATTCTAGACTCAACTCTTAACCACCCCCTTAAATTTGGCTCGTACTTTTGATCTACACCCTGTATAAGAAAGAATCAGTACTGTACAGATATCAGGTACAAAGTGTCCACGGATCCCTAAAATTCTTAACATGGTGTAATGAAGTACGAGCCGAATTCAAGGTTAAGAGTCCGGTCTCTAATACAGTAAAAATAAAACTTGAAAAAAGTTTTTTTTTATCATAATCTTCTTTAAATTTTTTAAATTTTTTACCTGTAATCTATTTTCGATTGACAACCACCTCCTTGAATTTGACTCATACTTATTTTACACCCTGTATAAACTGTTACCCTGTATAATATATTTTTGTAATTTTTAGCATAAAAGAGCAAACAATTTATTGGACTACTCAACACACTAATGAAATAAAACTGGCAGGAGTAAAAAAAATATGTTTTTCAAAACTGAGGTTATTTTTTAATAATATCTGCAAAAAGTAAAATACAAGCTAGAAATTATTACTCTAAACATACTATTACTTTGGAAAACTACACACCTAGACTTGTTCGCTTTAGTTTAATGTGTTGACACTTGTTTTAATACTAACTATTCTAACAGGTAATAAATAGGTTTGCTTTTTAATACAGAGAATAGTAAACATTAATTTTTGAACAACTTACATAATTGAAGAAATATTTCAACTCCCTGCCCTGAGCAGATTCCTTCAGGTGTAAATAATGAGAAACCACAAATCAATAATATTCTCTTGTTCCGTATTGTATATTCTTTCTAGCAATGAAGTTGGCCAACCTACACAATAAACGTTTACAAGGTGTGAGATGACAGTCGACTAATACAATCTAAAATTACTTGAATTATAACATTTTACCTAGCACTGACTGTGTAAAATAAATAAACATAATGTAAACAAATACTTTTCCGCTAAGTTTCAAAACTTCTGTAGTCGCTACCATTATACTGCTTCCTAAGAGTTTGTGCTCACTTGTCGGGTGTCTGGCTATGATTTTGGTTAAATATTCCAGTGGCAGAGCATTTTGGATGAAGTTTTTACACACATTTTCATCTACTATAGGTTGGGTAAGGTTAGGTGCTCAAAACCGATAAAAACCGGCCCAGACACCCGACTAGCCGGTATGACTAGAAGTATAGACTTAGTAAATAAGGCATCAGAGATAAGAATCAGCCCGAATGTTAAGCGATAAATTAATTAAGTTAGTACTAACCTTGACGTGAATAAACAAATCCACATTGTTGATCCTTGTACGAAATCAACCGATACTGTCTTACACTAATCACTTACGGGAATTATTAAACGCTCTTTTACACAGTCTTTCATTTGTAATAGCATCACGGAACTGCTAAATAATACAATGAATTAATTAAATTAAGTAAACAAAGACAAACTGCCATTTTGAAATTTTCAATCATTGACAGATAGGGCTGCCAGCACTTCTGATTACATTTACCCCTAACCATAAAATGACTCATAAATAAGTTATCTGACAAATCACCAAAATTTGACGTATAAATATATTTTTTCACCTGAATATTCTTTAAAGACATAAAATACTTGATATCCAATACTTCAGCTTTTGATTTAGTATATTTTTTTTTTAAATTACTTATATTTCTAACAAGATTTCAGTTCGCCTAAAATTCTGATTGGTAAAATGATTATTTTTCATCTTTTTTATTTATTTTATTTCAGTAAATCCATAATTATTCGTAAATATTTTCACTACAAAATTCTCCTTTCACCAAGATTTTCCCCCAGGTCTAGGGAGAGTATACCTAAAGTTGGAACCCTCCATAGAGACATTTCTTTTAGTTCTTATATTGATCACTAGACGGCGCTTTGACATATTTTTTCCATATAGTCTGTGCCAAATAGTGGATCCTGATTTTCGCATAGATTATAATGCGTTGTGCCGACTAACTAAACGTCATCTCTATGGCCGTTTCCAGGCCGTGGTCAAAAGACCACTGGTGATTGTGATTTGTGATTGTTCAATGTTCATCATAAATATTTTGGAAATGATATTTTTCATAGCAAATTGATCGTTTTCTTGTTTTTTTAGAAATTTTAATACCTAAATTTCTATTATGGCCCAAGCTAATCAAGTCAACCTGGATATTGAAGATGAGGCGCCTACAGAGAGTCCGCCGCGAAACATCGCGTTACACAGACTTGACTCTGTTTCCAGACCAGTGCCTCCAAATAGGAATAACCTAGGGTTTGGTGATCGGTTGACCAGTGTCTTTAGGGAAATCCGGCCACTTGTAGAACATGCTCGTATGGTGAGTAGTCTCGATAAGCCAAATTATCGCCATTATTGCACAACAGTTTTTGGATTAAATAATTCTTAAAATTTCTTTTATTCATCGTGACAACTTGTTTATCTGTCTTTTTCGCTTCAGGGTAATAATGCGAGGCTGTCGTTACCGACTTGGTTACCTAGGAATACTCCAGGAACTCATCAAATCGGAGAGGGTAGTGTGCAGAGGCCACAGAGTTCTATTGCCCATGTGAACCTAGGTCCTGGGGCACAGACCTATGTGGTGACAGACCGGGGCACTCCTCCAATTAACAGGACTCCATCTGCCAGCCATGCTATCAGCACCAGCCCATCAAATGATTCCAATCTGTCAGACCATGGTCAAGATCACCCTGAGATCAATGTCTCGGTAAACCCAGCAAACAACAACAACATACATGACAATGCTGATAATGATAGTCAGAGTGATGATGGAACACAACAGGTAAAATTGGTTTTTATTTGTACAGTCAAGCCGAATCCTTAAGTTACATATGATGTTTGTCAATTAGGCATTACTAGTAATGTTTTCTAGCATTTAAAATGATAATAATATTAGGAAACATTTTTTTAGGTAAGAGTTATCATAATGAATATCTTTTGTTTGTAATTAGTTACAGATGTTAATTGGTATTATACATTTTGTCTTCTCTATGTTATAGGTGGTGGATGTGAGAGCAACCTTAAACCTGTTGATTCGCTATGCGCCTTTCTATTTCCTGCTTTTCATTAAATTTATTTATGATAGCAGAGAGGGACTCTTCACTTTCATTGTACTGTTTTGTACATTTTCACATAGCAACAGTTTAGTCAGAAGGTAAAACAGTTTTATTCATCATAGTCAACATGTAGTTTGAATTCCAAATCGATGAACTGATTTTAATTGATGATTAAGTTACACTCAAATATAATTAAGAACTACCTAATATCTAAGGAAATTATTATCTTATTTACAGGGAACATGGAAAACAAATGAACAGGAGTATAGTAGCATTATTTAGTGAATTCACCTTTACTGCCAGTTTTATTGTGATAGTGGACTTTCTGTTTGGCCATGGGAAGTTGTTACCCAATGTGGTGATGTTCCCTGGATACACAGACCCCATTGATGTGTGGGAGCTGCTGTGGCTTGTTGTGCTCACAGATTTGATAGTGAAAATTATCACTGTGGACATTAAGATTTTGGTGACAATGATGCCTGCATTCATACTTCCATTCCAAAAAAGGGTAACTCTTTTGATGTACTTAAACTTATTCGACTAACTTACTACTTCGCCCCTGGCCCTGTCTTGGTCTGACCTATTGAAAATCAGTCTACCCATTCTCGAGTTAACTAGTTACCTCACTTTGGTGTAACTAATACGAATTTATTTTATGTATTTAGATAACTAATTAAGATAGTTATTGTAAAGAACAAACTTTTTCAGGGTAAAGTGTACTTATTCACTGAAGCAGTTTCACAGCTGTACCGTTCCCTGCTCACAATCCAGCCCTGGATATTCTACTTGATGCAGTCCTATGAGGGCTCTGAGAAAATGGTGGGAATGTTTCTCACGTCCATCTATGTCATTGCCAAGATTGTGGAAGTATTAGTTAGGTTGAGGCTGTTCAAAAATGCCACCTGGACTTTGCTACAAAGTGTGGTAAGTTAGTCTTGTCTATCAATCAACTGTGGGAAGAATATTTTTCAGCTAAGTGACAGGCCTTTATTCTTATTTTAGAATTCATATTAAACATGTCCATTCAAACTTTTCAAACGCCTACTAGATAGACTGACTTCTCATGAAACTTTCATTACTTGTGCTGTCATTGTGCACAATCACACCTCTCTGGGATCAGAGATGCATCTTAACCAATTGATTTATTCCTATTACTAGAATCTCGGCACGAAACCAACTGGCGAACAGCTGATGTCCGCTGGCGACTCGTGCCCGATCTGCCACGACGACTACACGACGCCTGTCAGGCTGGGCTGCAGCCACATCTTCTGTGAGCTGTGCATCTCCGCCTGGCTGGACCGCGAGCACACCTGCCCGCTGTGCCGCGCCAAGGTCGCCGACGAACCCACCTGGCGCGACGGATCCACCACCTATGACTTCCAGCTGTACTGATCTGGTAGATATTATTATGATGTTGAAGACTTATGTTTATGCAGCTTTGAGATTTAAGAACTATTTAATATTATGTGTTATCAACTGAGACGTGTCAATGTTGTCATGTCATCTCGTTTGCACGCAATCATCGCCGTGGCTGACGCACAAACCGTGCATGCCAAAACAGAAAAAAACAATAGTAAGTTCGGCGCAACGCGCTGGATTTTCCATCTCTATTGACATTATGGCTCAGTTGCTAACGCGATGACTATAGTAGCAGTGGATATTTCCCTTGTAAAGACAGATCTACTACTGATCACATCTGAAATACCACTTACGTAAAGGTTTTTCGATAGCTCTTTTTATATACCTTGCTTTGTTCAGTTGCATGCAATGGCTATTTTAAGGTCACGAAAACTAGATCATATGCTGCTGCTGTTTTTGCCAATTCATACTTATTACGCGATAATATTTAATTGATACTATAATTTTTTTACCTATTTCTTCGCGAGTAACGTAGACGCGATATTGGCTTATTTAAAACCTCGTATTTATTATGGAGGTACGTAATTTTAAAATAATGTTCAAAAATAAAATATACAATATGGTCAGGCTAGGCAAAACTATAGCTTGACAGCAGCAGAGCAGGGGATTATCAGATCTGCATTTTTAAGGAACAAAAAAGGACCCATAATAAACGAAATATTGCTGCTTATTTCTAGTTGTGATCCTTTAGTTAACATATACCTACACTATTATTTGTATTTTTTACATAATTTATTATCCATCCATAGTATCTTGAATAAATTACATACGCAATACCTACCTGACATGTCAAGGTAGTAAATATTATCGATATTTGTGTATTGATTTTAATACTAGTTTCTTCCTTGCATTTATTCATTGAATACATTTATTATGCAAACATAAACAGGTAGTCAGATATAATATGGACTTGATTACTCTCTAAATTGTGTAGGCTGTTGTTTGCTTATTGTTTTAGGCAATAGATTAAAAGACATTAAATTATTATAATAAAAGGAAAACAAATAAAAATGTTTGTGAATATTGTGTAAGTGTTTATATAATAATTTGTATGATAAAATATATAAAAATATTTATTTTTCAATATAAATAAAACAGTTAATATTTCCTAGTATTTAAGTGTAATTTATACTATACCTAGGAATATTTATTTACTCTCGCGTTTAAAATAAATAATTGCAGCATATATATATTTTTTTCATCTAAACCTAGGTTATTTTATATATAAATCACATTCTGAAAACGGTAGATGTTTATTACAACTATTTATATTAAGTGCTGCATCTCAATCCTTCCAATCTAATAAGATTCCTTGAATTTTTAAATAAATTAAAATATGAGCGAAGTATGATGCTCATTTGCCAAAAACTAATATTATGTATGCATTAAAGAATTAACGAAACTAGTTTGTCAGGGTAATTTGATTACGTTTGTATTTCGTAGTCAATTATAGAAACAAACGTCATACATGTGATGTACCTATATTTTTTATTAGTTTCCTATTAAAGCTAGATTTTATTTTAATTACTCTGTAACATTTCGGCTGTTTACACACTGCTGTGTAGCAGCAGCGTCCTGCCGCAAAACTAGGATTTGTATGAAAACAGCTTGGATTTCGTATGAACCGTTAAGCGCATCACACGCAGTGCAGAGACGATAGTATTTTATCTTAAGAGGATCGTGTGCAGGCGTAGCGCAGCGCAAGTTTTCATACATTTCGAACGCCAGCGGTCGAAATATTATGCTTGCGGGGGAAAACATTTTCCTACCCGTAAACCTTTATGGAATGAGACAAATTTGGTCTCATTCGTTTTCATACATCCTGAACTACGCTTGTACGTCTTCGATTTTTTGTTTAAAGGCTTGATTTGTTAAAAATTTTAGTAATTCCGAAAAGTTTTTTTTTTAAGTGAATGTTTAGCTTCTTATATTTTCTAAAACATACAATATTTAAAAAAATAAAAATGTATATAGTTTTGCAAAATATCTCTAACATGAAAAAAAATGTCAAAATCAGGCAATGTATAAGGGGATGAAAACGTTTTCTCTTTTTGTATGGAAGCTTGCGCGCACACGATCCTCTTAAGATACGTGGATATAAAATTATGTAGCATCTTAAGGCCGCTATACACGGACCGCTTCAAGCGACTGCATAGTGAACTACAGATTCTACGTTCACACATACACGGAACCGCTCGAGCAGTGGTGACTGCTCCGGCGGTTAGCAGCACGATGCGGGCCTTAATCTATGGCAGCTTCAAGCTGTTGACTGCAAGAGCGGTCTGTGTATGTTGATCACTGGCTAACTGCTCGAGCTGTCCGTGTATGCTGGGCCTTAGGGTATCACACACGGTTAAGATACGATAATAATGATCAGTTTTTCACACCCCATTTAAGGACCTTGAAATATGTCACTCGGTATCTTAAGATACTTAATACAAAAATATAGCATCTGAGCCGTCTGAGATGCATACAAAATGTATAGCGAGCTATTTTTTTCTTAAGATAAAATATTATAGTATCTTAGCCGTGTCCGTGTGTGATGCACTTTACACAAAGGCCCCGCTAAAGCTAGCACGAGGCGTATGTCTTAAGGTTTAGTAGAGGTCTGCAACCACTTTTAAAATAAAATCTCTTGCATCTACGAGTCCACGATGACACAATAACGGGCGTGGCTTTAAACAAAAGACGCCGCGAGTTGCACGCGATTTTGGCTCTAAAGGTAGTAATGCAGCGGTGTCCTCATTAGTTAATACATGTTAAATTGCTGTCAAAGATGCCGATGCGGGGGCCGGGGACGGTGCTGCTACCACTGCGGCATAATGTTAAAACCTTATTTACCTATTCAGTGGTTTAAACAAACTCAGATAAAATAAAGTGGAGGCTGCTTGCGGCGGTCTCAAATGCCTACCTGATGATCTAATTTTTCTCTGAACACCTTAAAATTGTACAAAAACTAAAAATTTATTGTACATAATAATTACTTATTAATGTTAGAGAATAATTGAATGGCTGTGGTTTGGAAGAATTTGAATTGACAAGGTTTAGTAAAGTCAAAGAAAATATTTGGTAGATTTCGATTGGTCTAATTTATTTAACTAGAATAATAAATGAATAATTATGTTATCATTCGTGAGGTTAATTATCTCATGATTTAGTCGTTACCATTAAAATTGGTATCATAATTGGAAAAGTATGTATAATGTCAATATAAATTTTATAAAAGGGCCTATTATGAACAAAATTGTATTTATATTCTGGTTTCATATTTAAATCATGTAACCACAACAAAATACATGATAGTGCCCCAGTACAGCTTCTACTATCATGTATGTAACCTTACATAAAACCTGCAAGTCTAAAGTTATATTATCCTGTATTACTTTAACCTTTTTGTGGTCATTTTCTGATCTTTTCAGGGAACCCAGCATGGAAAGAAATTTACTATTTTGTTTTGTTTATATTGTAAATAAAATTCATAACTTTTTATGCAGGTATAGTTTTGAATGTGCATAAGTGTAATGTGATATGTGTCCCATGTCTGAAAGTTTATTTCTAGTAGTAACTAATTTTGTAAAAATCATTAATACTTATAATCATGATTTTGTTTAATTACACTCGACATCAAAAAAATCGCACCTTTAAAAAAAACTACTTTAAACACTTTCAAAACTTATTTAGTGTCAATTATGGGGGTAATGTTGGGTAGCGCTTAAAAGGTAATAAAAAAGAGAAGCTAAAAACAATTTTAATTAAACATTTTGTTAATTGTACCAACAAAAACCAAATTAAGTTTACAAAAGAACAAAAAATCCCTCATTAAGCTTTAATTAAAAACACATTAATTACAGTACTTTTTATACAAAAAAATGCTTAAAAATAACTTAAAAACTAGTGTTACCCCCTCTTGCCCTAATGACGGCTTCCATGCGCTCTCTCATAGACCTGACCAATTTGAGGAGCTCTTCTTGGGGGATACCGGCCCATTCTTCAAGAACGGACTCCTCAAGCTCCTGTAGAGTCGTGGGGGCGGGATCACGAGCCCGAACCTTGCGTTTCAGGTGGTCCCAGAGGTGCTCTATCGGGTTCAGGTCTGGACTTCTCGCCGGCCACTGCATGACAGAGATCCCGACGTCTCGAAGATAGTCACGCACAATAACTGCGGTGTGAGCGCGAGCATTATCGTGCATTAATGTGAACCCTTCGCCGATAAAACCGGCAAAGGGGACTACATACTCTTCCAGGAGCTCTGTGACGTACCGGTGAGCAGTCAGCGACCCTTGCCCACGAGCACCCCCGGTCCGGGAGACGCAAACAACGTCGGTTTTCCCGTCGGCCGACATGCCGCCCCAGAACATTAAGGAACCGCCTCCAAACTCTACCGTCTCCTGGATGCAGGCTTGGGTAAACCGTTCTCCTCGTCTTCTGTAGGCTCTTCTGCATCTGTCGTTGCAGTAAAGACATACTCGTGTCTCATCTGAGAACAGAACAGCTCTCCACTGGTCAAGGCTCCAATTGACGTGTTCGCGAGCAAACTGCAAGCGGGCTCGCCGATGCTCTACGGTCAATTTGGGACCAGTAGCAGCTCTATGAGCAGCTATCTTCTTCTCCTTTAATCTTCTTCTAACTGTGGAGACGCTCACGGTTGTTCTGCGAGCTGTCTGGAGCTGCTGTCGCAACTCAACAGCATTAGAGAACCGATTTCTCAATGACGTCGTCACGAGAAATCGGTCGTCTCTCATCGAGGTGCACCGATGTCTACCGGAGCCATGCCTCCGAACGTAGCCACCGGTCTCCAGGAACCGCTGGTACACTCTCCGAACCGAAAAACGGCTCAAATTGAGTTGCCGAGCGACATCACACTGTCGCATCCCTGATCGTAGCAGTGAAACCACTTGGGCGGCTTCATCAGCTGTGGTATCCATCTGGAAAGTTGTTTTTCTTGCGGAAGTCCTTTTTGTGTGTCCTCTTCGACGGTGAGTGAACGAATGACCCCTAACGAACTCTTATTGACCTTTTTTTTATACCTACAACAAGTACCGTAAATAGTGACCCTTGTAAGTAGCAAAATTGACAAAATTTTCAGTGACATTTATGACGTCAAGCATTTTTTTTTTATGAAACGAAATGTTTTATTTTTAAAGTTTATTTATTGAGCTTTCAAATGACATTACTATTTATGAGGTTATATGCGCGTGTTAAGGGTTGGTACCGATTGAAAGTTATTTTTGCAGAGGTGCGATTTTGTTGACGCCGAGTGTAGTTTATTCACAGAAGATATAATAAACTACGACGGTTTTACCTTTCAATGGAACACACAAAAGAAATAGCATTGTTCCTGAGATCTATTCATCACTGCCGATTTGTTGATGCTCTCTCAAATCAATTAGGCATTGGTAAAATAAAGTGCATTTTTATTTTTTGCATGTGGTCTCAATATTTGAGTAGCTTTTAGTAAAAATTCTATTCAATGCTTGTGTGTGTGTGAAGTGACAATATATTAATATTATAATTAAAACATTTCTTATGTATTCTTTATAACAAAGAGGAAGAAATTATTTATTGCATTGCATTCCAGAATGTTTTCATTGAAAGTAATTCTCATTCACATACTTATAAACCATACAACGTATTCCTTATTACCTAATCAAGTTCTAAATATGTTTAAAAATCTATATAAATCAAAGTTTTTATGTCCATGAATGATTGTACAAACAAACTGTAAAAAATATTAATAAGAATGAGTTTGTACATATTATTTAGATAGTGCCTAACGCTAAATTAAAATACGATATATTTGAACCGTATTAAGATTATGACATTGTTAAATTATGATAAACGTGTTTCGATGTATGAACTTGTATGTCGAATATATTATAATGTTAACACGTATTTGTAGGGGATGGGGGTGCCTACATAATACTACCTCTAACTTGAAAGTGGATTGTACCTATAATAGTCCTTAAAATAATAAAATGTTAAAAAATGAATGTTTATTTAATTTTTTGTAGAATCTTTTCCAAATTGTCATTTCTTATAGTACAAATAGAACAATTAGGGCATCTGTTTAATAAAAGAAACCTTAGATTTAATCACATTTTAATCATAGTTTACATTTTATATACTTCACATAACGTAATAATTATCGCTTAACATTACTTTTTGCCTACAAACGTGAAAAATTAAATAATTTAGATCATTAATAGTAATTATTATTCAAAGTATCACAAATATCGGATAGAGTAACACTGCACTGTAAGCGCGAAGCATCTATCGTAGCGGGGCTGCCAACTTCAGTTTGGGGCCTTTACAGTAACTTAATTAGTCGTGTGCTTACTTCGAAGTCGATACACTTACATTGGCACAAGGATCGGTGCATCGGTGGACGAGTACCCTCTACGGGAGTACGCGGCCGAGGTACTTAAACGTTCACTACACTAGTACACTTTACTCCGGGAAGCGGCGTCCGCACTAGGGCACATCAGTCGTTGCACGATTCATTAATAATACTACCTCCGTTCGCTCGCAAGCTGCGCAAACGCTGGCGGAGTCGCTATTCGCTCGCCACTTTTTGCGATTCGACGAGGAGTTGGGCGACTAGACCCAAATCAAATCGATTCGATCGCCGAAGAGGTGCACACATTCGGGTAGGCGATTCGCCACTCATCAGTTTTGTGTTACGGAAACGTTACGTCATGAGTATCAACACTATTATCAGACTTATCCTTACAAGCTAAGTCCATTCGTGTGCCGCGGCGTGGTCGCGGACGTGAATCACTGAGGTGTACGAGAGTCACTT
>OY757258.1:11909148-12081603 GCA_963584085.1 Pyrausta aurata | reverse complement strand
CTGCAGTAGAGTTAGACTATTGGACGAATCACAACCCAGTCAAACAGGCAGACCATGTGTCGCTTTCATGATATACACTTGACACACATGATATACACTTTATATTTACACTTGACCCTTATGGCCATAAAAGCGCAGTCATCGGGAATCAGTGATACAACGACTTAGGGCCTCCAGCCATTAAGCTTCGAATACACATGCCTGTAAAACGGAGCAGTAGCTTGAATGCCATTTACGGGCATGCGCAAGTTTATAGGTAAACCGCGAAATTGAGACCTCGCCTGCGGGGTACAGGGGCGCGGGGGGAGGCGAGAGCGGGGCTTGTGAGAGGTGCGGGCGGCAGGCACATTCTTTTCAAAATTCAGTACGCTCGCTACACAGGTAGCGATAGCATCTGTTGACAGTTGCGGACGCTTTGACAGAAGTACACAAGAGAATACTGTCTGACTGAAGTCTGAAGATGAGTCGCAGTATATTCGGACACAAAATCTATATTATTGTATTTTTGTCGTGTTTTTTTTAAATTATATTTTACATCATTCTAGCATTAAGTCCACCGTTTGAACACTGTTAAATAACAGTGTTTAAATAAATGCTCTAAATATATACGAATATGATATAATAAAATATAGATCTAAACTCAGTGGAATATAAACTAGATATGAATATGAACTCAATAATACACTCAAACAAAACAGTCGCAAAAGTTACCAGGGAATTTTATTTGAAGTTTTTAATTTTGCTATCTTATTTTAAAATTCCATTTTATTTATTGATAAAAATCCACGATTTTGGATAGTAATATTTAGAATTAATTCACTCTTATTGGTGTAATTGTATTGAATCGAATATTTCTTTCCAATATGTTATGTAATGTTTATAAAGTGTCGACACTGACGACAACTATTGTGACCACTGACGTCAAATATCTTAAGAACTGTCCCGGCAAATTTCGTCTCTTGTGTATCACCGCCGCCCTCACCCCTTACATTCCCCGCTCTCGTCTTTCCGCCCGCACCCCTGTACCCCGCAGGCGAAGTCTCAATGAAGCGGTTTACCTATAGCAACTTGCATGTCTATATTCATACTATTGATACCCCGGCCCCGCGTCCACTTCCTCACAAAGCATACCAGTAAGCGTCTTCCTTCATGTACAAGCCGATGGCACGTGCCAGTAGCTGGCATGCAAGTGTGCCAGCTACAGGCATATGTATTTTAGCTTTTACAGGCAAAAAACATTGTGGATAACCTCTACATACCTTCCCGACGAGGAACTGCACGGTGCAGACGTGTCCGGCGCGGCAGGCCTTCATGAGCGGCGTGCGCCCGCCCTCGCTCTCGTGCTCGAGCTCGGCGCCGGCTCGGAGCAGCAGTTCGGCCACGTCCGTGTGTCCGTTCTCGCACGCGTACGTGAGCGCCGTGTCGCCCGTTTGGGTTTGCGCGTGGACGTCGGCGCCCGCGTTCAGTAGGTATCTGTAAATGGTTAAAAAGTGTCATTGCCATTTCAGTGTTCTTTACCGTTAGGAAGCAAGCAGCGCGACAATCTTGCTGTTTTTACGGTGCTTTTTTTTGTATGGAAGTCTGCCACTTTTGCCCATAACCAGCAAAGTAAGCACCCAATGTGAACAAGTTGTTTCAACCGATGCAAAACATCACGTCAAACTGGAGATGAACGAAATTAGAAATGATTGATTAGCTTCATCAATTTATGTCGTCACCGAAAGCCAAGACTTACTAATGGTATGGTATGCTCAATCAGAAAGTCACAACGTTCTGCATAATAATCTGCACATCACGAACGCAAAGCATGTTGACGGATCAGTCCTTTAGGCACTAAAGCCCTCCGTATCTTCAGTAAAGTTGCAATAAGATACTTCGTGGATAATAATAACTTAACTTACCGAACGAGTTCCAGGTGTCCCTCTTGCGAGGCCTCCATGAGAGGGGTCGACGCGCCCAGCTCGGCGTCCGCGCCGGCCTTAATGAGGAAGTCCGCCACCTGAACGGGAACGAAGGTTAATATTATTAGCAAATTATTACCCCTTACTTCATTTTAGTTAGTATTTATTACATGTATGCAAAAGAGGTTATTACATTAATCATCTTATTTATACTTTATTTAACAACCAGAACAAAATGTGGACACAAACGCATTTGGCATTCTCTCTACCAGTTATACCTTTTTATTACAGCTTCAGTATTATAATAATAACAAACAATTTTTTTTCTTCAATTTGTCACCTTTGTCCCTTTGTTCCTTTCTTTCATGTTATGTTTTTCTTGTTTTATGTTTCTTTTATACCCACAAGGCACCCTCTGAAAATCAGTGTCGTGGCATGCATCTTGCTGCCACGATTAATGCTGAGAGGGTGCCTTTCCGACTCATTCTCGATGTTAATGATAAATAAGTGTATGTCTGTTTATTGTATATGTGTTTACGAGTCAGTGTATCATATATGTGTTTGTGAGTCGAATAAATGTATTTTATTTCTTTCTTTCTTACCTTGGCCTTATCCTTACCCTACTATTTATTCCGTAGCTTAAAATGGGCTAGTATGAGTATCCTTACCTCCAGGAAGCCGCCACAGCATGCAAGGGTGAGCGCCGTTTCCTGCGTCTCGTCGGTCTGGGCGTTTATCGACGCGCCCTGCCCGAGGAGAAGGGCTACCATCTCTTCGTGACCTGAACGAACGACAACATTTCTTTTTAAAAGGTGTTAAAAAGTAGGAGAACAATTATCAGGTTATAATGTTGTACCTACTTTTTAATAGGTAAAACATTACCTGATTATGCAAAGGTCTTTTAAGAAATTATGGCAATAAATTTACATTAAAGTTAATTGTTTGTTCAAAATCATTTTCTTTGGCAATTATAAAGCAATTTGTCAACGTAATTTAATGGGGATTCTCGCAATTCCGACCGAAGAATTTTTACAACAAAAGGTTTTATGCCTCAATAAATTATGTATTGGGCGGAGAAAGCATCATTCTTAAATGGTGCATGCATGCGCACTATTGTGAGATACGACCCAGCTAAGTCAGTTATTCATATTCATTTATTCACAAAATAATTGCAGTCTGTCATTCTACCATTCATAAAGAAGTAGTAAAATTATATAGCAACTATTATTTTGAAGAGCAGCCTAACTAGACAATTCAAATGGTCAATCTGTACACCTATCTACAAAAACTCGCAAACAGAATCGTCTTCGTAAATTCTTTTACCAGAAGAAATATACATTATATTTTAATGACTATGTCACATGAAGTCGATGTGTGCCGGTAGTGTTACATATTGAATGAATGAATGATTTTTTTTGCTGGAAACATGGTTTAAATTAGAGATGGGCCGAGTACTCGGTTAATACTCGGTACTCGGCGTACTCGGCAGGTTTTTTGATACTCGTACTCGGCCGAGTAACTCGGTTTTATTGCCGAGTATACTCGGTTTAATTAAAGCAATATATTTAGTTAGATCTCATCTAAACAACTGGGGAAATCTTTCACAACCTCAATTATGATAATAAATGAGTAGAAAGACAAAATGAGGAAAACGTTAATAAAAATAAAAATATGTGAAATTTTATAAAGTTACATTGTGTCGTGGTGATGCAAAGCTCTAGTAGACTTTACCAGCCTCATAGAAACACTCTTGCTAAGCGTGCCAGATCTGAATATCTTGTTCGGGGCCCTACCCACCACTCGAAAGGACTCTTGTCTTTTGCTAGCATTTTCATTGAAAGAGCGACCTTATTTAAATTTAGTAAATAAAATGTAAATCCGTCATTGGTCTATATTTTATGTTATCATCATGCTGTGGATTTTGCATACAAAAAAAAGTAATGAGGCTTTTAGGATCATCGCGTACTAGAACGCGATGATCCTAAAAGCCTCATTACTTTTTTTTGTCTTAATGAAAGCTTATTCTGCGCGAACCTGGTTTGTACTTGTTTACACACCCGAAACAGAAGTTTGATTGAACCGAGTTACTCGGCCGAGTACTCGGTTGGAAAATAAATGAACCGAGTAATACTCGGTACTCGGTACTCGGCAAAAGTGCTACTCGGCGCATCTCTAGTTTAAATAGATGTTACATCATACAATGTGGGATCAATCATAGTTTTCATACTTTCTAATCATTTCAATACCTAGTCTAATTAACTCTATGTCATCACCATGTACTTGGAGGAATCATCGTCTTCTAAAACACATGTTTAATCTTTGTTTAGTTGGCATGAACATTCATAAGATTAACACGATTGTCAATCATAGTTCTAAGAATGAACAATTGTCAATCGTCATGTTTTGGGTGAATAAATAAATTTATAAAATTATAGGCGTGCTCACCCTCCCTGGCGGCCTCCATGAGCGGCGTGTACCCCTCGTCGTTGACCTCCTCTATGTTGGCGCCGCGCTCCAGCAGCAGCATCGCCAGCTCCACGTGCCCGCCGCACGCCGCCAGCGTCAGCGGCGACTCGAAGCTGTCCGTCGGCATGTTCACCTGGAAGACACAATTATGCTTTACTTACAGAATACACAAGTCGAGGAAGAAGGATCACAAAAGTTATGTAAGGCATCGTATTATTTGATTACAATAACAAAGACGCACGACAGAGACCTCTGCATCCTGTCCGTCCATGCTGGTCATCAGCTTCGTGTGCATCTCGTATGCCTTGTGTTGTTATAGAAGATACGTATATATAGTCCCCCTAGCCGATTTCGACTACGGTGGCCAGTCACAACGACTAACCGACTGCGCGGGACATATTATAGTGCACAAGTGTGTGCGGAAACACCGTTGCACTCTCTATTCTTTACACTCTCATAGCTCGATGGGACCGGACCGGAGAGAGATCAGGCGCAGGACCAACGGATTTACGTGCTTTCCGAGGCACGGGGGTGAAGCACTGCCAACTTCCAAACTCCGGGCTGCCATGAGAATTTTTAAACAAAAAAAAAGGTATATATTTTTAGAATCAAACCCGGGACCTCTGGCGCAGCCGTCGCTTAAAAATGTGACCCTCTCCCTGCTGCGCCACAGAGGCAGTTACGAACACGTAACACGTTAGAAGATACGAGTACGTATACAGACACTATAGCTACTATTAGCCCCGTACCTCGTGTACGTGACTGACTTCGGATCAGTGTTGTGGTTGATTAAGGTCTGGGCCCGACGTCTGTGATATGTTTGTTTGTGAGTCTAATAAATGTATTTTATATATTTCTTTACCTGCGCTCCGGAGTCCAGCAGCAGCCGCGCGACCTCCACATGGCCGTCCATGCTGGCCTCCATCAGCGCCGTGTGCATCTCGTCCGTCTTGTGCTCGCGGTCCGCGCCGGCCGCCAGCAGGAACCGCACCATGTCGAGGTGGCCCTTGTAGCACGCCAGCGTCAGCGCGGACTCCTTGAACTCGTTCGAGTGCGTGTTGATGCCCGCGCCGTGCTCGAGGAGGATCTTTGCTACGCCCACGTGACCGGCTGATGCGGCCTGTACGGAGAGAGGGATGTGTTAGGGAAAAAGGAAAATAACGGAGTCCTGAATGGAATAAATTATTGTCACATCACATGAAAATAAGCAACATGCTAATAAATAGCCATAATACTAATGCTATGTAGGAAAGCCACCTGTTTGATACAAGAATTATGGGCAAGAATAAGGCACAAGCGCGAATGCTGCTTAACCAGCTCAACAGTTCGGAATCCAGTATCTGAGCTACTTTGATGTTCGCAGAACCCGACAGTGCGGTATACATACATGTTGCCGGGGCTTACACCAAGAATATGGTCATAACTATCTATACTTATATTATAAAGCTGAAGTTTGTTTGAACGCGCTAATTTCAGGAACTACTGGACCAAATTAATAAATATTTTTGTGTTAGATACCTTATTTATCGAGGAAGGCTTTAGTTAGGCTACAAAACATCACGGACCTCTAGTAACCAATATAGATACTCGGACACATACCTCCATGAGCGGCGTGTGTCCGTTCTCGTTGTGGTCCTCGACGTTGGCGCCGTTCTCGAGCAGCGCGCGCACGCACTCCTCGTGCCCGCCCGCGCACGCGTACATCAGCGGCGTGTTCCCGGAGCCCGAGACCGCGTTGACGTCGGCGCCGTGCGCGAGGAGTAGCCGCACGATGTCCACGTGGCCGGCGGACGCTGCCTCCATCAGGGGTGTGCAGTCGCCCTGGTGATATAAACGGTTGACAGGTGATCACATTGTTTTACACTATGATAGCGTAACTTCTATTGTGTAAGGAAGTACGAATATTTAATTTCGTTAGGTTGTCAACAGGACTGTAAGTACAGTACAGAAAAGACGAGTATTTAGCAAAACTAAAATATTAATCAACATTTTAATAATAATAATAATAGACAGCCTTCATGTAAAATGTCTGAGTTCTATAACACTTTTTCACACAAAAATAAAATTAAAAAACTCTTGCGACTGTCACGTATGTGCCGTCGAGGTCCACTACCTAACCACTTTTAAACGAATATCACTTGCCCACACAACTCATCAATGGGCGTCACTTCAAACAAAAGGCGACGCGAGATGTAAGCAATTTTCGCTTATAAGGTGGTTAGGCACGAGAGATCTCAACCGACGTGTGCGTTGTTCATATAGTAAAAGTTAACTATTTCCTAATGATCACTAAATTATAGCAAAGTTTGTTCACTGCACAAGAAAGTAGGTGAATGTTTGGTCGAAAAATATTCTATTGACCTTTGCAGAGTACAATGTTATCTAACAATTTTACTCGTGTATTCTTATCGCATAGGTATACGAACTTACGATTTACTACCGCGACAAACTTATTTAGCTAATCTTATTTAAGCATTTTTGGAACAAAGAATCAAGACCGGTAATTTTGTGGGATATTTTGGTTCATATTAAACTAGCGAACATAATTATGCTACATGATAAAACTTAACAATTTAAGAGGAAAACGAGCGTACACAGATCGTTATCTGAGTAATGATTGATTAATGACAGGACGCTCACCTTGATGCCGCGGTCCTCGACGCTCGCGTGCATCGCTAGCAGCACCTGCGCGAGCTCATAGTATCCCGCGGAGCACGCCAGCGACAGCAGCGACTCGCCCTCCTCGGTCGTCTCGTGAACGGACCGCCCTTCGGTGAGGAGTTTCCGGACCGTGCCCACGTCGCCGTCCGAACACGCCTCCGCCAGCGACGGAGCACCCTCCGCGCCGGCAGAGGACGCCACGGTCGGCGTCGTGCCCGTCGCCGTTGAGCCGCATTGGGTGCTACAACAAACACTTCGTTTAACATGAAAAAATAAAACACTATCACACGAACACTAACAAATGAGTGCATCAGCTAAGATCAAAGCTTCAAAAATCATTGTCGCCGCGTCTCGATCGCAACGGACGCGGGAGATAAGTCCACCGCGGCCGAAACGAGAAATCTGCGGAGCGATAACTCAATCTCGGATATTCATCATATGCATTTGTTTCAATCAATTTGGGCAAATTACAAAACCGTAAGAAAATATGGGGTTTTTAACAGAATAATGAAGCAAGGTTACCACGTAAAAAATGTATTTAACATGCCCAAAGGTAGCATCAAAATTAGGTCAAATCCCAGACACAACAAGGGCTAAATAAAGACGTTAGGTAACAGCGTATAACTACGAACATAACTGTACCTTCTTTACGCCTTTAAAATGGGTTGCATAATTTAAGTAAAAGCCTATTTCGCCTACTTAGAGTAAGTGGCGTTTTACTGCGTATTAGAGAGTAGACATGAAATACAGATAAAGGACAGATAGGACTTTTCAAGGACACTAACAAATAACTCAATATTAACTGGTATTGAGAAAAAATCTTCACACATTGATATCAAATTATGCACATAATAAAACCTGTTTCGGAAATAGAAGTCAGCATTTAACCTTCTTTTTTGTCATAGAACACAACTTTTTTTTTTTCATTTTACTGGCAACAAATAACCAAATAAACTTAGATTTTTAATTAAGAGTTGATGTATTTATTACGTGTGTAAATATAACGTCTTTTAATTCCCGTTGTTATGTCAGTGGTATGATAAATATCTCTTTTTGCCTGTCAATGAATTAATTCATACAAAAACTGTTGCACGCAGATAAGGTGGCGGTGGATATTGTTTCCGCTTCATGAATGTAAGGTAGGTCTTTGACTCTTAAAGCTATCAAGTGCATACCTACACATTGTTTCACTATAACAGGTTAGGTAGAATAGAAACAGTAGTTTGTGACAATTTTGTGGTATTGAAGTGGTACAATCGTCCATCAATGGCTTGAAAGATGGGAAACACTTCTTTCAGTAAGCCAATAAAGGCTGGATGCAAAGATAGAGCGCACTGGACGTCATTTCCAACAATTCATATTCATTCCGGTGTAGACCATGATAGGATTTCTTGTCGAGTTAATTGTTTAACTGGGGGATAAAATTGGCACTGTACTGCGTGAAGTACTGCAGTTGTATTCAAATGCGGTTGTATCAGGTATACGACGTAACGTGAAAAATTTAGTAATTTTACAAAACATTATTCTACGATATTACGCATGTCTAAACAACGAGAGACAGTGCTCAAAGGTTAGAAATAAATAGATTTTAAGTTGAGATTTAGTTGTACTTGTTGGCATTTAGGAAAGTTCAAGTAGGGTGGGAAGGTGCAATTTGATTTGTTGTACTTTCAATGACACCTAAACAAGAGATTGTAGTTAAGGAATATTCTAAAGTCTGCAACTTCTGGACTATTCAAAATCATGCAAATGTTAACACACCAAAATTTGACTGCTGAAACTTAGAATTATATCTGTGTGTGTTTAGTAGTAGATAGCGCGAAGAACTGATGGCCGTTGGGGCAGAACAGTTCTAATTTAGAGCTAAAGACCCTTTGACCAAAGACGCAGCGTAGGACGCGTCCACCGACAAGATGGACAGATGACCTTATAAAGATAGCAGGATCACACTGGATGCAGACCGCTTGCTGTCGGTCGCTGTGGAAACGGTGAGGGACGCCTATGTTTAGCAGTGCACGTCCTTTGGCTGATAATGATGATGACGTGTTTAGTAGAGTTGTATTGTAACAAAGCTTAAGAGAGGAGACTATTCGTGACAAACACGTCATATTTACGGTTCTGAAGTCTATGAAGTCATCTTCACAACACGCAGCTATGGTACTAACGGTTTGCATTTTTTATCATGTTCGTACTGATCATGGGGCCGCTGGTTGAGGAGCAGTTACTTATTGTAACCGTTCCGTTGTCTATGAAGTCATCCACATACTTCAGTTAGTTAGATACGTTATGTACTTGACGGTGGTGAACGGGTGGTAGCCTATTTTAGGTTATTAAGACCAAAAGTAGAAAAAAAAAAACTTTATGCCCCGTTAGTGTCTGCGAGTGACCTATATAGTGTAAGAGCAGATACTCACGGCTTGTCCTGATGGTGATGCCGGTGGTGCGCGGGCGGCTGGTCGCTGCGCATGCGCGTGAGCGCCGCGGCGGCCTCGTCCAGCGCGCACGACACCGACGACGTCAGCCGCCGCAGCACCTCGGGGTCCGCTAGGTGCTTGCCCTCGCCGGACAGCTTGCCGATACCTGCTGGCGCAAACGCAACTTTAGTTGAGTCAAAACGGAGGGATAACAGTTTAAAGTTAACTAGTTCGTAGCTGCAACTCATAAATTAAATAGCTACATTTGGAGCTATTCAATTTTGGATTGATTATAAGGGACAGACAATAATAAGATAAACTTTATCAAATTAGGCCTAATGCTGTATGGTTTGAGTGTAACGAATAAGTAGCTAGTGTACTTGAAAAAAGAGGATTGGGCTTTTGAAAAATACCATAAAATAATAACTTAGCAATAATAGCTATTTTAGTTAACTGGAGAATGTGAATATTGTTAATGGTTTTTGATCGAATGTAACGAACGATTAACATAAAAATCGGCGGCATTTCTACGGATTACGAAACGAAGCAAGGTGGTTAAATGAATAATTCACGATTCATTTCGTCCGATAGAAAAGTTCTGTGCGTAACGAAATTATAACTGATAGTTGTCGCCGTCCAAATTAGCGGCGAAAGTAAATCACAACAAGAATTATAAATGCAGTGCGTATTGCGGTGATAAAAATCACATGCACGGCGCACGCATCATTATCTGATAGATAAAGTGATTCTTATAGTAGTGTCATAAGGTTTAATGTAGGATCTATTTGAATAATGTCTTTTTGCGGTGAAGTGTACATCCATCAGCAGGGGAAAGGCAGCACGTGCCAGTTGCACGCATAAGCACTATTATGTTTGACGACAAAATATGTATCCGAGCAGCACTAGAGCTTAATGCTCACTGACGTGGACCATATTGTAGTAATAAGTTCAATGTTAACTTTCTTTTGCATTTCACTCAACGTTCATTGCTATTATTGTCAAGTCAAACAAGTGTGCCATAGCCATGTGTAGTACTTGAAATATATTTTCACAGGATATAATATTTATAAGTTTTGTGAATAAAGTCCGGTATTTAAACGAATGTGGTTAACTTTATAATACGATTAAAGAATTTACAAATAAGTATATTTTATGCAAATGTTGTATTGTTATAATGACGGAGCACATCGGTTGGGCCGTAGGTCGTTTTGTATCAATGTTATTCATTAAGTACTTTTAATTAGTCCTGGCGGCTTCATTGTGAGCCAATCAGGACTAATTCATGTATTCGTACGGACAAGGGACACTGATTCTACGATATCATCAAATAAAAGACTAAAAGCGCTATTCATTCATTGTTTTCGTTAGATTAAAATAATTAAAAAACTGCCTTCAAAAAAATATTTATTATTTCTTCGTTTCGTTTTCCTCGAAAACTACTGATCGATTTTGATCTCGATTCCACTTTAGCACACGTGTTTAGAAGCTTAACCAGATCATTATACTCAAATATTATCCAATTCCATCAATATTGATTTATTTATTTATTAATTTTTTTATTAATATGAGACACATACAGGGCGAATTGATAACCTCCTTTTTTGAGTCGGTAAAAACAAGTAGGGAATTTAGGAAATGACTCCTCTTTTAAACAAGTAAGTAAATGACTGAAGAATTACAGTAAATCAATGTACCGCATACACTCTGATGAACCGTTTAATTAGAGACATGCATCAAAAGTGTATTATTAGTAAGAAACTTATCAGTCAAACAAATAAGTACTATTTCGACTAATGAACCTATAAATTCTTAGTACCCTACGCAGATACGTCCACTTTTACTCATACATGAATAATGGGGCTTTATACATATTCAAAGTTTAAATGCGACAAGCACGTCAGAAATTAAGGAGAATCCCTTGCTTGTCACATCGATAATAACTACACTTTATTAATTATTCTTCTTCTTCGAGTCGACTGGTAACAATCATAATATTTTCGCCCAGTGTTGTGCAACGTTGATTGCGTTGGCGTTTGCCTGCTGTAGATCTTGAAGCGTGCATGAGCTAGGACATTTGAGGCAGGACAGATGGACCATTAGTTGCATCGCGCCACAGTCACACTTGTCATTTCCGGAGAAACCCCACCTCATCCGGTTTTCTTGGCATCTTCCAATACCTGACCGAAGTCTATTAAGAGACTTCCAGACAGCCCAGGGAAGATCACCACCCGGTGGTAGTGTCTCAGAGGACGGGAGGCGCAAGGCTGATTATTAATTAAGTTGGTGCGACATGCATTTGGCTATCAGCGCAATAAAGTTAAAGTTCAAAAGCAGTCACTATGATTCTTGAGCGCGTAAGGACCCTTGTTTGTGTGTTTGTATCCAAGTATTTCCAATTAGTTGGTCGTAACCACTCCTAGCCTTATTCAAATATACTTCAAAGAAAGGAAGACAAAACGAAACTTGATGCTAAAATAGTCTATGAAAGTGGAGGCATCAGTTTGACGTATCATAACAAAAGTCTCGTTCTAAGCTCGGAGACACTGGCTAGCCTACTTACGGGCATTCCCGAAATAGGTTACGGTGTCAGACTGCATTTAGTTACTTGCGAATGAAAACAATGAGCCTGAGTGTCTGCACTTCATTTGGTCGACACTTGAAGTGTGTACTAAATAACTTTTAATCAAACTGTAAACCTCACACTTGACACAGCAACACCTGTAACGTGGTATAAATACAGCTTTTACTTTTTTATTCTGAACTACCAATGTTGACCTTGATGTGTCTTTCATACTAGATACTTAATCATATTTAATTTTGAACAATTCTTGTAGTGTGTTCGAATGGACCCGCATGCAGGCGCCTGTTATTGATTGCACTCAAAAGCAACATAACACAGACAAACAATGGTATTAAATTGTGGGACATACATTGACAATCTTAAAAGTAACTTAATAATGTTTTATGAAAATATAGTTTCGTGAACAACTTTAATTAATCATTGCATTGATACGGAAGTGAATGCCATGTCATATTTTAAGTCTACCAACATCACGGTGGTATTATTTTATCCTTTGACTACTGAGATAAGTAAACATGGTTTAAGTATAACTAGATGCGAGTTTTAGCACAACGCAGATTGCAGGTTTTTTAATTTTACGGTTGCGACAACGATTGTGCCTCACGTCATGTCAGTTTAGTGCTAACCATACTCTATTGATTTTATTAAAGTAGACTATAGGTACGTACACAAATTGAAGTACTTAAATGTAGTTACGTGTAGTAAAAGGTCAAGGTGTTAGATTTACTCGATTGGCTGATATTTTTAAATTGCAAAGAAATAGTGCAATGACGAGCTTAATTCGGATAAAAAGACACTCCTGTAGCATTGCGGTCAATATTAATAAATCGATGGATGTCGGGTTAAAGCCCGGCGCAGACGTTGGATCTTCAAAGTACTTTTATGACCGTAACAAAAATGCACTTTCAAGAGAAAATTCGATAGAGCTCCGTCTCTTTGGTCCGCAAAAGGGCAACTGTTTCATCTAAGTATCTAAGTTTCACCTATGGAATGTTATGTAAATATCTAGCGCTTATGTGTGAATATGAAGCTTGCAAGCCGGACAAAAAGCGTTCAGAGCAACTTAATGCAATGAGTATCGAATTGTTACGTCACGACCACAGAATGTGGTTGGGTGGCGGTCTAAGGTAAGGATGAATGAGGCGCGCGTCGCGAAGAGTTTGGTTGTAATATGCATGCCGCTTGCTTATCAATTTCTATGGGAAAGTTATGTATACCGCAAGTTATGCGATGACGCGGATAAACAGACGCAACTTATAATATGGTTAAGCTATTTTATATTCCAATAACATAAGCACGGATTCGTCACAGTGTAAATTATTTACGAGTATTATTTTCGATAAGATATGGATTGGAGCACTATTTTATGATAAAAAATCTCAGTGTAGAAATAGTCCAGTCTTCTTCTTTTACTCGCGACATTCCTTAAAAGTGTTGTCGTATATCTATTGTAGTTAAAGTTATTTTTCAAGCCCTAAAATGTTATAACTTGGACCAAAACTGGTGTCTGTGGCTGCCGACAGGCGCGTCTGCTTAGTTGTGACGTCGCACACTTCCGACATGCCCAAGTACCGCTTAACCCGTCACGCCAACGACATAAGGTCCACTATCGCAGTACAACCGGTCGAACATGCACAAACAATTTTAGTATGAAGTGTGTGACCTGCCATGGGAGCGGGATATTTACGTAGCATGGTTTATTAGAAAAACAAATTGTCCTTTACAATATAAAAATTTAGGTATCATCCTAGTGATTAAAAATATTGTTTTGTTTATCACTAACGTTATTATTTATAGGTTTAACTGATTAGTTAGATTATAGTGAAAACTGAATAATAATAAAAGCTTTGATGGTAATACAAATGTTAAAAATAAACATACAAGTTGGATGTTAGTTGAGTATAAATAACCTAAAAAAGTACTTAATATCACTTTGGGGTGTAAATAAACATTTACCATGGAATATGGAAGGGTGTAAACTGTAAAGTTTACTTCAAAATAAACAAGTATGGCATGGCGTGACATATTAGAAATGGCTGTGACTGTCAGGTCTGCCTGTGTGGTCGCTAGATTTTGATGAAATATATTGAGAAATATAGTACCTAATTGGTACTATTTGGTACCTATCGATAAATAAATAGTACCTCAGTCCTTTGAATATTATATCATAAGTCTTATACACAGGCCATCCTGACGTCAGGTTGGCCTGTATGAAATCATATTGGGGTTTCTGCTATAGGTATCATTCTGGAACCTATGCTAGCATTTAGTACCTAATTGGTACCTGAGAAAATATATATTACATTTTGAAATATCATGATATTTTTTTAGATTTTGGATTTTTTAGATTCCCCATAATTCATCTTTGATCCCTTTTACTACTCGTTTTTAATCATTTATATGTTACCGGTGAAATTTGTTTCCCCCCTATGTCCTATTTAGGGCATCTACGAATCCAACAAATTTAAAATCATGAAAATCGGTCCACCAGTTCTCGAGTTATAGTGGTATAAATAAGTGGTGTAACTTACACGACTTTCTTTTATGTACATAAAAGACTAGCAAATCCAGCGAACTTCGTTTCGTCCCGGTCCCGTTTTATAGTTATTATGCTATTTGGGGCCCAGACAAATCTAACAAAGTAAAAATCATGAAAATCGGTCCACCCGTTCTCGAGTTTTAAGTGGTTTAACTAACCTAACTGCCACGGGAACCAATGAACCCTGCGCGACCAACCAGTTTTTAATATTGTTACCACTAGTAAATAATAACATTCGATCATCTGGTGAAATAACCGCACAATTGCATATTTGCAAATTATACAGGAGAGCACTTTAAAGTTTATGAAAATGTTTTGCAATCAATAACTTTTTCATCTCTCCTGTTCGGAAAATACATATAACTTTCCTGTGTAGATAGCCGGGTGGAAAATAGCTTATCCATCCCTAGGGTGGAAAGTAATTTAGTTTTAATTGACATGAGATAGAGTCAAGGCCTGCAGTCAAAGCTTGGACCAAAGATAATTGAGTCACATCATGTTATTAAAATAACAAACATTTTTGCTTAGCTATAAATTGAAAATCATATTGTGTAGGTATTATGTATAGTCGTTGCTAAAAAAGCAATTAAAATATTTGGCTGCCCGCCATAATGCCAAGATGTTTTTTTTTTAATTTTATATTGTCAGTGTCATTTCAGGAAGGATTCGTCCAAAGCCGTTAAAACTTTTATATAAAAAAAGAAATTATTTTTGGATTCTGTTATTGTGGAAAAAAAACGATCGATATTCTTTACAAAGATTTTAATTATTTGATATTCTCTGCTTTTTTGTACTCTGTTTTCATGTATTCGTGCCGTTATTCTTTCTAATCTTGTTAGGTGTTGTTAGTACTGTAAATCAACTGTCATATTTTGTTCAAAACTTGAGTTTTTCTTTCTCACTGAACTACATAATACCTCACCAAGACATCTACAACCACTTTTGTAAATTTAATGTTTTCCTTACAGTCGAAATGAAAAATAGTATGTTTAACTCGGGTGAGAGCACCCATTTCACTCTCGAATTATCGCTCTCACTTCGTTCGAGCGCCTGAAACATCTAGAGTGAAATGGGTCGCTTTCTCCCCTTGTATAACAATCTACTATTTAATGAAATACTATACGGCTCTACTGTAATGTCAATTTGAGGAAAATATTAGGTAATTGTGCTAATGTATTACCTTACTTTATCTCCTTAAGATCAAGCCGATCGAGACTTGTCTTTCATGTGCGCTAGAAGTTCAGCGCATATTTTCATCTTTTGATCCCTTTTCTACTCAAGACAAAAGGCATTTTCAAAGCAGCCTCATGCCCTACCTCAGAAGCCTAAGTTTGAAAAAAAAATTGGTTTCGTATCCAAAGGGAAAATGCGACCATTACTAACAATTCGCTGTCTGTCCGTCCGTCTGTCTGTCACCAGGCTGTACCTCAAGAACCGCGATAGCTAGACAGTTGAAATTTTCACAAAGTATGTATTTCTGTTGCCGCTAAAACAACAAAAAATATTTTGTTTCTTATACAACAAACATTTTTTTGCCCTTTTTCGCTCAATATCAAGAATGGCAACAGGAACGCATTTGAAATATATCGCTGTTTAACTAGTCATTGGTACGGAAACCTTCGTGCGCTAGTCCGACTCACACTTGGCCGGTTTTTAAATTTTACTTTATCAAGAAACTTTATTTGCTGTGTGTTTTCTTTAAATAGAAAACCCTTGATAGAAATTTAAAAATAAATCTAATTATTTAATCAGGTACTTGCGGCAAACAAGGCCCACCTAACTTGAAGCCCTCAAAAATCCTACATTTTCAGGTTAATATAAATAATTCAATCACTAATAATTAAATTATTTATTAAATATTTAGGACAAACTGAATAATTTTTGCTTTTTTTAATATAAATACTTGAAATGCACATTTTTTTAAAAGCCTTCGCTGGGCCTTATTAAACTACTGTAGTATAATAAGGCCCAAACTGTAAACAGACATTTTAAATGAAATTTTAACAAAAATAAACGTATAATAACAAATTAAACTGAATTTCCCTTCATAGAAAAACAAAATTGTTAATAAAATCTGAAATAAAATTTGTTGGGCCTTATTTGACCACAGTTGACCACTATAGGCACCTTGAAAACAAACATTTTTAACAACGAAAATTAACTAAAACTAAAGAAAACTGCTACTTGAATAAAAAAGAGAGCAAAAAACAATATTATTAACCAAATCCAGTTAGGAGTGTAATAAGGCCCAGAGCCAAAATCGGTGGGCCTTATTAAACCTACAACCTATCGGCACACTCATCGAAAAAAAATGCAATTGAAACATAAAAACACGCTAATATCACAAACTAGAATATGCACTTACTACAACAAACACATTATTTTATTAAACAGTAGGAAAAATACATCAAAACTTACCTTTATTCCACAGCGAATATTATAATTTGCGACATACCCTCAAGTCAGCACGAGACCCGGCTCGCTACTGAAGAAACGAAGCGCGCGGGGTGCGCGACGTTGCCAAACCGTGCATATTGTGACTCGTTCTATGTATGCGTAAGTCACACAGGAAAGAAATCACATTTTCGCGCGAAATACGAACTTTGGGCCTTATTTAGCTCCGGGCCTTAATTACCTCCAGTACCTCATTCATTATACAGGGTATTTGGTACATCGTGTGCCAAATTAAAATGGCTTATAATGGCTTGTAGTAGATATATATATAATTTGAGTTTAGTTAGTTGTTTCGCATGCGTCCTTCAACCTGTTACACCGAAAATGAAACTAGCTGTCGAGCAACTATGACAGGTAAAAATGTATTTGCACTCATAAGGCGTTTAAAAAATAAACGCATAATTTTAATGATACGTTTACTCGTCAGCATTAAGATGAATTTTATGATATCCTAAACAATGACAATCTGGACTTTAAACGCACAAATGCTTTTATTTGTCTAAATCATGGAAATAATGACAACTAAGTATAGACGCATAAATACAATTATACGATTGTTACCAAAACCAAATGAAAATAATTTGGAGTTATAAACGCACAAAATACATTCACGCGGTTATAATTCCAAAACGAATAAATCCTTACGTTCCTAGCACCTCAGGTCTCTGTGCTGAACTGCGAACGAACAGGACATGGAAACTATAAGGGTTCCTTGTTGGACTACGTAACCCTAAAAAACATACTACGCTTCAGGGACTATTGGCATCACATACGGAATTTTGAAAAATAGTGCAGTTGTGCGGTTATTTCACCAGATGATCGAATGTTATTATTTACTAGTGGTAACAATATTAAAAACTGGTTGGTCGCGCAGGGTTCATAGGTTCCCGTGGCAGTTAGGTTAGTTAAACCACTTAAAACTCGAGAACGGGTGGACCGATTTTCATGATTTTTACTTTGTTGGATTTGTCTGAGCCCCAGTAGCATAATAACTATAAAACGGGACCGGGACGAAACGAAGTTCGCTGGATTTGCTAGTCTTTTATGTACATAAAAGAAAGTCTTGTAAGTTACACCACTTATATACACCACTATAACTCGAGAACTGGTGGACCGATTTTCATGATTTTAAATTTGTTGGATTCGTAGATGCCCTAAATAGGACATAGGGGGGAAACAAATTTCACCGGTAACATATAAATGATTAAAAACGAGTAGTAAAAGGGATCAAAGATGAATTATGGGGAATCTAAAAAATCCAAAATCTAAAAAAAATATCATGATATTTCAAAATGTAATATATATTTTCTCAGGTACCAATTAGGTACTAAATGCTAGCATAGGTTCCAGAATGATACCTATAGCAGAAACCACAATATGATTTCATACAGGCCAACCTGACGTCAGGATGGCCTGTGTATAAGACTTATGATATAATATTCAAAGGACTGAGGTACTATTTATTTATCGATAGGTACCAAATAGTACCAATTAGGTACTATATTTCTCAATATATTTCATCAAAATCTAGCGACCACACAGGCAGACCTGACAGTCACAAATGGCTGGTATTGTTAAGTCCAGTCTATTTTGACTGTTACACACCAGACCAGAAGATTAAGATGTTGTAAGTAATTGATGTTTTGTTTATCAAAATAACAACTCTAGAACAAAAGGGACATAGTTTCATTGTTGGCGCTAAATACTTTGTTAATAACTATTGAACTGCAGTGTTATTTTGATATGATAAAATAAGATGGTAGATTGGTGTTCAGCTCAAAATTATTTTAGGTAAATAATTTGATCCCATCACACATACATTATCTCTTTCTGTAATCAATGATCTCATGTAACATTGTTAGCAAAACTGTTCAAAAATAGCATTTATGTTTTTGAAAAATATCATGTACATCTTCTAGCAGTGTTGTCTTTGAAAACTATTACTGTTAAATTCAAGTTATTATTTAATACGTAATTTGCACAACTGCATATTGTTAAGACAGTATATACTTACTAATGACTCTTTTATGCATATGCTGTGTCATTATGTGATTTGTTTACTAGTAAGGTAACATGGTCAAGTATCCAATTTGATAATAATTAAGTACTAACCGGCAGCTTCCAGAAGGGCCTCAAGTCTCGCCTGCATCTCAGGGTCGACTGCTCGCTCGGGATCATCGTGAGAGAGTAGGAACTTAGATGACTCTGCACCACCACCTTCTTCATCCATTTCCGCCTGATAACACATACAAATATTATTGTTTATTACAAAGATGATAAGAACATTAAAAACAAACACAATAACAAGTATTCAACATTTCAGTTTTAAATGTCTTACTTGTAATCATTTTAAGTTTCAATAAGAATACAGGAATCAGTACATCCAATATAATATGGCAACAGTTATGTGCTGTGAGTAGTTTCCTTTTATAATTTAGTTTCTATATCTCAAAACATTTCTTGAATCATTTTTTAAAGTTAGAAATTACAGAAGGGTAAATCATACAAAACAATACTTAAATTAGTTTTTAAAGATCATGAAAACGGAAAGTTCTTAGTAGAAATTAAACAATTCACATTTTGTGTTATGAAAAGATTTAAATAGCACAGGATAGGTGTACGAGCGAACATACATTGTATGGTTACATTAATTATGTTTTTAGGTTATTATTTTGAATCTGCATCCCAAACAAAAACGGAATAAGTAAGTTACAATGAAGTTAGTAAAGTTAGCAGATAATTAAGAATATTGAAATAGCAAGATTGTTAGAATCACAAGGACCATTCAACATAAATAAAACCAAAACAGAGATTGTAAATTGTCCATCGCACACACATTATGCAGGTTAAACAGTAAGTCACTCAAACTGCCACAGCGATTGGTGTTGGTGAAGCTTTCTGCACTCAGTTAGGTTGTCTTCGACTTACCAACAGGTCTGGCCTGCTTAGGCACAAACAAGCCAGCAAGATCTACAACACCAATGAGAAAGTCGTGAGTACTGACAATGTGGTGCATAAGGACGACTTTACACCTAACAATTAACAACAATGGTCCTTGCAATTCACCAATAACCATTATTTTTGCGCGAATATCGGAAGGCGTTACGAAGAATTTTCTCGCGAGTGACAACACTTTGCACATAGATTGACAACATTGATGGTGAATTCGAGTGGAAATTATATAATTCACACTTTCCAATGAAAATATGATGTGAAAACACAAAAATCATCACTTTACGTTGACGATTTGCATGTGATTCCAGAAACATGGCCACCGTAGTACAATCATAACCAAAACACAAATAGACAATGGAAAGAACCTTACGGAGGATTAGCCCGATTATATCGCGGAATTACAAATAATCAATTGAATTCTGTCTAGGAGCGGCTGGCATAAATAATTTCATGCATTACTCAGTAGTACGTATGTACTTATGACTTTCTGACGTTTTACGGAATATTTGGCAAGCGACGTACTTTACAGGGAATGGAAGATAGATTTTATTCGTAGTAACACGTTACGCATAATAACTGAAAAATATTACTGATAACCATATGATTTTAGTGAGAAAAGAAGATAAACGGGCAAACTAGACATGTACAAGATGTCCCTTGCAGTATTTAGAGCGGTACAGATAATCACATTCCCTCATTGCCACCGCCTCTGCCGAAAACAAAACACGTTTTACCTCGGATACAGAGTCATCCTCGCTTTCCGAAGAGTCCGTCATGTATTTAGCAGGGGCTCCTGAATACGTTTCGGTTTCAGATTTGGCCGGACTCGAAGCCGAACTCTGAGGAGTGGACGATTTTACCACATCAAGTTGTAACTTCACCTTATCGATATTTCGGTTTTCAGACTGTCCAACATTCTGCATTTTTGTCCTAAACCAATATAACTTAATTAGTCTTTCAGTATCAACACTTTTACTACGAAATTAACACGTTCTTATATTAGCAAACAAAATTTATTTCGTCATTTAGCCAGGTTGATACCCGCCATGTCTACTACTATGGCGAGGTTCCCGGATGCTTCAAGTAGGCTAACCAATTATCTCCCTCTGGCGTTACATTCGTGAAACTTTTGGTGCTGCCAGAGCCATCTATTTTAATTCAACAACCTAAGTTTTAGGCAAAGAACAAAAAATAGAACGGTGCTTTTTGAAAAACTATGCATAACATAACATATTATGGTACATACATAAACAATTTCAATTTTCTTCATGAAAGTTATCCTTGTTTTTTTAACTGTAGATAAAATGGTTAATTCCATCCGTCCACCAAAGTAGCATCTAAGAACCTTATTTCGTTTGTAGTTAGTCGACACCTTGATATGTCAAAGTTAATATCGTAAAAACCGTGTGATTACAATCTAACCGTCAGATTGTAATCACACGGTATTGAATTTAAAACCGTTAGATTTGATCCGTTAGAATCTAAATCTTAATTTTAAATTCGTTAAATTGGAATCTGTCGATTTATTGTCAATAGGGAAGCAAACTGTCAAATTAGTTCCTTAAGTAGGGCGCCAAATATTTGTTACTGAGGAACTGTCAAAACCCATACAAATATTTGTTGTTGTGTTGTTCTTGTTATTAGTTAGTTTTTTTAAAATGAGGCGCTGTGTAGCTATTGGGTGTGGTGTGGAGAAATAGGTTCCTACAAATGGGACAAGGCATCGAGAAGAAGAAACTTTAAATCAAGTGACTTTTCTAGGTTATGTGGCAAACATTTCAAAGAAACTGATTTTGAGACTACTTCTAAGACTACAGGTAGGTAAATAATGAAAGCTAAAGATACATTATTATAATTAATAAGCTGCACGTACGCTAGCACCTACCAAAAAAAAATCCTAATTTTAATGTTTTTTTATCCTTTAGAAATGATAAAACTGGTAATTTTTTACAAGAAGTTTTTTAGTTTATACTTTATTTGATCAAATTAAATCCTAGATTTTTCCTAGATAAAAGTATTAAAACACTATGCTATCTTACCTGTCGATCGGGTCAGCTTTTTTCCCTTTTAACGGAGCCTCACGTTTTCTCAACTTCTTTTAGCCTATCCACACGCCAGAAGGAATACACTATGTAGTAAGTCCACAAAAAAGGGTCTAGAGTCATAAAAAAAACACAAATCCACAAAAGCAAACAAGTATTCAAAGTAACAATATTTGACATGAAACAACACACAGCGCCCTCTACCAAAAAGTTTTGCGTAATTTTCCCCATGGTACGGATGACAGCCTGTCAAGGGAAACACTGCGGTATCTTATGCAGTTGTAATAAGTGCTAGTTTGTAAGAAAAGTGCGAACTTGATGTGCCGGCGCTGTACCAAATTTCATACATTCTAACGTAAACTGAAATGATGAATCATTAGGCAAAGTGGTGGGTTTGGTCAGTACCAATAAAAGGGTAAATGTTTAACCATGTCAAGTTAGTTCACAATAAATCAATATATTACAATCTAACGTATTAAAACCGTGAGATTGTAATCTCTTGGTTCTTACAATATAACGGTGACAAATACATCATCATTATCATCATGCCTAATTCATTCAATTCAATTTCAAATCAACACTTTTAATACCGGTTGTCATTTCTACACGCTAGCTGTTCTGTGTTCTTCTTCTTCACGAAAAAGCACGATTTGATTCCCCGATCCCGACCGACGATTCCACATATATTTTTTATCTGTGACATCAAAGACAATTTTATGTTGGCACTTAGCTCTAGTGGTCTCTAGTTTATGATCAAGTTTGCAAATGAACGAAACCAACCAATAAGAGACTAGCTGTCAAAATTGTAATCAATCAAAATTTGGTTCAAAACACAAATTGTTGACTTCCACCAATGAAATCTACTTGCACTTCATAGAAAAATAAAAAGGAAACCACAGAATTTTGTTGCCAAAGAGAAAAATAAAGAAATCTGCTGAAATCGAGCGAAGAAAACATCAAGAAAATCTCGGGAAAATGGTTGAAAAGAAAAACTTGTAATCAAGGCAGGCAGGCAGTTGGGTTTTATCAATAATGTAGTTTATATTAAGTTTGCTAACCTGAAAATCATGTGCAGTTGCTACATAAACAACTAAATTATGTTTTTACGCTCATGCTGCACGAAATAAATATTTTTATTTGAAGAATGAAAAAAGTTTCTGAATTCGACATTGTGTATTTGTGTATATTATTATTGCAATATTTGCGATGTATGTGATATGTTGGTAGCCAGCAAAATGGCAAGAGACGGAGACCTGCCCACTATTTTCAACCCTAAACGTGTCCGGGCGCCTTCTGTGATAATAACAAGTGAGGAGGTGGTGGAGAGTGAAAGAGGTGGAGGAGATGGGGACAGAGACCGGCCAAATGGGCCTCCGACGCCACTGAGCCCGCGAGCTCCTCTTACGCCGCAAGTTTCAGTATGCTCGGCGCCGCCGCTCACTACCCAGCCTTCCTTACAGCAAGCTTACAGCGAGTCTGCTACCAGCAGCCAAGATGAGGAAAGACAGTTACGAGATAAGAAATGTCCAAGATCTTGTTGCTCAAAATTTGCTAAAAAGGTACACTGTTTTGTACAAAAACCTTGATATATTTTTTTGTCGCTGTTCCATAAATATTTCATAAGTTTACTAAAGTAATAAACTTTGTTACAGATTTACTATGGCATCTGTGTCACTCTGATCCTCACCATATCATGGGTAACAGCGACCCATTGTATCAAGCATATATATTTAGAGGAGTACCCACCAAACACATATGGGCTGATTCATACTACTGAACCTACATCTGTACTCTACAATAACTATACTACAAGACTTCGCACACATGTAAGTAGTAGTATAATTACTTTATTTGTAAAATTCAAATGATTGAAAGAAGAAAAACAAACAGTAAACTTATTGTATTGAAGTATGTATGCCTAAATAAAAAATATTTTCAGAATTTATATAATGCTCCTTTCTTCACTGCGTGGTTCTGCACTAACTGGCTCATATTCTTCTATCCACTCTATTTGATAGTAATGTTAATACACAACAAGTGTAAATCAGCAAACGAAATTGTTTATGATGCATTTACTGACTTCCGAGATAAGGGATTCACATTTGGTAAGTTCAAAATCTTAGATTGAAGGCATTCCTCGCATTAGAATATTATTTATTGTCTTGGACCATAAATCCTCTGTTTTACTTAGAAACTTATTGCTATAGATTTGATTGAATAATTAACAGTCTTTATTTTTAATTATATTTTAATACTTAGATTGTTATTGTATTCTTTATTTTCAATCATGTATATTTTGTTGTGGTGTTAAGCTGTTCATTTTTTGCAGCTCGCTTCATAAGCCGCTGTGGACTTTTCTGCCTGCTGTGGGTGGTCACAGTGTACATGCACACTTACTCTCTGAAGATCCTACTTTCCACTGATGTGGTGGCACTATTTGCGACAAATGTTTCATGCATCTATCTACTGTCCTGGGTCATTCTTCATGAGCAGTTTGTTGGAGTCAGGGTAAGTTATAAATAAAATTGATGCAGTGTTTTTTTGTAGCTCTTCTAATCTTCATTATTTTGCTTAGAAGAAAACTAGACCACAGGACTTTTATACCTCGTTGTCTACCTGCATAGTTTATAGAATAAAAAGTTGTGTGTACCTACTTAAATAGGTGATCCATTATTGCTAGCATAATATAGTAGGGTCTAAATAATATTTATCCTACCACATCACATATGACTAGCCACATCTAAGTAATTGCTCTAGTGACATGATTTTATAATTTTGTGCTACGACGACGGCATGTTTATTATTTTACGTTTCTCTAGATCGTAGCAGCGATCCTGTGCGACACGGGCATAGCTCTACTGGCGTACATGGACGGCATCACCGGCAGCTCCACGCTTGGGGGCGTAGTGCTGGCCGCCTGCGCCGCCGCGGGCTTCGCGATATTCAAGGCAAGTATATGCCAAATACTGCGATATACCTATTACAATAATTTTATCAATTGCACTTGTTAACTGTGTCAGACAAGGAAATGAACCTTGCGTCTTACGCAATCCGGGCGCATGCCTATACCACTCGGCCATTGACACTTTTGGCAAGCCTGTTGAATTTTGCAAGTGTTTTCTTTAACGCGTAGGCTAGCACCTTATCGATAGCGAAATTGCTATCACAGTATTCGAAGGAAATATTTAGACAAATATTTAACAAGAGCAACTAATATTATTAATTTTGTATAGTGACGAAACACTATAAAAACAAATATATAATAACAATAATTTTATTCATTTATCCATATCAGAGAATGAGAGATATCTCTGAATGTCAACAAACAGTTGATTGTGCATGTCACTTACTTAGAAGCCATAAATGTACTTTCAAAGGTTAAGCATCACTTATTTAATCTAATACCTTCTTACGTCCGTAACCGATCGCGGTATTGTAGACACCTGATTATAATACTTTGTTATCTGATCTGGTGTAGAGGTGTTCGTAGCGCAGTGGTAGCAGCGATTTGGTAATGATTACCGAAGCTAAGCAACATACTGCGCGGTCGTGTTTGGATGGGTGGCCATTACGGCCATATAAGTGACGTATATCAGAAGTTTCAGAAGCATGTCCGTGCTTCGGAAGGCACATTAAGCCATTGGTAATATCGGTTGATAGCCTAAGCCTAGCGAGCGCCTAATAACATCTCAAAGCGAGGTTGGTCACTTTCCTTCCAAAAGCCCCTCCACCAATCCGCACTGAGATCTCGTTCAGTATGGCTCAAACCACCTCATACTTGTGGTAAGGCTTGTGCCCAGCATTGGGACAATTAAAGACGAACTTTCCTTTTTAACTGTTTAGGTGCTGTTTAGAAAAGTGATGGGCGAAGTAAACGCTGGTCAGCGGGCGTTGTTCTTCTCGATCCTGGGCGTGGTGAACGCGTCTCTGCTGTGGCCGGTGTGCCTTGCGATGTACCTCACCGGCTCGGAGATGCTGCCCTCGCAGCGGATGCCCTGGGTCCACCTGCTGGTCGCCAGCATCGCTCTGCTCGGTACTGTGACGTTATTTTAAATTAAATTAAAAAGAGTAACTAACTAACATCAGACCATTAAGAAAGAAAGAAAAGAAAATGAATTTATTCGACCTAATTAAACATCTATCTAATTTCTAATTTTAATATCTATTTACAACACTCTCCTGCACACATCACAATCTCTCTGCATGACCTAAAGGTATGACTGGAAGAGAATGCTTTTAGCATTAAGTCCACCTTTAGTACACTTTTATTTGTGCAATAAAGTTTTTAAATAAATAAATAAACAAAAAAAAACTTTACATTGAGAGATAAAGATTACTCAATAAATAATTAATTTACTAAAAGTAGGTAAGGTACGCTTAAGTCGAAAAGGCACTCGCTCAGCATTGGCCATGGCAGTAGCAGAACGCATACCACGACGGTGTCCACAGCCGCGACCACGGCGGTTAATCTCAACTGAGATTGGCCACAAAAAAACCGCCAACAGCTCGGAACATTGTCTATAGTGCATGGTGTGCGCAATGCACAAGGGCACTCTCTGTTCCTTCACTCCCATTACGCGAAAATGCGGCTCGGACAGCTTGGATAGCTCAGAGTCAGGAAGTTGGTGGTGACGGTCTCCCCTTGCCTCGGAAAACACGTTAAGCCGTTTGTCCTGTGCCTAATCTCGCACCTTTGCAATACTCTCGTGTGATGTGGTGTGAAAGGGGAGGATATTTTCAGTTGCTTTCTTCTAACACTTTTATTTTTGTTTCAGTGTTCCATTTGGTTTTCCAATTTGGGAATATCATGACTTACAACATTTTTGTGTCGCTCGGTCTTATCACCGCAGTTCCGGTTTCTGCAGGTAACTTACAATAATAAATACTAGCTTACAGTCGGCGCGCTAACAAGTGAGCCGTGACGTCTTAAATGTCAATAGAGATGTGGATGTTTCGCACCCGTGAATGCAAGCAAGATAGACATAGGAAATGTTTATGGCCCGACGACTCAGTTTATAACGCGCTGACTATAGCAATAAATATTATTTATCCATAGTTTTATTGTTGACTTTTATGTTTTTTATTTGTAGCTTTGGATGTGGTGTTGTACGGAGTGCAATTCGAGGGTATGAAGTTAGCAGGGATAATACTGATAACAGTCGGCTTCTTTCTGGTCATGTTTCCCGACAACTGGCCTGACTACATCATGAGATTATTGAAGTAAGTTCAGCACATTTTTTTTGTTACAAATTAATCAGAAGAATTTAACTTTTAAACAGTAATTTTCATTATTTTTGTTGAAAAACAAGACAAAATTATATTTACTGCTTTGATATTTTGTATCTTAAAATTTTAACAATTGGACTGAGCAAAAGAGACGGCAGAGGATGTGAGTGAGATAAATATAGCCGTCATAAAAGTATGACCTTTTTTCATAGAACTTTTTTGTTGTTCCTACTTGCGGCTAGGTGGGCGCAGTGGGTCGCCGCTGCCGCCGCGACGTAATATGTAAACAGCCCACCTCCCATACTATACAGTTCAACGCATCTTTTATATTACCAGATGGAGCCGCCGCCGCCAACGCGGCAACAACGGGTCGGGGCGGCGCGGCGACGCCATGGACTACCGCACCGGGTACATACGCTCGCACCTGCGCTCGCCCTCCGGCCGCGTCAGGTGACCGCCCGAGCCCGCCCCCGCCCCGCTCGACCCCGCCGCCCCGCTGGACCCCGCCGGACCCGCCTAGTACTATCCCAGGTGGAATGGATAAGAAGGCTCGGTTTCTTCCTACGGTGACGTCGGTAAAGCGTAGGTGACTCTTCACGACGCTGACGTCAGCAGATCTTTTACTACTGATGGCACGCCTCGGTCTTGCTTGTGCGTCGGTGGCTCCGTGCAAAGGTGATCGGCAGATAGCAGTGCAGAGCAAACTATGAACGATTGTTGTACAGTGATCGGTTTCTCACTCCTTGACTTTTTCTGTGCCATAAGCGACCAAAGGTACGCTCTCAACCGACATTAGGGTAGGGGGAAATCATAGCATGCGCGAAAGATAGTCTACCATCGTTAAGAAAATAACGACGCCATCACCGACGCACTGCAACCAAAAAGAACAGTCCGGTTTTTAATTTCCAGCTACCGATACTCCATTTGCGATTTTCTTGGATATTATTGTGGACGCATTGTCTTAGATAGTATAGTGGAGTCCGGCGCCTCCTTACCTGCATTTGGATGACATGTACTTCCGTATACACCGTGCTTTTTTAACCGTCTTACAGTCGAAGGCCACTTAAAGTATCCAATAACTACATGTCATTCGTAAAATAAAACTTGGTTATTATTAAGATTTCGGCTGTCTAGCACTACTGACCTAGTTTTACGCACGAATAGAAAGGGGCGAGGCGGTGGGCGTCACAAAGGATTGCGCTAGCGCATGATTGGTTAGAGATCCACGTGGACTGTCTTAGATTGGCTAACGGTGCGGAACGCGTGGAGGCGGCAAGGTCAAGGAATGCATTGTTGAAAACGTAAACATTATGAACAGGATGATACATTACGTAACATTACTATTAGATATTTTTTACACAAAAATTATGTGGAGTGTAATAAAAAAAATAACATGCCCTAGAGGTTTATTATTATTAAAAAAAATAACATGCCCTAGAGGATGGTTACATTACGTGGGCTTCGGCTGTAAGACGGTTAAAAAAGCACGGTGTATAAATGCAGTACTTATGATGGCCCTTCTAACCTGTCTCTCTGTTCTGAGGCAATATCGGGGACTTTCAGTGTTATGGCGATCACTTCCGAAGACATTTACGTAGTTATTTAGACGCCAGATCGAACTAAATTCACGAATTTAAACTGTTTTTTTTTTTGGTATTTGACCACGATTTCGCTTGATTTTATGTTTGAAGAAAACTTTAATGTATTACGTAACTAACGTCAACTATATCGGTCACATACGAGACGTAGTTACTTAGAAACCAGACCCAGAACAAAGGTTCCATTCCTCACTGCTTATAATTTAAATGGGTAGCTAGCGGCCCTTCTTCGCTAATGATTTGAAAAAAGGATTATGCGTCAGTAGCTTTTAAAATTACTGCCAAAATCTGCATTCAATGAATTGAAATGCGAGAATTCCTGTAAGATCTCATAATCATTAGTACTTACTGAAAAAAACCTAGACATTTACCAGAGACGAAATTTGCTTATCTATAATGCTTGATATCTCTTTTGTTTTAATTATTTGTTGTGGTTTAGAAAGCCATGCTGCATTACACCTAGTCGGCATATAAATGTGTCTGGTTCAATACTGCAGTCCCAAGTGTTTTTAAACTTAAGCCCACATATTTTCGTTTAACGACAACATTCTATTATTATTGGTTGTATCTTACTCCTAATGTAATTGACCAGTTTCTAGTCCTAGTGTAGTATTTCTTCTTCAAAGTCTTTCTACTTTATAAGTAGCACTCTCACTCCTTATGTAGAATATTTTAATGGCATTTCTGTCTACTAAAAGAAATCAATATTCTTGAACATACTAAACAAAATAGCCGACAATATGTTTTGATAGATGAACCTTATAAAAATTGCTCACAATAGGATTTTATTATCCACATGTTTTATGACTGAATATTTAAAAATATGTACCTCAAATTACTGTCCGCAATATGACAATTTGCCAACTTTTCTACTTTGACCTAAATAACCTGATCGGTTCAAGGTAACAGCATATTTACACTCATTGGTTTCAAAGAAAAGCATACATGTTTCAAAACTACAATACAAATACTAAAACTTATGAATTTCAAAACATAGGTCCATTCATCATTGCTAGTCCAACATTGTAAACAATCTTGACATTCCTTTTTAGCGAAAATATTTTATTTAAAACAAGACAACCACAAAACTTACAACATACATAGCTATTAATCGTTCAATACTAAAATCTTTTTAAATTAAATAGTAAAATATTTGCTGATATTATTTTAAAAGTTACTAGATTGTTTACATTGCTGGACTAGCAAAGATGAATTGATTTTAATCGATAATTATTATTGTTAATTAATATCCAATGTAAACATCACACTCATTAATCTATCTATCACCTCGCACTCATGACTATTTCATTATTGATATGTTAGGTTAATACTATAAACTTATTCTTGATGTTGTGATTCCTACCTGTAGAAGTTTAGTATAGATTTGAAATTTGTTAAAAGTAAGAATGTATTATCAGTCAGTCACGTAAAATTTTACAGGCGAATTGTTCTGTGTGCGACGCCGACACGTATAACTTACAAATAATATAAAAAAACACTGCACGGCATTTAGACACGCGACGCATTCGCTATTATATCCATCAACAAATAGTTTCACACGCAACAACTCAGTTTTTCAGAATCGATCTAAACTTCTTACTTTTAACAATTCCAAGGGACAGCTTCCGATTCGTATTTAATACTAATTAATTATGCTATTTTAATCTAGTCAAACGCTATAGTCAGGGTAATAAATAGTAGGTATAGTTAGTACACAATGGTGTATACTTATTCTGTATTTATTTTCGCATTACAGGACCTTATTTTACTGTTACGTAAAATACGAATTTATGATTTTTCATTATTATACTATTATGAATCTATGCTCAGATATTTCTGTAGAGTATTTCTTAGCGTGTAAGTATAAATACCGCCCCAAAAACTATGTAGTAGATATTTAAACAGGCACTTGTATTGTTATGAAGTTCAACTGTGTGTTACCCTAATAACAGAACATAGTGTAGTTATAGTATAATTCACAATCCGTATTCGGATATTTTATCAATAAATATTTGCAATATTAAAGTCAGATTTGGAACACGTCACATTTGGGAGCTGATTTTTAACATTATCACATAGTGACCCCAGCTGCCTGCTCCGTCGTTATAGTCACCAAATATAATGCCTACCTAACACATCAGCTATTTCAACTAGAAGCTATATTTCCAATACGCCAACTAAAATGTTATTTATAACAGTTTATTAAAGTGACGATTTTACTTGAGATTTCTAGTCAAATATCTTTCGTATGGAATGTACGTCAATTTGTAATGGATCCAAATAGCTTGCAGAGAACGTTAACAATATTATAATTAAAATAATATAAAAATAAAATCGATAAATAATGAAGGATAAAGTAGTGGCTGAATGAATAATAAAATAATGAATTGAATTTCGATTGGATCTCATGGTAAAATAATTGACGATAGTAAGTTGTTGTATGACTTTCATAAATTAACGAAATATAGGCGATACCCATGTTAACCATTGTTTTAATGGTTTGTTTGTAGTTATGTGCCTTTACGAAGTTATCGAACGTACCTTATTATTATTGATTGTTGATTCTTGTGATGTATGTTAGTGTGATTTTATTCCTTCTGTAAATAATTTCACATATTTTGTACCTATTTAATTAACAACGATATTCTCTAGTATGAATGTTAAATTTTCATGATCCACACTATTCCTAACGAACAAATTCTGTTTTATGTATCGAAATTAGCTCAACAGCTCAGTTGTGAATTTTGTCTGATTGAAAACTATAACCATTATTTTTATATGACATGTAATAGATTTTTAAAGTATTCTTAGGTATAATTTCCGCGTTTCAAGCTAACAATTTATATTTTCTAAGGATTCTTATTATCATTACTCTTATTATTTTAGTTTTAAATACGTCCCATCGATTTAAAAATAATGTAGTTAGAGTCATTTATTCAGTGCCAGTGCTTATGTAACAGAATTCACCCCGCTGAATGATAAAATTATAAAATAAAAATATGTTAAACATTTACATTAAACTGACTTTTCTCAGATTTTCATGTTGAAGTTTGTTAATTGGTTATTTTGTATTCCAGTCTTTACTGCTTATTTAAATTAGAAAATTTTAAAGACTGAAATTGCTAAATGGAATTTGATTAATTCAATTATGCTGTCTGGATGTTAGTATTAGTTATTTATTATTAGTGATATTACTTCGTGCGTAGTGCACATAGGGTCGTATTGTATCGGTGTTAGATGGTAGCGGGACTCGGCACGAGTAGCGATGTGCGATGCGTAGTGGACACGAGATAACACCTTGGCCCCTGTGATTCATTTTGTTAAACGTAGACGTATTGTTGGTCATAATAAAATTTGTGATAGAACCACTTTGTATTTATTTATAGATACTAATAATCCTGCATAAGATAGCTAAAAAGATATGAATCTGCTCATTTTCCTAGACTCACATTGAGTTCTTAGGATAAAATAATTTGATAAATTGTACTTAATTGGGAAATGAATACAAAAATCTAAGAACTTACATATTTAAATAAAATTACAAGTGTATGTATTTTGACTAATTCAGTCTATTTATTGTGATTGTAAAATTAGACATACACATACAATTAAAATTGTTCTATTAGTCCAAAATGAGCTTTTCAAGCATGTTCAGCCTTTTCTCAATTTCTCTTACAAAGGAATCATAACTTATTAACTAACAATTATAGTTAAAATACTTATTTAATCCAAGATCCTATGTGATACACGTTTGGAAAATCATGATTAGGTACTATAAAACAGGTGTCTATTGTCTGAAGTAGTTTACCGGCGGTATGTGTATCCATTTTGTATGGTTAAAGTACCCAGGAATTGCGATATTTCCCATACTTTTACTTCAATATTCGAAACGAGGACATTACGACGTTCCTGTTGAAACATGCACCATGGATGGACATAAAGTCCGTTCAACTTTGCTAGTCGAAAATTGTACACAATCTTTTCATAACTTTTAAAATAATATCAGTGAATATAATTAATTAACTATTTGATTCAAACATATCTCAGTGATCAACGATGAATTCCTCATGTAGGTTGCGAGTTTTGTGTTTATCTTAATTTTAAATGGATTTGATAGTTAAAAAGGAATGTAGAGATTGTTTAAAATATTTGACTAGCAAAGTTGAATAGACTGTAACAGAAGTGAACATCACGAGCACGTGATATTATGTAGCATAATCTAAAATATAGGTAAACCGCTTCATTGAGACTTCACCTGCGGGCCGGCGGGGCGCGGGGGGAGACGAGGGTGCACCTCTCACGCACCTCGTTCTCGTCTCCCCGTGCCCCGCAGGCGAGGTCTCAATGAAGCGATCTACCTATAGACTCCACCTGGGTGTAAATAAGGTTAAATATCTGGAACTAGTTAGTGCTGGTGACGCGGTCCCACCGCCAGATGGTGCCGTCGTCGCAGCACGTGAGGAGCACCTTGCCGTTCCGCGACAGGGTCACCTGCAACATACGTACCATGGAATAATAATAATACCATATTTTTTACAAACAACAAGATCTGTTGTTTATTTTACCTATAACTTGCAATAAATAAATGATTGATTGATTAAGTATTTCGTTTTAGTACCAGACTAATAGAAAAAAATCTTGTTAGTGCAGTTTATGTCTGTAAATTATGATACTTATTACATTGTGTGTGTGAAATCTCGAAAAAATGCTTTGTTTACATCTTCTTTTGGGAGAAAATATAGCACTACATTATACAGGATGTAACAGAAAGGTTTAACGAAGCCGAAAACCAAGTATTCGCCCCAATCAAACGATCAATTTTCTCGAAGAAACTGGGACAATTACAGTCAAAGTGAAAAATGATTTTCAGATTTTTTTAGAGAAAAACACTTGATGTTTTTCTCTGTATATAACAATAAAATATAACATTTATCTTTACGCATTTTTACGTATATATTTAAAAACTGGATGTTTTTGTTTGTTTGTTTGAACGCGCTAATAACAGGAACTATTGGTCCGGTTATAAAATATGTTAGCTACATTGTTAGACAGCTAATTTATGAGGGAAGGCTATAGAAGTAGTTTAATGCGTATAGGCTTATAAATATTTTCGCTACGATCTATCTATGGGAACCAAACGGAGTAAAACTATTACGCGCGTACGAAGTCGCTGGCGGGCCGCTAGTAATACATGTAGCTCCTAAACGACTGCGCGGCCCACTATGGAACTTGGCATGAAGTTTCAGCATAAAATAAGCAATATTTTACATGATCTAAAAAAAATAAAAAATAATGCGAACTTCGTAAAAAAATAAATATTTTTGAATTTTTTTACCAATTTACCAATAAAATTTGTGATAGAACCACTTTGTATTTATTTATAGATACTAATAATCCTGCATAAGATAGCTAAAAAGATATGAATCTGCTCATTTTCCTAGACTCACATTGAGTTCTTAGGATAAAATAATTTGATAAATTGTACTTAATTGGGAAATGAATACAAAAATCTAAGAACTTACATATTTAAATAAAATTACAAGTGTATGTATTTTGACTAATTCAGTCTATTTATTGTGATTGTAAAATTAGACATTATAAAAAAAATCAGAATTCAAATAATAAGGAAAATAAGGTTAATAAATGTAGTTTTCAATTTACTAATAAATTTATTTAAAAATCATCGTTTTTCAACTGATAATGGCATTTGAAGTAGAGCATATCTCGCGATTTCTGAAAACTTCAAAGACCTATATTTTGAAAACTAAGCTTGAAAATGCAAAAATATTTCGTATCTGTGCCGAGAGCATGTACAGGTATAACATACGGGAATGTGACTGAAATCGGAGATCTGACCCTTTTTTCGCTGCCCGCTTCACGTGAAATGCCCCACGTATCATGTTGCTTTTCGTGTCTGATACACTCCTAGCACGGTCATGGTATGATACTGTGTAGTGGGTCCGGACCTAAAGGTGTGTAGCGACATCTATGATCTATCGTTGTCATTACATATCATCTCAACACGCTGACTCGGCTCGACTCGACTAGATGGCGCTGTTAGTCGATGTATGGAGATTGAACCGCGATATTAAAGATTTAGATCGGACATAACTACATATGAATAAACTAAGACGGTGAACATCGGACCTTGGTCCCCGGTCATAACACCCGGTCGGTAGGAAGCGCTTCCCTGTGCCTTCCTAACCCAGTTGCACCAAAGGTAGTTAGGCGGCGGTGACCTCGCTTTTACCTGTCGCACGGCGGCAGCGCAGCGCGGGTGCACGAGCTGCGAGACGCGCGAGCCGCCCGCCACGCCGCCCAGCTCCCACACCATCGTCTTGCCGCACTGGTTGCCTAGCGCTATCACCTGCCAAATAACAGATACATTTATTTTGGTACAACAATCATTCATTTACTTAGTTTAATACAAAAACAACCAAAAATAGTAGACCGCGAAATTGTGACCTCGCCTGCGTGGCGGCGGGGTGCGGGGAGCGGGGAGAGGAAGTGAGCGGCGCGGGCGAGTATTTCCGCGCCGCCCGCGCCCTGCGCGCGATCCGCTGTCACCTCCCCCACGCCCCTGTACCCCGCAGGCGAAGTCTCAATTAAGCGGTCAACACCTTTAATACTGTTGTGAAATAATATTAGCTTAGGCTGTGAATATGTTACTACGGTACGGTCGAGATCTTTGGAGCCTGACCACTTTGGAGATCCAGAGTTGCTTGCACCACCTTTTGTATGACGTGACTCCCGTTATTGTATCGTGTGTGCGAGCGATTTACGTTACGTGTTTAGGCGCCAGGGACTTTGTGCACCTATAGTGTGCGCGGATAAGCTAATCAGCATCTAACGTATGTGAGCGGTGAGAAGAGGGATTCTTTCATTCTTATTTGATTTTGTAAGATCAAAAATAGCACTGTGAATTTAAAAAATTCAAAACTATCACCGCGCACAATACTTACTCGTACGTATCTATAAAATTCTCACCCTCTGACTATAATCCACGGCGAATCGAATAAACCAGATCTCGCACTCCTTGTAGTCAAATCGATGCACTATTGTGACCGAGTTATCCCCGGGTCGTAGTTCCGTATCCTCTAACCGACCTGGTTTCCAACAAATAATTGCGTTTTCACAAGACTGAAAGAAATATAATAAAATTATTTATACACTTATTCTTACTTAGAACCGAAATACAAAAATACCTAGGTCAACCGCAAAACTGAGACATTTTCGACGTCATTTTTGTCGCCTTCATTTTCATTTACCTCCCAAATAATATACTCTATATCATTCTTATGGTATTAAACGATCTTTCTTTAGTTGAAAGAATATTGAGTTAGATGTGAGTTAGATGTTCTCCCAATCTATATATGTATATAAAAATGAATCCCTATTTCCCTTGGTCACGGCATCACGCCTGAACGGCTGGACCGATTTCGCTAATTCTTTTTTTGTTGTATTTGTTATTGTCTGGAGAAGGTTCTTATATAAGAAAAAATATATATAAGAACGGGGCTGGGATGGGACAGCTGGGTCCGCTAGTAACAATGAGCAATACATTAAGTAGGAGGGAAAGACGACAAAATTAAAGTCAAAAGTCTCAGCTTTGCGGTTTACATATAGTAGAAAGATCATATACCTTAGATAAAATGAGATCACCCATCCACCTGACACAGTCCACGTAGTTCCTATGGATATCTCTAGTCGAGAAATCTGGAAAATGTTCCTTCAAAGAGTTGAATGGTCTCAACGCTCTATGAGGATTGAAACTGTAGCTTTGTTTGATGGCTTCGTGCATAGAAGGTTTATCCAATCGCCATAGTTTCAGTGAGTGGTCCATACCTATAGATGTAAAAAATCGTTGAAAACCAAAATCAGTCGGTTAAAACCATGTGATCCATCAATATCACGTGATCATTACATTCGTAAATGCTACTTTTATTTGCATTTTGGTCATTTCAATTAAGTAAAGCGTAAAAAGAGGGAAAATTCATGCTTTGCGTTTTTTTAATAAACATAATAATTTTTTAGTTATCTATCATAAATGGTGTACTAACTTATTATTTTTTCATGCCCTATTTAAAAAAAAAAATAAAAACTAACATTTTAAACCTTTAAAATAAATAAAGAAATCATCTTCGAGATATAACCTGCCTAAAAATGAAATTCAATTCAATTAAACAATTCGGTTTAAAACGAAAAAAAAGCTTATAATAAATTTTGCTTCAATGTCCATACCACAAGACATGATTCTTTCTCCCTTGAGATCGAAGTCGGCGCTCAGCACCTCGTCTCTGTGCCCTTCGACGCCTCCGAAGATGGCTATGCAGACGTCAGTCATGATGTTCCAGAGACGGAGGGCGTGGTCTTTGCTAGCGGACAGGAGAAGGTTTGGGTCCTTTGGGTGAAACTTGACCTACGGACAAAAATTATGTAAATTTTAACATACATATTAATGACATTAATCACGGAGAAATCCTTTTACAATTGCTCAGGACTTACACTACATTGTAAATATTCAAAAAATAATTAATATAGGGTACAAGATCTTTTATTAATTATTCTATGTACTTTCCAGGTCACCGCCGCCTTACTAGTTACGAGTTACTAGTTTACGAGTCAAAATCGCTAACACCTTGCCTTATCTTATATTTGAAGTAACGTCCGTTTTACTATCGTATGCGAAAGCCTCCGCCGCCTATCCACTTTCAAACGAAAATCGTTTGAAAGTGGTAAGGCGGCGGAGAACTCAACCGTACTATAGAGGACACCTCTACCTTAGCAGATTACGACTCAAAATTCCTTGCTCCTCGCTTCTTCTTTTGTTTCAACAGACGCCCGTTTTCATGGCTCACAAGCACAAGCGATTTTCGTTTGAAAGTGATAAGGCGGCGATGCCCTGGACAGTACGTAAACCAATGTAGTTTTGTAGTAAACCTGAGTCTGACCTCGTTGATTGCGTGTCCATGTCCGATGTAGTGCTTGATGCAAGTCTGCGTGGCCGGGTGGAAGATGCGCACGATTCCGCGTGAGCCCGCCACCGCGAGCAGGGGTAACAGCGTCTCCTCCTCGTAGGACCAGGCGCATGTGTAGAATGTTTCATCCACCTGAAACATTTATAGTTTTGAGTTATCTTAAACAAAGCAACTGAAAGAAGAAAGAAAGAAAGAAATATTTATTAACATTAAACATGGTATACAAAGATGTTAAGTTTTTCACAAAGAATCTCATATTCAGCCAATAAATTATGACACGCAAATTAAATTCATTTGTAACATTCATATAAAAATAAATAAATTAACTATATAATCTTGTAACTATAACTGGTATCCTGTAGCTGTATAATCTGAATAAGCCATGGATAGACAGAGAGATGATGAAGCTAAAGGGTTCCCTAAAAACCCGAAATAGGTGATGTGATTGAGAAAATAATATTTTAATATTGTTGCCACTGCCGAGAGTGACGAGACTTCAGAGTTCTTTGAACATTACTTTTCTTAATGAAAATAAGTAACATTGTGTCTAGTGGAAAGTGTGCATGGCTATGAATGTAAGTACAATACTGACGGTCACTGAGTCACCATAAACTATGATAAAACTATTAAATAAAATAATAAAAATAAGAAATACTCCACTAGTTCTAATGCACTTACATCAGGATCTGCATAACACTGCAAGAACTTGAATCCACCTGACTCCGGGCACTCGTAAATGGAGACCCTATTGCTGCCCACCACAGCGAATATCTGAGGCTCCCCTTCCCCGAGGTGGTGGTTGAACTGACACCCAAACAGAGGCTGCCCGTGGTCCTCTTTGGCACTGCAGCTGTTGAAATTATACTATGTATTAGGTAAGGATAAATTTAAGTATAGCATGCAATGCATTGTTTCATTTTATATACATACTAGCGGCCCGCCAGCGACTTCGTACGCGCGTAATAGTTTTACTCCGTTTGGTTCCCATAGATAGATCGTTGCGAAAATATTTATAAGCCTATATTTAGGTTTATTCATCCAAGGCCTATACGCATTAAACTACTTCTATAGCCTTCTCTTATAAATTAGCTGTCTAACAATGTAGCTAACATATTTTATAACCGGACCAATAGTTCCTGTTATTAGCGCGTTCAAACAAACAAACAAAAACATCCAGTTTTTAAATATATACGTAAAAATGCGTAAAGATAAATGTTATATTTTATAAACACTCAACACGCAGCCCGGTTTTTAATCTGGACAAACTTACACGGGGATAATATCTTTTTATTTTACAACGAAATGGAAATACTTACTACGCCTATCGTCAATCGTATATTTCTTTCGAGAGCTAATGAAAAAACCAGGCTATACTCCGTGCGCTTACACAGCATCACGCCACATACAGGCCTTGGGAGAAGCAAATTCCTTCAAGGCTTCTCCCGCTACCTTAAGAGTTTGAACTTGAGCTTTGTTTATAGTCATAGCGAATACTCTACTTTCTTGAATTCAAATCGTGAATTCAAAGGGTTAATTTTATGTAGGGATCTACCCCATCATCATCATCATCAATACCCAAAAGCCGTCCACTACTAAACATAGACCCCCACGAAAAGTTTGCAAAAAAAAGATTGGACACCCTTCGACCACAGAAACAGCGTTGAATGTCCACCGACAATATGAACTGACGACCTGCAATCTACACTGTACACAGACCGCTTGATACCTACCCTGTTTAAACATAAAAAAATATTATTTACTGTTGTATGGAATAAAATCTCTTCTCGAGCATTTTCTCAAGAGCAACATCAATAACAAACATGTGTCAAAAAAACATTGTGTCTCAAACATGTCAAATGATTGTCAAAAATGATATACAAAATATTTTTATCATTAGCACTAAAGAGTTTTGATATCAACTTCGAAGAAAATCACCCCCAGAAAAACTTTGTCACCCTTTTTCACCCCTTAGGAGATTAATTGCAATAAAATATAAAATAAATCTTCCGTCAATTCTGTAAAAGAATGTTTATGCAAAATTTGAAGTAGATCGGAGCAAGGAATCACGTTGTCCCATACAAACTATGCTCCCCTTTTTCACCCCCTTAGGGGTAAAATTTCGAAAAATCCTTTCTTATCGGATCCCTACGTTATACAAAGAACACAGCCTCCAAGTTTCAAGTCTCTACGACCAGCGGTTTAGGCTGTGCGTTGATCCGTCAGTCAGTGAATCATTCAGGACAAAGAATTTTATAATAATAGATAATCATATAAAGTCTGTGGAAAGTATGAAGTAAGTATAGCATAAAAGTATGGAATTCAATAAAATAGGTACATCATTTATCATGTTAATCCTTGGAAGTCTAACTAAAACTATCAGCTGATAAACAGCATAGTAACACCAGAATAAAGGCAATATATTTTTATACTTTAACTGCTTTAGTTTAAAACACAACACAACATTGTAGATAAACAACAATGTGAGGGATTAACTACTTTCAATTAAATGATAAGTCAGTGCATTAATTCACTTATTTCCATGAAGTAAATTCAGGTCAGTCAGAGAATATGATTCAATAAGTTAAGACATAAAGAACATTTGTGAGGAAATAAGCATTATGTAGATGCAATATAAACATCCGTCTATCAATTAACTTTATTATGATTGCATTTTCTATCCATAACGCTAGATATTTGAAGATGTTTTCAGTTTAGTGCCATAGTGTGCTAATTCATCTAGACTACATTGGTATGCAATTACAAGACAAAGAACTTACTTGAATTTATAGGGTGGTTTCACTTGTTTAGTGCTTGTTTTCTTTTTGCCTCGTCGACGCTTCTTTACCCTGGAGTTTGTTGGAGTCTCACTGCGAGATGTGTTGTCTGTGTTGGATGTGCTTTCTACGCTCGAGGTATCATCCTGCAAGATTTTAGGTTAAGTTAGTATTAAGTCAGAACATTATTATATTTAGCCCAGAATATAGTATCGGATACACTGGCTTATACTTTAAAAGCTGTGTTGTTTAAAAATGTTTATTTAATTATCTTATTGTTGTAAAAAGCTAAATAATCGAAAAGAAAACAGTGGTGAAATGTGTAAGGTAATAACTTAACTTACAGCTTCGTTATCTGAGAAATTCATGGTTTAATCACCAGTTTTGATTATAATTACATTAAATTGATTGTTTAAACTTAAATCAGGGTTTAATTTCTATAAAAATAAAATTAAACTAAAAATAAATCAGCTATCAGCTGACAACGGCGTCCTAAACGTCAAATGTCAAATTTTCGCGCGGGAATTGGAGCGGCTTTTTTCTTCAGTTTTACGGCTTCGGAATCTGGTCCACGTAGCCAATTCTGCAGTTTTCTAAGTTGTCTCTATGTCTCTTCTTCCTTCCCTATTCTCATTATCTGGGGACTGGCTGGGGTCGATATAATAATGTTTTAAAAGTACTTACTTTTAAAACTTACTTACTTACTTTTAAAACATCATTGATGTAAGGACACAAAATAAATTATTAATAGTTACTGTAAGGGTAAAGTTTTGCAAATCACAAAGTGATAATGATGATCATTTTCTCTCATAAATCTTCAATCGTTGAGATAAGAAACGTGTACAGAAGTTTATAAGAATCTTCGTGTGCTAGGTAGAAGGCAGAAGGCGGGAAATATATTGGATTTTAAATGTCTTGATCAGACCATCCACCACTCCACAAGACCAGCAATAATTTCTGTACATTGAAAGCAACAAATAATCCAATGTTTGATCCTTAATATTTTTGAATTTCTGCGTACCACTTTCTTTTGTGTTAACTTTGATTCAGCCCATACCCGATTCCACTGTTCGAACATCCGATTTTTTAAGATAGGATAGTAATCAGTGAGTGAAGGGCACAAAAGGTACCACAACATTTTGTGAAGAAGATACCTACCTAACTCATTTGGAGTTAGATCGGAAGTTGAAGTGATGATGGGCAAAACACTGAGTTGTGTTATTGTGTGTGTGCCACCTTAACCACCACACCAAATCACAGTTCTTTTTAAGCGTTCTAGTATCACTCCGTATTATTGTTGTGTTACTTGTTGTTCTGCAATGTGATGTCTTTGATAGATAAATAACTGAGTGAGCTAAATATATAAAAATAACAAAACATTATACATTAAATCAAAACACAAAAATATCTAAATGAACGTAACTGTTGAAAGAAAAGAATAAAAAGGATTAATAATTATATTTTTTGTTTTTACAGTGTTTTGTCAAACATAATATTATAAATTGCATTTGTAAAAAGGAACTGTGTCAGACAAGGAATCGAACCCTGTGTCTAATACGCTATCCGGTCGCATGCCTATACGCATTGAGCTTGAAGGATTAACATGAAAAGAAAAATCTGTTCGAATTCGAAACTTAACATCTTTATTTCATTAAAATTAATAACTAAATAAAATTTAACGAATCAGGGTATTAAATAAAGTAAATAAATACACAACAAGTAGTAATGGAAACTATTGATATCTTTTTACTTTATCATTACGCCCTCTTATTTTAATTCACAGCCGTAGTTGCTATAATAGTAACTTTTTTAGGAATAAATTAATACTTATCTTCAAAGATTTACCTGTAAGTGCCTGTTTCATAATCAACAAATGCTCCCGTCATAATCGTTGTCTGGTACTTCGTAACACAAGGAAGGAAATTCCTTACCACGAAACCAGACAATTGGTGTGTTGCCTGGCGCATATTTATTTATTATACGCTAACTAACAAAAATTCTAACTATAAAATATGTAATTTTGAATACGCTAACGCGAGACATTGTGAAACAGGCAGGCAGTTAGTTACTTTAACATTTTCATTAGGTAAGTATACATACATTTTACGAAGCTATTTACAAGTTACGTATTGTTTTTAATACTGATACGTATTTTTGTTTAAACTTATTAGGTAATTAGGCTATTATCTTATATTTTACCACTATTCTCTAACAGTATTTACTTACGTACAGATGCTTAACTGATAGGCTCTTACATTGTATCCACTTTGGTGTTGCACATAAATTATAAGTACTTACTGGGAATTTGCTCAATTTAGGGTCTAATAGTCTTTGTGAAACTTCAACGTCTCAAGTAAACAGTTTTCAGTACACTAAAATAAAGAGGGGGGAGCACAGGTGCAAGCATGGCGTAGAGCTACTCGCAGCCATGGAAGGAACCGGTCAACTCGGGCGTACACCCCTGGGTAACCTTGTCTTGCACAACCTCGTCCCCATGACACAATACCTGAAATAAAAAAGTTGACCATTAGCATTTGCTGAATAGGCTTGTTGACCAACTTTCAAAAACTAGATAAACATAAATTACTTGATATTTTTAAAAATATTCAACATTTACGTGAATTATGATACAAAAAATCAATTTGAATGGGCTTCAAAAACGCTCGAAATGACGTCACTGCTTAAGTCGAAAATCTTTTGATAGAAAATTACTATGGAGAGTTGCTACGACAGCAAAAAAGCCCGTCATCGTGCAAGGTGTGACGTCACATCATCTGATTGGCGTTTACGGATTAATAAATGCATTCGTTTGTCGTCGTCGTATAACATGATTATAATCACTAGAAACTACCAAATTGTGATTCGTTCTTAGTGGAAACTAAAGTTCCACTTTTTTTTGTAACCTTACCAACAATAGTAAAATGTGGTTGCGAAAGTAGAAGGGGACCACCGGAATCGCCAGTACATGCATCCCGCTGTGGAGCATTTGCACATAACATCCGTGGAGTCACCTTGCCCCGACCATAACCTGCCCCCGCGCATTCTTCCTGTTCCCAGATTTGGACATCCGCCTGAAAATATCATTTATTATTTTTGACACTAGCTTTACTACTGTTATTAATTATTTTCATTTTTTATTTGAAGGCGCAAACTTTTATACTGAAAATCTTAGAAAACAAATCAACCTAGTTTTTTTATAACAGTTTCAGCTTTACTTACTTTCATTGGTATATTCGATGCAGGTCCTTTCTCGACCGTACTTCCCCAACCGGAGACTACAGCATCCGCTCCTCCCAACATATCCTCATCATCTGTAAAGTTAATAGTTATAATAGCAATCGATTTTTCTGTTCAATGTCTTTTTCTTTGGAATCTTGTTTGAAACAACTTTAGTCCCCTTATTAGTAAAAAAGTTGAAGTTAACCTGAGCATACGCTAGGGTTTAAAATGTGTGATGTCTCTTTTATTCATCCACATGGACCAACCATGGGTTCCACTCCACACACATGGTTGGTAAATATTTAGGGATAAAAGTTACTTCTGCAATCATCGACAATGATCGAGGACCCCAATATTTTAAAGAAACAATATTTTAGCCAATTTTCCATTGATTTATTTGATTGATTTATGATAAAATTAAATTTAAATGATAGCTCTTTAGTAAAAAGTGCGTCGATTGAACACAGAAACCTATGATGTAATGGTTTCAAATAGCAAAAAGAAGAATAACGACTGACAATTAATAAAAAGTACGTCAACTAGCTTAGATGCTCGTAATTATTAGGCACATCTGGCTACTCCCCTATCTCCGCACTTTTGGATCCCCTGGGTAAAATAAGGCTTATTTAGGTCGTTTTCATGGCATACAAACCCGGCAAACAGGCGGGCCGGTACAGCCTGTCCGGCAGGGGCGAGGCTAGCCGCAGCACGGCTATGTCGTTGTCGTAGTTGTAGCGGTTGAAGTCGGGGTGCTGCGTCACGTGGGACACCTCGAAACCGATGGGGTGCGTCTTGTTCACGTCGTAGACCCCCACTAGGACTGATAGGCGGGATGCTTCGACTCTGGAAATATATAATTATTATTTGAATAATTATTACTTAACGAGTTGCTCTCTCGTATTGGGCATTTTTCATAATGACCGGGAATTGTGTATAATGCTCGTTTTATAATTCGGTCCATAACACATATTATTATAAGTTAGTAAAAAGAGTTTGGCCTGTAATAGAAACAAAAAAAATATCCATCATTCGACAGACTTACGTCATAATGCTCTAAAACGACTTTAACAACTCGGAGACAACTTTATCAAAAGTTATATCCCTAATCAATGTAAGTATATCAAAATCGCTAACTCGTTGGTGTAAATGTCAAGTTAGGTAGTTCTATGACTATGGCATTTGTTGCTGGTTCGTTTTTTTTAATAAAAATTAATTTAACACAATTAGTATTACTAGTACATATAAATAATGATTTGTATTATTTAATTATACTGTGGGTAAATAACTAAGTATTATAGGAAGTAAGTAAGAAGTACTATGAGTAACAATATAGGTGTGGTACCAGCAGATTGCCATAGGTACATAAACAAAACTAATCTAAAACACTAGAACAATATGTTAGCGCTTAGGCCAAGGTCAGCTAATGAGGTCAAGTCCATCACATTGGATGCGCCTAGCCTACCACTTTAGAGACGGGATATTGGAAAACATCGATCTCTAGTTGAGAGATCTTCATTAGATAGATCTCAAGAAATTATTATTATTTTTAAACAAAAGTGGTCTTTTTCACTAAAGGCTCTTTACTAGGTAGCTCTAGGAATATGATTCGATCAATTAAAATAAATATACAAGGAGCGACGACCTATCAAATTAGAGCAAAAAAAATGGAATAGATAGACTCTTATGTAAATGGTTTCAATTTATTCAAATTAATTTGCTGCTGGGTAACTTTTTGAATGAGAGGTTTTTAAATAAATAAATGTATTATTTGTCGATATCGACGTTTACCATTACTCTACTTTAAAGGCATTGTGGACTGATTCGCTTGGCTCACGTATGTTGCACCGTAAAATGACGCCTTTTGAATTTCAATGTGACGTCAGGGTCTCGTCGCTGGAGCTACTCCAAACAAACGGACTTTGTACAGTAATAGAACTGATAACACGAAACGACCGCCTTATCTGGTGTACTTACAAAAGGACATTCAGTTACAACATTGGATTACTGTAATTGTCTTGTGACCTTCACGAGACCTACCTCAAAATCTTTACTTTTGTATCACCATATTTGCTTAGTCTTTAATAATCTTGGTAAATTGATAGATAATTGTGTGACAAAGTACATGGTAGCTTAATTATAGTATAAAAGTATAATTAAATATATATTATGCATACTGCTTTTTTCCTTTTCTATAGCCCGTCTTGCATATCTTAGCAAATAATTACTGGCAGCTTTCACCAATTTGTTCGCGCTTACCTACATTATTATCCAAATAACGCATTGTTTGCAGATCGTAAGCACATCGAGCATCTAATGATCAGTTTGGTAAACTCATACATATTCATGATTTCCTCTTGTATGTATTGGAGTCTGGTATTTGTAATATTATAATTGTAGAGATAAATTTAGGTAGTACTTAGTACTAACCTATAGTTTCGGAGGGCCAAACTTCGCGCAGTAATAGTCGTAATAAGTAATATTCATCGTAACTAGTTCTTTTAACTCTTATTTACAGATTTTATGATGTTGCATTGCTTCATGCTGATCGTGCATTTTATTTATGCGATCTGCCCTACTTACGAGTAACTACACGTATTGCAAATTCGTGATTGATGCTATGCAGTGAAGAATGAAAAGATGACCTTAATTACCATCGTGACAACTTGAATGAAATGCTTTTCATTTAATTTAGGACAGTTGCCCAATTGTTTAATATTCGCGTATAAATAAAGCCTATAGCCTATATTGGTATAGGTCTTAGGCGGTTTCGTCAGTAGAAAAAAAGTCATGTTTATGCCTTCTCAGTTTTCACAGTCAGCAAAAACATCAAGCTAGGATGTTTTTTTTGCATCTGGATTGTAGCTAGCAAGTGGCAATCAAACATGTCAACGAAATGGATGGATCACTAGCATTGTTATTTTTTATTTATTACCGACTTCAAAAATGGAGCTTATTCGATACGGCTTGTATGTGTGTGATATCGTTTGAATATGATAATTTTTGAGTATGTTGATCTATTAGGGATCTCAAACAAGTGCATTTTTTTATAAACAATACTTAAATAATACTTATAGTTGTAGTTCATGTTTGTCCACGGATTTCTCGAAAACGAGAAGTCACTAGTTAATAAGTTTTATTATATGTGTAGTTTCTTTCCTAACAGATAATATCTTACTACGCATAGAATCAATACCGTAACTATTAGTTAGGTTAACCGTGTTTCCTAAGTTAAATGTATGTGCATTGCTAATGAGACACCTTTAGGCTACGTCGAGTAATTTCAGTACCTACTACACTTCACAGTTTCAACATTATTTTGTTTCTTTTGGAGTCCTCATTTCGGATGAAAGCAGATGCTTTCATTAACTTTCTCATTGAAATTGAATTCGTATTGTAGACCTTAATCAAGATCCAATACGAAGTTTCATAAAGAATTTAAAGGTTGGATTAAACTCTATCTTTATATTATTCATAAAATTGCACATGTAAAAAGCAACTGTTTCCGAGAAGGAATCGAACCTTGTGTCTTACGCTATATAAATAATAATAAAATATATAATTTATTTTATCAAAGCTTGTTTTAAACTAATGTATGATAAAAAGTTCATTATAATAAGGGTTCTGTCGAACAAATTGGCATAACATAGTTTCTTATTAAGTATACATGTAGTATGCTTAAAAGTAATAAATCAAATCCAAGAAATCGAACAGCAACAGTTTAGTTTGAGTTGGAAATTATTCAAAAAGCAAGAAATAATCTCACGTGACTATCCTAATAAAAATATTTTCCTATAGGTAACTTATTATGTTACGGTGACATTTCTTGACCTAGCGCGTTGAACTCTTTTATATGAAAAAGATAAAAGGGTCAAAATTGTTATTTTTTTTGGTTACTTAATTAATTACATATCACTTTATGAATTATGAAATTGGTTGAATTCTATTCTATTTTGAAATTGACCTCATTTATTTGAGTTTGATTTTTTAGCTACGAGGCTCGCTCTACTATACTATGAATAGACACCATTTTTAAGCGTGATATTTTTGTCTTGACTTACATGGACAGTTATAGTACCTATATCCGTCAACTGTATACTTATGATGACTGGCGGTACAAAAGATCAGCACTCAAGGCCAGGGAATTTAGAAAATTATTTATATGTAGCTTAATGAAAATATTACTTACTCGTGTACACAATGCGTGGCAGTGATGAGGTGGTCCTTAGCGACGACCGTGGCACCGCAGATGACCTTGCCATCTCTTAGTAACGCCGCAAGCCAGGGGAATTCACCAGGGGTGACTGCCATGCCTCCTACCACACGAGCCCCGCGAGCAACGCCGCAAGCTGAAAGAAACACGAGATTTAAAATCAAACAACAACTTATGGCCTCCTTCACAATGTCTACAAAAATAATACCAAAGTATTCCTATTCAAATAAATAGCCAACTGGGCACATCACGTCCAGGTTAGTCGGTACCGACACAGTACCGATAACCCGGTGCTTTATGTTTTACCCGTAATAAAGTTATCTGTCCCTTGATAAAGAACCTTTATTAAAGTATACTTCATACGAAATAACGTTCCATATTTGAATTATTTGTTGGTTAGTACTTATTTGTCGATAAAGAAGCAGACATACTTACTCGTAGAATAGAAGCACATAGAAATTCGCATTTGTTCGGGAATATAATGTCCACTAATAATAGGAGCAGTTTATAAAAATAATAATGTGGGCGCTAAAAGGTCTTGGCCTTCTTTCTTGGTCTTCGTGTATCGAAAATTTTAGATTCCTACGAAGTGCTAAGAATTGAAGAACTTATAGAGGGCATAAATTAAGATTATTCTAAGAAAACTAAATTAACGAAGTAAAAATATTGGAAACAGTAAAACCGATTCAGTGCACTTATTTATCTACTCAAGTTTTTCGGATTAAAATTAATGAATTTCGGGTGCTATAAATACTTTCGTTATCAGCACTTATTTTATAATTTGCTCCTGTCTTATTTCGAAGATGATCATGTTTGCCTTTTAAAATAATTACGTGGCATGTAATTCTGTTATAGAATTATCATTCTCCCCAAAGGTATCCCCAACTTTCACTGTATTTATATTTTTTTGTAACGAAGGGAATCAAAAATCATATTACTCTTATTCTTTCTCTATCATCCGACAGGATTTTGTTAAATAAATCTGGACTTAATACCAAATTGAATACACTTTTTTAAACTGAATTTTGTCTTCTTGCCTTGTGAAATGTGTTCATAACTGCTCTAGATCGACACCCCATTCAGTCAGTTAGTTTTGATTTATTTTGCTATCGCTAGTGGAATTGCCAATATAATTATGGGAATTGCAATTAAAATTGTAAACTTGTTTTCAGCGTACCTGCCTATAACTTAGTTTGGCCATTCATCATGTTGAACTCTATTATTCTTATGAGTGACCCAAATAAGCTTAATTTATTAATCCACTTTTGTTTAAGCCTGTTTAATTCACATTGAAATTTACTGTTATCAGGCACTCCATGAATTTACGGAGAGTTTTTAAAGCGCACTTATTTGATTGTTTATTGCGACAAAACTGGGTTAAGTCGCGATCACCGGTGATAACGAACTAGGTTGCGTCTATGATGCACTTGAAACTGAAATTAAAACTGATGTTACACGATTTTAAATTCAAATTTAAAACAGCCTGTGGCATGGCTCTTTCATAATTTCTACCAAAATACGCGGATGTAGTAATTAATCAGCGATAAACAATCAAGTGAGCGTTTGAAGAGGCGTCGCACACAGTGCGGCACTTAACACACTTGTGGAGCATCAGGCTATTGCATCCAGCAGCCAAGTGAACTCTCGAAAAGCACTCAATGATATTAGCACTCTTTATGACATAACCGATATTGAGGAATGCTCGAATGGCGCAGTAGAAATTAAAACCTGAATCGTTTTGGACCCACAAGTGCACTTGAGTTCCAAATCCGATAATAGTTTCGTAACGAAATCCATAACATCAATAAAAATATCCGCTTTCGAACTTTCTGCAGTCGTTTCAAGTCACCGAATAGTCGTCACATTTATAAAAGTGCACTTTTGTTAAGAACTGGCCGTTTTCACATGTCACCGTTTTTTGAAAAGAGAACTTGAGACTCACTGCAGGGCTTGCAGGCGCGGGCTGTCGCCACCACAGCGAGGATGCACAAGGCGCGAAACATGTCTGCCGGAGTCGTAACCCACTCTGGAGGTAGGGGGAGACGCCGGCCCAGCTATTATAGGGCGCGGGCGGCGCCTCCGATAACGCCTCGGGGCCAGGGTGACTCGCGGGCCAAGTTCACGGCAACGCGAGCACTGAGTGAATGACGCCGCGCGGCTTACTCCGAAGACCCCACTGCTTGGCTGCTGAGGACAGCAGGCGCGACGGGAGTAGTTAATGACCTTGACGTAACACCTACTTTGTTATTATTATTGTCGCGACGCGTCCGTTGTTTGTTTTTCTTTGTTACTTCCTGGCAAAGATGTCATCATAACTATGAAAACACCTTTCAGTAAACGAGTTAAGACAAATAACTGTTCTATTTCCTCTATGGTGAATACAGTTTTAAGCCACATTTAAAATGGCTGCAAGGTTAGAGCCAAACAACCATTTACATACCTTTACAATGTAAAGAAGAGTTATAGTAGCTACAATCATGAAACGTTTCCGCGTCTTTTATTTTTATTTATTAAGAGCCGGTAATAAATAAATACCTGATCGAATGAATATTATTACGTTACTCAACTGCATCGCAAGGGCAAACCGTTAGGAAATGCAAATAAAATCGACGCATCGTCAATTTACGACTGGTTTTAGGGTATATTCGAGGTTTACTGCAAATTGTCCGCTTGTGTGGCAGCGATTCATCAAAGAGTTCTTTCGAATTTGTGCGAGATGCATACCCCGACTCTTGAATCAATTTTATTTCGATGAAGTTCAAAAAGCGGCAAATATGCAATTCTTATATGTAAGGTACTAAGGTGAACAGATTTTTAAGTCATAATTTTATTCATCGTTTTTCGATGCTTTGGAGTCGGTAGTAAGAGGCAAAGGAATTGAATGGCGATTAGGTAGCCTGCAGCAATTTGGTTATAATTTGTGAGCAGTTGTGGTTGTGTGTGTTTATTAGTCCCGTTAAAATTTAATGAAATATCGTACAGAATATCACATTTATTTTGAATCTGTAGTTAGCATTTTGGAATTCATATGCTCTTTGCATTAAATTGGTATTTTTATTCAAACATATAGCACATCACTCCTAGAAAACCATGGAGAGGATGTTTCTAGTTTCAGGAAACCTTAATGGATTTATATTATGTCTTTTAAATATAAGTGGATAGCTTGCCTTCATTACAATAACTGAGACGATTCCGGATGGTTAGAAAGAATAAGTACAATGAAAAATTTATTAATTTGAAGCTGCTTGACATCCTTGAAATTCTTTTAAGCCTGACGATGAAACGTAGAGTCCAAAAAAAAATTTTAAGCTCAATTAAGTCATGCTTATTAGTTCGGCTACCGTTTAAATGCTCCTTAATCTGATGCAAATTAGTACGTTACATTTAATTCAATATTGAGACGTACATACTCGTACAGGAGCGTTTAATGAAAATAACGGAATAAAGAATAATTAAGGAGCTGGTTTCGATGCTTGTCATGTCCAGATACATTTTAAGAGTCGCTTAACGCACCAAGGGTTTTCAGTTAATTATGTGAACATCTGTTTGTACACAAAACGAAGGGACTAGGAAAAAACTATTTCGTAACAATTTACCTGCTCTATGTTTTGCTTTATTTACAAATAACGGTTCCCCGCGGCTTCACCAACGTGAATGTAGGAAATATCGTTATGAAGAATAGCTGTTCTGATGTATAAAAGCTATATTGTAAAGTTTCATCAAAATATAGTATTTGCGTGAAGAAGTAACAAACATATAACATAGCATCCATTCTCACAAACTTTCGTAATATTAGTAGGACGACATATTTGATCCTGCCTACCTCAAATGTTGATATATTCTGGATACTTAATCTACTATGTATGCTTTCGAATAAGTCTCGTAAAGAGCGAGAGAGGACCAAAAAGGATCTAGCAGCAACCAACACTATTACGTAAAGTGCGTAAGTAACTTCATCTTCGCTGCACTCTCGGGTTGCGTTCTTTAAAATCGTTTTATTTGGACAGCGTTGCCCAACGCTTATGCAACCAGGATTAAATCTTTGCTCTTAACGTTTTGCAATTTTCGATATTTTGGGACAAACATTGTGCACTCAGACCTGCCGAGATCCGCTGCCACCATAACTTCGCGGCGCCATTCTACTTTCTTATTTAACATCTGCATGCCTTAAAATGCGTTTTGTAAATCATCGTCCATGACCTAGCGTGTACGGAAATGAGATGTTTAAAAACAATTATGGGCCGTGATCGTGATAGTGAAAAAGATAAAAGTGTGTGATATAATGTTAATAGACACAAATGTTTTCTTTTTGATAAGAAGTAGCGGAAGAGCATATATCAAATAATCGTACAGGGAAGCAATCCAAAACAGTAAGAAGGTAAAGCACCCGTAGTCGGTATACAAAGAGAGATGACGAAGAGATTTTGTTATCTTTGTTAGTTTTTTGGCTTGATAATGGCGATGGGAATTTCCTGTAAGTTTATGGAAATAGTCATTGGGTGACCTTGCATTTGTTTTCGGTGGAAAAAGTCGCAGCAGCCGAAGATCGTGGCAATGAGGCCAAGGCGACGGCGACGCCCGTATTACGATAACACGCAGCCTCATATTATGTATACTTATTATTACGCATTACCATTGAAAATTAGCGGTGCTGAAGCGAGAAATCTCCGAGTTTCACACGTATTAAGTATTCTACTTGTTTTAGCAACACTGTATTTTAAAAAAAGAAGACAGTTAGCATCTGTGTTGATAAAATTCATCTTTTAAAATGTTAGGAACTAAGCTCAAAGAACAACACATACCATAAATTGTCTTACTCAAATATTTTGGAAAGTGAAAAGTGGAATGTTACATTTTATTACTTACTGGACAAGGGCGTGTTAAATTATAATGGATTGATATCAATTTCATAGCACTTTCTTTACTGTACAACTTTTTATGTAACATCTACCGATGCTCTTCTTACGTCGTTAGTTATCTGGAACTAATAGATACTTTCTTAATAATACAAGTACTTAGGAATCTATAAGTATCTTGTCTCCCCCTTAAAACACATCTCACAAAGTCATAATCACGTGACACACAGCCATTAATCAAGTTTTCAGACTATTTGTCTTTTTGACCGGTCAGGATTGAAGACACGTATGTACGAAGACTTACTGCTTTTAATCACCAGACAGGACGCATAAAGACGCTCTGTAAGCCTTGCTGGGCTTTTAATTGCAGTCATAATTTTAGTGCAACGAATATTTCATAGGTATCGAGGTAGCTCAGTAGCCTGAATCTAAAACTGCTACTATTCACTTCACACCTCACACACGCAAGGTAGCGTCAGCGCGTGAGTTGAATCACGGTGGTAATCGCAGTGGTAATTTAATCTTATTTATGAGTCTGTCTGAATAAATCGCATTGAACGATGACACACCCATTCCCATACGCCCTACTTTTCGTATCATTAGTTTCGCAGAGTCTCTAATTTATGACTTATGCTGAAATCAGATCATTGAAAAAATACATTAACAAAACAAACATGATTAATTGTAGTTATCTGTTCAAGGATCGTTTTAATAGGTTTCAGTTGTAAATTTTCCGAATGGAAGTATGTCATTACCGCACTTACTCATCATTCTAGCACAGTAACCGGTACCTAAGTAAAATCAGAATACAATAAATTATGCATGCTTGGAATAGGTAACTAACTACTTCATATTTAAATGTACCTAAACATCATAAAATCGAAACGTATAGATTACCTTTGCGTTTCGTTTTTATAGAAAATTAAAAACTATGCACTTTACGTGATTGATCCCCCAATATAATTTTACCCTACACATGAGCTCCAGGATCACATTTTCAGTTTTAAAAAAATCTGTTCACGCCTTCATCACCATCAAATTTTTGATTGCGGCGTTTACTCGCCATGGCACAGGATCGTCACTGAATATTGTAGCTTTTAATAAGAAGCCTATACCGCTAGTCACCCTACTATATTCTAGTAATCCTGCCGCTGTTTGGTCGGGGACGCTTATTCAACACATACGCAGTGGTTGGCCGTTCACTATCCGCCTCCTATGACCCCGCTAGTAGCCTACAGCTCAGCCCTAGCAATTAAACTACACACAGCCTTATTCACACGCCTTATAAAAATTGGGCTATAAGTTTTCCTCCCCTCATGTAAGTAAGCGTATGCTTGCTTTTATCATTGTACTACTATTATTAGCGTTTAGAACTGACATCACGAACAAATTTTGTGCTCCATGAATTGATGACACGGTCATCAACACGTAGTGCAAATCGAAATTCAAATTTTCAAAGAAAACGTCACAATCTTGTCGTCTCTTTTGCGACACATTTTTTGCTTGGCATGCTTTTATGTACCTACTTTTTCAGTTAAACTGCGATTTAAGGTGACTATGCAGATTGCCTGCTACGATTCATTATGTACATCGAGTTAATGGGATTTTTTGCGAATGGTTGTTTTCAAGGCGCTATGTAGTACAGCAACTCGGTTGTTTCTGTTACTCCTACGCTACGTATTATATTATCTGTGCTCGTACTTAAGTTGCAGTTAACAGAATGTCTTCTTCAGCACTTAGATGAACATGCTTTGAGCCAAGCCTCCCAAAATGCAAAATTTAGAGTTCAGGGTTAAGAAGTCAATAGGTAAGATTACTGTATTATATAGCTTTACTAGCGGCCCGTCAGCGACTTCGTACGCGTGTAATAGTTTTACTCCGTTCCCATAGATCGTAGCGAAAATATTTAAAAGCTTATACCCATTAAACAACTCGTACTTCTATAGACTTCCCCGATAAATTAACTATCTAACAATGTATCTAACATATTTTATAACCGGACCAATAGTTCCTGTGATAAGCACGTTCAAACAAACAAACAAACATCCAGTTTTGAAATATATACGTAGAAATGCGTAGAGATAAATGTTATAATCTATGAACACGCAACACGTAGCTCGGTCTTTAATTTGGTCAAACTTACACGGGGATAATATCTTTTTATTTTACAACGAAATGGAAATACTTACTACGTGTATCGTCAATTGAATATTTCTTTCAGGTGCTAATAAAAAGACCAGGCTATACCCTGTGCGCTTACACAGCATCATGCCACATACAGGCTGTGGGAGGAACGAATTCCCTCAAGTCTTCTCCCGCTACCTTAAGAGTTTAAACTTAAGCTTAGGTTATGGTCATAGCGAATACTCTACTTTCTTGAATTCAAATCGTGAATTCAAAGGGACAATTCTATGTAGGGATCTACCCCATCATCATCATCAATACCCAAAAGCCGTCCACTGCTAAACATAGGCCCCCACGAAAAGTTTGTAAAGAAAAAGATTGGACACCCTTCGACCACAGAAACAGCGTTGAATGTCCACCGACAATATGAACAGACGACCTGCAATCTACACTGTACACAGACCGCTTGATACCTACCCTGTTTAAACACAAAAAAATATTCTTTACTGTTTTAAGGAATCTCTTCTCGAGCATTTACTCGAGAGCCACATCAATAACAAACATGTGTCAAAACATTGTATCTCAGACGTCATGTCAAATGATTGTCAAAAGTTATATATTATATTTTTTTTATCATTAGCACTAAAGAGTATTGATATCAAATTCGAAGCAAATCACCCCCAGAATAACTTTGTAACCCTTTTTACGCCCTTATGAGATGAATTTCAATAAACTACAAAATAGGTCTTCCGTCAATTCTGTAAAATAATGTGTATGCAAAATTTGAAGTAGATTGGACCAAGGGATCTGGTTGTCCCATACAAACTTTGCACCCCTTTTTGACCCCCTTAGGGGTGGAATTTCTGAAAATCCTTTCTTATCGGATCCCTTCGTCATACAAAGAAGACACCCTCCCAGTTTCAGGTCTCTACGATTAGCGGTTTAGGCTGTGCGTTGATCCATCAGTCAGTCAGTCAGTCAGTCAATCAATAAGTCAGTAGTTCAGGACAAAGCATTTTATAAGTATAGATTATTAGAGATCCTCGTACTGAATAGTATTACAGGCACATCAAATTCATGCCTGGCTGATTACTTTGTTGAAATTCTTCGTAAGGCCAAAAAATACATATTTTTAACAAATTCTAGGAGTACTTGGAGTTACTGAACAGGTAGTAGCGGAGGTCCTTTGGCTGATAATGATGATGATATCATGAAAACATTCTTTTGACGTTTAGGTAGCTTGCTTGATGCAACGGAACCTTTTTTTTTTTTTTTTTTTTTTTTTTCGCGGAGGAAATGCTTTATGCATACCCTGCTGGGTTATGTGGGACTCCCTTTGTTCGTCCAGGTTTACCCACTAAAACCTCCGCGGTTTCCCTCAATCCGCCTTAAGTGAGACGACGGAGGTTCGCTCAACGCATGCACTCCGTCTGATGCAACGGAACCTAGAATAAATAAATACTTTCATGTATTTTATAGACCACTAGCGGTCCCAGCGAACTTCGTTTCGCCCCCAGCCCCGTCCCGGCCCCGTTTTAAGAGAATTTTCTTTACTATAAACCTCACGGAGCCCAAGACCTTTCCAACGAATGCAAAACCGTGGAAATCGGTTTGTGCGATCTGGAGTTCTAGCGTCAGGGAGGAAAACCCGACTTATTTTTATATGTAGATATTATATGTTATTCATCCATCCATCGCAGCTTTTTTCATCCTTTTTAGGTCATTCATCGTCTCTATCGTGCACATTTCATCCAGTTTTTGGCCTGCGTGACGCTGGATATCGTCCACACAACGAAGTGGTCGATAAGTATGAATCATTCCTATCCATGCATACTGTATGATAGATTTATGATTGAATTTCCATTAAAATATTTTGCTGTATTATGCACTTGAATGCATCTGCATCCGATGACATAAAGCGTCCTCGGAAGTGTCGTTCGCTATCCGGGTGACTGCCTAGCCTACACTTCTCAGACATTCGCAAAGCCCGTTGTACCAGTGCTAGTATATCATTTTACATTTAAAGTCGTTACAAGACTTATTTTTATAAATTATTAAAAATTAGGTAAGGTTTTGTATTTTCTTTGAACATTTTAATAAAGCGGAAATTGACGAAAAGTGTTTTTGAGTTCGTAATTCAATTTATCTATTCAGTGGTAATTCATGTGTAATTTGTTATAGATAATATTTGCATTTAAATGAGTTTCGTTTGAGATTCGATAAAGGATAATATTTTCAATTATCAGACGAACGCGGGGAGAAAATTTTCAGATGAAGGCATAGTATCTATCAATCGTTATGAAATTGCGCAATATCTCTAATTTGCTCTACAAATCGACGTGTTATTTCATTACAGGCTACGTAAGGCACGCTTTGCATGCCGGCGAGATCTATTTAGTCCCACATGAAGCCTAATGGTAATGTTAATAATTACAGCGTTTACTGATAGTGATTCTGCTGAAATTGCATATGGAATGTGACGATGTAGGTATTATTAGGCATATAACTGGACGTGCGGGCGGGATCGAGGCACTCCGGAGGCAGTCCTGCGAGGGTAAAGTGGAACATCAGAGTGAAAGTGAAGATAGCTCTCTCTCTGTCTCCTCGGCTCAGTGGTTTCGCGAGCGCGCCCGCCATTCGTCTTCCTTGGACAAACCGCGCCCGTCTTCTTTAGCGTGAGTCCGATTATTCTTTTAATCGATCCTTTGCGATTCGACATCGATGATTTGTGATTGGAGTGGTGTGATTGATTCTGGTGATTTTTTGGTTCGTTGTAGAAAAAATCCGGTACGTTTTGGTGATACGTTAAGTGCGACCTCTTATTCCTTTGAATGTAGGTAGGTATCACTTTCTTTTGAATGTTAATTTTTAGAAACAAAATTACTAGTGTGTCTTGCAACGAGAACATAAAAAAGTTTCATGTACTGATTTATCCGAGTTCGTGCTAATACAAAACTTTTAAGTTATTCCCGCCTTTTTTATAAACAGGCGAAATTTACTCATCGTGTCGCATTCAAGAATTTCAAAATATTCGTTATCTATAGGTATTGATAGGTTTACATAGTCTTTTGGGTCCTAAATAAGATGTGCTCATAATACTATCAAATAGTTCATAATTTAAATTTCCTGCAGGTCCAGTAATGAATTTAGAATTATTGGAGGCAAACAACAAGTTTTATAAATAACCGCAAAAAAATGGCGTCGTGCGCCTAAACCATTAACATGTTTTATTCATCCTAGAAATACTATAATAAATAAGTAATGAAATATCTAACTACTTTCATTTCCGTCGAGTTAATCGTTGTACCCTACAACAGGAAAACTCTCTAAGGCCTAGAACGAGTGGACGACTGCGCGCGCGCATACCAAGCGCGATCCGATTATGTGTCAAACACGCTATAAATAAGGAGTTTGTCCCGAATAACAATCGGATTCAGATGAGAACACGATCGCGATACATCCTCTTTTGTACATAGATTGTAAGAAGACTGGCTAAGTGCTATTTTTTTCAGTTTAAAATGCTATTTATAGAGAAACGAGAAGCTTCATTTTACTCTGAATAGCCTTTTGTTTTGTTAATTTTAAGGCCCAGGATTACCAGGATTACGCTGACTCTGGATTAAATTATCATTCTGTCTTTGTCAGTTTATTTGACGTTGCTGGAGACAGAAATAAGATTACTTATATCCAGGATTAGCGCAACCCTATAAATCGTCATGCGCAAGTGGGCCTAAATGTCGTAATTAGGTCGTAAGAAGCTTTTCTAAGGCTAAAGTTCTCGATAAAAGATGCGAACTCTTAATTGCTAGAGTCGCCGCAATCGACTTTTCAAACTAAAGGGCCAGTTGCTTTAGGATTAGGTGTTTTATTATTTAATTTCTTATATTTAAACCTCGATATTTCATTGTTCATTTATTTTATGTTAAAGTTATCAATATGCTTGCTTGGCCCTCATTGTAAAACATAAATAATAGGTAAATAATTGATTATGTATCTATTCTACTGGGTTATCTAAACGTTTAGCCATGAGTCTAACTAAACGATACAGGTGCTAATAAAAACATATGAGTTAGTATGCTAATGCATGTTGATGAGATGAGCCATAGCGGTACCTGCGCGTCGGATCTGCGAGTTTTTAACCCGATTTCACCTTGCCCTTGATTCGCGAAACGTAATGGAATGTGCGATTCAAAATTCGATTCCAATCGTTATAGCCGATTTGATAACTTTTTGGCGCCATTAAAATATGCGGAACGTGCCATGTTATATCATTTACGGTAATATCCTGTTTGGTTATGTAGGTCAAGTAGTTAAGTCGCTTTAATACGCATTATATTTGCTTTTAATAGGGGTTGATCAAATTTTAAACGCTTTTAACTGAATTATAAAACGTTTACCATTACCATTCCAAAATCCGTAAAAGTTCAAATTTATTAATCTTTAGCTGTTGTCTGAAGGCGGAAAACGGTGTTTGACGTTCACACAGTAGCATAACGTTATTTAGAAACTCAAACTAAGTAAAATCAAGTTACATCTAACGATGTACGAGAAAATTTGTTCTAACCACTCACACAACTAATAAACTAGCAACTAGCAAATATCAAAGAGGAGCCGAGTCTCTCATCACGTCACAACAAATCATATCTTAAGCAGTTTTTATGGTTGTGTGGTAATGACCTGACTAATTAAAAAGTTTGCATTGCGAAGCAAACTTTATCGCGCGAACTTTCTTTATCTCAACGCTTATCATCTAATACAAAAATATTTCTTACCTGCCAGTCACCATGAAGTTCCTGCTGCTGCTGTGCGCGGTGGCGTACGTGAGCTGCCACTCGCTGGAGGCACCGCCGAAGAGTCAGGGGCCGCAGGACAAGGGCTTCATCGACTGGATCGCCAACCTGCTGGGCGGCGCCAGCACCACTCTGCGCCCGGTGCAGGACCCGCCTGATGACTGCCCAGTTTGCCGTGAGTGCCTGTCATAAACTTAGTTGATAGGCCCACTTGGGATTACGCTAATCCTGGCGCAGAAGTCTCGACATAGTTTCCTGTAAGGTATTACAGGGAATTACCGGTGGGGCGCTCGATAAATTCTAAGACAAAATTGGTGTGTATTTATTGCTTGAGAAGAATGTTTGAATATTACAAATATTTTTTAAAATTTATTAAAGATTTAGAATTTGTCTACGCGAAATGTCAAAAATCTTGCTTCAGGCTTCCAGCACTGGACTGTGGACTAAATCATCGTTCTGTTTCTGACAGTTTATTTGACATTGACAGAGATAAGAATTAATTAATCAAAGGATTTAATCCAAGATTAGCGTATTCTGGTATAAATCATCATGCGCAAGTGGGCCTTAGTTCTTCTTTTAATTCTAATGATGATGATTCTGAGGGACTGTTACACCATCGAGAAATAAGCACTTACCAACGAATAATTCAAATATGGAACGTATTTTCGTATAAATTAATGGACAGATAATGCTAACCAGAACTTATTAGGATATTATTGGAACAGGTCGAATGAGTAAAAAGCTAATGTTAGTAATTATAGAGCTAATTGTAGTGTGGGGTCAAATTCGAAGTAAGATGATAGGTGGATCGCTGATGGCTTCATCAGGCAGGCACGGGAAGAAAGACGTATTACCATGAGCTAGAATGGCGCTAGGCCTTCTAGCTACTCACTACTACTCCTAGGTTTGGTGTAATAGTTAGCGCTCCTGACTATTACGCCGGCCGTCGCGGGTTCGAATCCCGCTCGCAAGGGGCAAATGTTTGTCTGATGAGCACGAACATTTGTACCTAAGTCATGGATGTTATATGTATTTAAGTATTTAGGGGACACCCGTCATAATCGTTGTCTGGTACTTTGTAACACAAGGAAGAAAAATCCTTACCACGAAACCAGACAATTGGTGTGTTTTCTGGCGCATATTTATTTATTTTACTTAGGGTAGCTTTGTTTTATTTTTCTTTTCACTACACTACGCCCAGTCACATAGTTTTCTTGACCGCGCCTATGATTCATTTGTTTCTCAAAACCGATTTTCGTTTCTGCTCTAACATAGGTACCTACATAATTAACATGTTTCAAAAAAGAAATTAGCTTTGTCATTGTTCACTAGGTTGGTGAACTACGAACTTTATCCTAAAAAGTATGTTGCTGCTTTTATCTACGTTTCATAAATATGTACAATCGAAGATTTTTCTCTAGTATAGTAAAAGATGTAGAACAAAAACGTTTATAATTTATTATATGTTATTACTCATGTCCATGAAAGACGTGATACTTATATCTATCATAAACGAAGGAAAAAGTATTTCCTGTTTTTTGAAATGTAGGGCAAAATTACCAAAACAATCAGTGATGTCTAATACCACTTGTAAAGGGCTTCCTACTTTTTCTAGTTAATGAGACATTGAAAGATCGCCTTTTATGTACTTGGTAGGTAGTTAAATAAAAAGTAATACTTCCTATTTTGTACGAGTGAGTCATGCCATGCCATATAATGGGATTTGATTTGATCCTAAAAATAATTAACTTAGCGTTTTCATATTAACGTAGGTAGGAATACATAGTTAACCGATTTGATATGCAGTAAAGAGTTATCTTATCTTAATATACTTAGTGTAACTCACCTAATTTCCGTACAGAATGTGGCATCGCCCGCACCCGTCGCCGTATCGTGGGCGGCTACGAAACCAAGAAGCTGGAGTTCCCCTGGATGGCCGTGCTGATGTACAACGGCCGCTTCTATTGCGGAGGTTCGCTGCTCAACGACCTTTATGTGCTGACCGCCGCGCATTGTACTTCTGGGTGAGTTCCTCTTGAAGACTCTGTTGATGTACAACGGCCGCTTCTATTGCGGAGGTTCGCTGCTCAACGACCTTTATGTGCTGACCGCCGCGCATTGTACTTCTGGGTGAGTTCCTCTTGAAGACTCTGTTGATGTACAACGGCCGCTTCTATTGCGGAGGTTCGCTGCTCAACGACCTTTATGTGCTGACCGCCGCGCATTGTACTTCTGGGTGAGTTCCTCTTGAAGACTCTGTTGATGTACAACGGCCGCTTCTATTGCGGAGGTTCGCTGCTCAACGACCTTTATGTGCTGACCGCCGCGCATTGTACTTCTGGGTGAGTTCCTCTTGAAGACTCTGTTGATGTACAACGGCAGCTTCTATTGCGGAGGTTCGCTGCTCAACGACCTTTATGTGCTGACCGCCGCGCATTGTACTTCTGGGTGAGTTCCTCTTGAAGACTCTGTTGATGTACAACGGTCGCTTCTACTGCGGAGGTTCGCTGCTCAACGACCTTTATGTGCTGACCGCCGCGCATTGTACTTCTGGGTGAGTTCCTCTTGAAGACTTCGTTGATGTACAACGGCAGCTTCTGTTGCGGAGGTTCGCTGCTCAACGACCTTTATGTGCTGACCGCCGCGCATTGTACTTCTGGGTGAGTTCCTCTTGACCACTGTGCTAACTTACACCGGTTGCTGTTGGATGAGTTTCCCCGGACGAAGGTGCTGATGCCACTGTTGGGGTAGTTCTCTTTGATGCAGCAAGGAGCTCACGTACAATGACCGTTATTTTAAATAAAAATATGCACCAGACAACACACCAAATATCTTGGTTTCGAACTTTCTTCCTTGTGCTATGAATACCAGACAGCGATAATGACGGGGCGTCTTTCATGAATACTTAAATGCATATAACCATACATGACTTAGGTACCTACAAATGTTCGTGCTCATCGCCTAAAAATTTGCCTCTTGCGGGATTCGAACCCGCGACCGCCAGCATATAAGCATAGCAGCAACAATAGCAGCAACTCAGCGCTAACCAACCACTACATCAAACGCGTCGTCAATTACCGCTATTTCTGCGGGGCTCGCTGCTCAACGACTTCTACTTGCTGTCCGCAGGCCATTTCATCGTTGGGTATGTCATTGAATATTGATTTGGAACGTCCTTCGCTGAAAATATAGTCTTATGCATAAGTTATGGCGATCAATTCAACAGTAGCAATTTGTAACTGGCTGGATTTGTAGGGCTGATGTAATTTAAAGGTGAATAATTACTCCTAAGTTTAATAAATAATTTTACTTGATTCCAGGTTCCGAAAAGAGAAGATAACGGTCCGGTTCCTGGAGCACGACAGGTCGCAGGCCAACGAGACGAAGATCGTCGACAGGAGCGTCGCCCAGATCATCCGGCATTTGCGCTACAATCCCAGCACTTACGACAATGATATCGCTATGCTAAAGCTTAGCAATAGGGTAATTAAGCACATCGTATTAAACATAGTCAGTTAATAAACTGAAAATCTACGAAGTTCATCGATAGGAAAGTCTTGTGGGCCATTAGGCACTATCGCTATAGCCCCAGCACCTACGTCAATGACATTGCTCTGCTGAAACTAAGGAAGGTATGTCTAGTTACGCATCATTATGGTAGGGGAGACCGGGGCTGGTTCTAACAAATTTTGAATTAAGCGTTATATTTTCTAAACTACTTTAGCAAGAAACATGGTTTTTTGGTACATGATGCAAAATTTAATGAGCTTTACGCAAAACACAACAAAATGTTTATAATAATTACCATATCTGAGAAAAAAATAGTTTTGGCAAACAAGTCACTTGTTAGATCTTACCCCCGGTTTGGGGTTGGTTTTAACACCGCTGGGGAAAGTTTTAACAGAGGGGGTAAGAAATAACATGTAGTTTGGAATGGGATTTTAGTTAAGATAAACAACAAAATAATATTCAATGTATATTAGAAACACTAATAATATTAAATGTGGTTCCTTATCGTTTATAAAATAAACAGAAAACTTAAATTATATTAGTTAAACTGACTCACTCAATCAGCATTACTCAAATGAAAGAACAAAAAATATTTTTTGATCATCAAATGATCATTAACCATCCAAATAAAATGAAATTCGGCTCCTTGCCGTTTAAACATATGTAATAAACTTAAAACTCACTAAATTCATCTTAATCAGTCAGGTATCAAACGAATGCCGAGAGTCGCATAACAATGGAATTTTTATTGTGTCTCGTTTACGCATACTTGACGAGTTAAAAAATAAAAATTCCTGCTGAATAATGTCAAATACCTGCCAGCCAATCAGTTATTTGAACAGATTAAAAAAGATCGAAAGCGAAAAGCATAATGACATTTGACATTTTCAGATTAAGAAAAATTACATTTGACATTGAAAGATTAACTTTTTATTCACGATTCGACATGTTTTTGGAGTAAGTAGACAGGAGGAGTTGCGAAGGTTTTTAAAAGTTTATTATTTAAATTACCTAAAAATTGAGAATTAAATTAAAATTGCATTTTTGTAAACCTCTCCTTTATCTCCAGAATATGATCTCCTCCACATCCTAAGCTAATGTCCTCATCCTCATCATCGTCTTCTTCTAAACTCTCTTTTAATAGTTTCTTTTTCACTCTATCCTTAGGCTGCTTACTGGACTTCTTTTCTTTTTCCTCCACTTTATGTTTCTTAACTCTTTGCTTTTCCTTATTGACTTTAAACTTCGCAGTAGATTTCTTTTTGTTATTCTTTAGCTTAGCTTCTTCTTCTAAAGATCTGTTTATTTTCCACCACTTCCTTAGCTGCTAGTTCATAGGCCTCTTTCGATGTACTTCCACGTGTGGTTTTCCTTTTATATTTCCTCATTCTAAAAAAACAATAGAAGTTTAATAGGTCGATCCACATCGCACGCAATATTAAATGAATAAAGAAATAAATAGTGGACAACATCACATAGGTACATTGCTCTGATCCCTTAGTAAGTATCTTATGCACTTGTGTTATGGAAATCAGAAATAACGAAGGTACCACAACACCCAGACCCGAGACAGTGTAGAAAACTTATTTTATTTTTCTACATTGCCCCGACCGGGGATTGAACCCGGAACCTCAGAGATGGTGGCGCCTTGAAAACCGGCACGCTAACCACTCAACCTTAACATTGTTCGAAATGGGGTCGCAGTTGTGATCAAAATTGCATCCTCGTATAGAAACAGTAAGAACGATATTACCTACGTTTAAATTTTTTCAACTGTTAAAACTATCCCCGTATGCGGGGCAAATATTAACGCGTTAGAACCTACCCCGTGCATTTTGTTAAAACCAACCCCACGACCCCATTTTGCACAAAGTTATTATTTTTCTTTTGCCGGTTATATTGTCGATTAAAACTTTAACATTAATAAAAAATATAATAAATACGGATTTATTCAATACCAAAGCCAATTTTCTACGATACATATTTAAAGAGTAATGCAAAAAATTAAACAAGTAAAAAAGTTCATTTACCTGTAAAATTGGAGGCGTCTGACACAACCTGCTCCCATGACGCTCGGCAAGTAACTGACAGATCTAGACACGTTCGCGCGTAATCGTAAGCACAAAGTGCGTTGGAATTAGCGTGGTAAGTCGAATAGGTTCTATGTTATTACGCTGTTAGTATTTACCCCTGTTAAAACCAGCCCCAGTCTCCCCTACAATGATTTACGTACCTACTTACCAGAAAGCATACAGTTACATTTTGGCGTGGCATAAAGTTCGAATTCATATTCTTCAGCTGATGTTAAATAAAGTACTAACGGAACAAGTAAGTACTAAGTTTTATCTTCACATCGGATTACTAATCTTAGAATGCGGACGTGTGCAACAAGAGATAATCGATGTTTTTGGTTTATTTCCCTAACTTTGAAAAGTCGTACTACTAGTGAAAACTAGTACATTGGAAGTCGCATAGACATATACTAAAGTACTTACCTACTCACTTTTCCCTTACTAACTCTTCCGTGATTTATACTAAATGTTTCTTTTTCAGGTGGACCTCAGTAGCGCGCTCAAAAAGCGGGTGCGCGAAGACGGCGCGCCGGGCAACGGGACAGACAACGATGATGTGGGCCTGCGCCCCGTGTGCCTGCCCAGCCCGGGGCTGACGTACAGCAACTTCAGCGGCGTCGTCGCTGGCTGGGGCACCACCGAGGAGGGGGGCTCTGTGTCCAATACTTTACAAGAGGTGAGGGGATTTAGACGGACATGATCCGATAGACGATGAGATCTTAATTCATGAAGCAACTTCAAAATTCTACCTCTACTGATTGCTTACAAGCTTTCAAACTCCTATTTTACTACACTTAAAATTCCCCTCAGGAAGATTGACAGTGCAACATCACTTACTAGATTTTTATACACCTAATGCAATCTTCTCTAAACCTTTGGAAAACTGTTTGTGGTCCATAACTGCGGTCTGGTCCTGTGTGCCTGTATGCTGGCGCACGTACGGCTCTATACACGGTTACGGAGTACGGACGGATCCTTATAGAGACGGTCTCCTAACTCCTAAGATTAGATAAGCTGTTTCGTTGAAGATATGTACTCAATACTTTCAATAATTTACTTCTCCATCTCTAGCACAATGTACATTTATAGGTTTTACAATTTATTCAACGTGCAGAAGACCATTAAGTAGTTCTCCGTTTGATATTAACTACATTCCCACTTCCCAGGTGTACGTGCCCATAATCTCCAACGCTGACTGCCGCAAGACGGCCTACAAGCAGCGTATAACTGAGAACATGTTGTGCGCGGGCGAGCCGGATGGCGGCCGCGACGCCTGCCAGGGAGACTCCGGCGGCCCGCTGCACATACTCAACTCTACCAACGCGCAATACCAGGAAGTCGGTACGTGGAAAAGAAGGAGAATTGTCAATAGAGATGGGACTCTATTGTATATTCTTTATTGCATTTATAGGATGTACAGAAAATACAAGAAGTCGCAATGTGAACAAAGGTGGGCTTATCCCTAAAATAGATCTGTTCCAGCCAACCCATAGGTGTTGGAAATTAAATAGTTGTTAAATTGTTCCAGCTGTTAGAAGATCACACTTCTTCTTTAACAAGAGCTGCACTTTTGTTGGTGTAGTAATAGCCATTCTTGACTCTTTCCTTGTTACATGAAAATTTGATTAAGTAAATATCGTGACGGCGAATATCGATGGTAAGTATAGGTATTTTAGTTTAGGTCCGGAGGTCCGGACCGAATCACAGTGTAAAACTTCGCAGTTTCGGTCAACTGCCTACCAGATGAGCGAAGGACTGGAAGGTTACTTCTACTTTAAAAACTCCTTTTGCAGTGTGATATAATATCTATTGCAGTATCTGAAGCAAATCTTACGCCCACCGCGACAGATTCTGTGTGACTAAAATAAAATAATTTGAGTCTAGAGATCCATTTTATGCACTCTACTTAAAGAATTATAATCAAGCAAGTTAAAATGCATCTTACCTCGATCTTTTTCGTGTGTTCCAGGCGTAGTGTCGTGGGGCGAAGGCTGCGCGCGGCCTGACAGGCCTGGGGTCTACACCAGGGTTAACCGCTACTTGACCTGGATCAAGAGCAACACCCGGGACGCCTGCTACTGCCAATAACTTTAACTATTTATGTTATTTATTTTTGTGTTTCAACCGATTCTATTAGGCATTTAAGAGAACAATAAATAAGTTATTAAACTGTAAAAACTATTACTACTTACCCACTACATTTTGTTATATAGGGTAATTTTAATAAAAGTTTTAATATTTATTTAAATGATGCTCTTAGTAGCTTTATTGAAAGAAAACACATGGTTTACTGGCTACATGGATATAAAAATAAATTATTGTTACATATTTTATATACCAAATACAATGTATTTCTTACTTTCTAACTGCAATGAGCCAACTTCAAGTCTATAAATACATGACATTGTTTAGGAACCATAATAAGGTGTTCACAATGTAAGATGTGGTTACAATCAAGTTATAATGGGGTTGCTTAAATACTTTTTAATTTGGAAAGATGGTTTCATAATGAGATCTAAAGCTGTAATCAATATCATCAGACCTATTCAAAATACAGTAAGTCAAGATACATATTAGTAGAAATTCCTGAAAAATGATGAAAATTCTGACATAATATTGTTGTAAATAAAATTTTGTGATGAAATTGCATCCATGTTAGAGTTAAACGGACCCCGAGAGTCAGGCCCTGAAGACGTTGTGGTTGTGGTAGTCTCTTCAACAACCTCATGACCATTTTTGATGATCCTCCTCGTCTCAATAGTTCCATCAGGCTTAGTCACACTGGTCGTAATGACAGTTTTACAAAAGTTTCTGCCAGGAACTAAGTTTCCATTGAATGGTTTTAATGGTGTTACTGATTTGGGGCTGTCTTCTTTCTGTTTCAGTAAGCCTGATATTTCTTGTGAGGAGACTTTGCCATCTAGATCTATGTCTTCATGAGGATGCTCATGTTTCCGATTCTGGTAACCAGGTTTCAAATAGTAATCCCTGATGTTATTGCTATCGAAGTTATCGGGTTCGGGAACGTCAGCGAAGCCGGACAACGAGTCGAATTGGTCATCATGAAAAAATATCTTCATGTCACCAAACATAGAGCCGAAAGTTTTGAACACGTCGTGCATTTGTTGGGTAAACTGTCTGTGCATCTCGGCGGGGTCGACGTAGGGCTCCATGTGGTCTCGCGAGTAGAGTTCGTCACCGTCGTCATCGTCGTCGGAGCCCCAAATAGGGTTTCGGAAATCGTTTTGTGGTGGCTGCTGTTGGAATCCAAAAAATGACTTTAACTTGTCCATGAATGTGTTATTCGCCATTTCAATTGAACTTGATGATTTGTTGTCTGTATTATTGCTATTGTTTGTGTATTTGGACTGCTTGATGGAATATTTTATTGCGCAACAAACAAAAATCGCTAGTGTCGTAAATTACGAAGACGTCACTGTCAAAGTCATATTGGATGGACGTCTTTGGCAGAAAACAGAAGTGTAAGCGCTTATCAACAAAATGGCGGATTGCAAGCGCTAAGCGCTGTCTTAGTAGTAACACAGAATATTTACTACTACTCTACTCAGTCTCTCTTATTATTATTTTTTTATTTTTTACTGTATATTTTGACGTTCATAAGTGTCATTTCATGACTTAAATTTATTGAAATAAAGATTTTGAATTTGAATTTGATCTTGCTTGAAGCAGCAGTCAAGCAGCTTGAGTGACTTTACATGACGACCACATGAACATGCTCGATCGCGCCCGCACCACTGCAGCACTGTTGTCGATCAAAGTGGACGGTGAAAAATGGGCTGTCGTGAGCGTATTAGTTGCATTGCAAACTGGTACGCACCCTATCTGAGTGTCAAAAAATGTACCTGTCAATGTCAAATACTGTCAACTGTCAGTCGCCTCCTGCATGCTGTTGCGTTGGGTTGGTTGGCCGTCAATGCGCAAATGCTAATTGAATTTATCTAGAATTCAACATTTTGATCCTGCTCGGTCCGTTAAGCTGAATAAATAAAAATGATTAAAATGTCTGTTATAGTATTCAAAGTAATATGTGGCGTAGTATGACGTTAATTTACTGTGCCATAGTTCTATTTTTTGGTCCCTGAGAGGTATGTTTACAAATCCAAGATTTAATGCTTTGCCTGCTTTTCATTGATTGGTTTGAGTGATTAAAATTGTGCCATCTCGTTTAATTTTATTACAAACTACAATCTAATTAAATGCTATAGTTTTTACTTCATTGTCAAAGTAGGTATAATACTATCTTGAAGAGTGCATGAACTCGTTTGCCGAGAACCGAGTTGACGTTTAAATTAATCCGTTCCGCTGCTTTTATAGTGTTTGGAAAATTGATTTGCATGCTACCATTACAGTGCCTATTTATTTTGATTAAAGTACGTTCTTGTTAACGTGCCCCGCGCCGCAACATTGGCGATCGCTCGAGTCCGAAGCGGAACCGGTCGCGCTACGCATGTGAACAGAAGAGTCGAGGAAAAAATATAACCCAGCATGCTTGCTTAGTTGGTAGACAAAATGCAAAGTGACAATACAACTGCTTTACTACATACAAATGGTTAGTACCTCTAATTTTATTTCTGCACTTACTGATTTGCATGTCTCATTTGTGTGTTGCCTGTTTGACTCATCCTTGCATGCATGTTAGTGAAGAAAGAAAACATGTTTACTCAGACAACTATAGCTATATTTTTTTAAAATTTAATATGATTATTTTAAATTATACTGTTGTTGAATCATTTCAAAAACAAAATAATTAAAAACACCTATATCCCAAATTCATATTTGGGATGGTATATTAAGTGGTTTCATCTTACATTTATTTTGTCATTTTATTTTTTAATATGCCAAAATTACAAGTAAGTTGATTGATATACAAGCAGTGGCAATTTTATTGTATCATAGATTAATTAATACTCCTTGAGTTTTCCTCTTTCAGGAAACTCATTTAATTACTCATACAAGGTAAAAGTGACCATGCATTTTTGAACAAGGTAATCATAAACACGGCTTGTGTAATTGAAATCACTGTCAGGCAGGAGCAATCACTGTTAAATTGTCCACCATATGGTCAGCACAAATATTCCACTTATGATGGATTGGGTAGAAATGTCTAGGGATAGGTAGTACCTACTAGGTACCATCTATCTATAGGTATCCTCATATCTACTTAGCTGGTCCTCTTTTTCTGTTGATCACCTCTGGTTGATCTTTCCTTTGAATAATTGCTTTACAATATACCTACATTATTGATCAGCAAGAATATTATTAATAGTAACATTTTATTAATAGAAATATCATGTTTAATCAACTTGAATGAAAGATTGGGTTGGTAAACAAAAAAGCTTAAACCTTTATTCACAAATCATGTTTCTCATCATAATTTTACATCAGCAAAGGGTGAAGAAAAATAACTTATTACGTTCCGGGACAGTGAACGCCTACAGGCGCGTAGGTGTGAAAACAATAAAACATCTATTGTGTCTGGAGTAGTGTCCCGGAACGTGTTAAGCAAAATTAATTTTAAAGCATTAGATTATCGCGCAGCAGTTTTATTAATTACTAAATTGTTTAATAAGTGATAAAAATTAGGAATTTTGTTTTTTTGTAAATTAAAAATATTTTTTTGTAAGGATCTGTGGATGTTTGTGACTCCTTCACACAAAAACTAAACTTGTAAATAGATTTTGAAGAAAGCTTACAACAATATACATTGGAAAAACACATAGGCTATAATTTGTTATAATATTTTGTGAGATACGATATTTACGTGGATGAAGACGTGGGCTATTGCTAGTAATGAATAAATCCAACATATTATAAGGCAATAATTTCAAAGTAGATGCCATTAAAAGTAGGTGGACAATTGAAAATGTGGATTAAGTGGTTGATATAACAATTGATTAGCTTTGCCAAACAGTCAGTCATAATTGAATATGTCTGCAGCTGTGCGTATAAAAAACTGTACATAAGCGATTCACAGTATTTTCTAAGGTTGAAAGGTTATTTTATGTGAATGATAATGTCTTGGAAAACTGTTATGTGGTCGTGGCAAGTCGTAAATGAATGTACACCCTATTATAATTTACATAAGGATGGAGTAATTGAAGGTAGGTCTGTCTGTTTCATCCATTGTGTTGTTGTTTTTACTCAGAGCCTGCAGCTGACGACAATTTGGAAGTTTTATTGTTTCTTAACTCGTCAAGGATGTGTAAACGAGACACAATAAAAATTCCATTGTTATGCGACTCTCGGCATTCGCTTGATACCTGACTGAGTAATTACCTTGGTGCAATGTGCGTTGTCCTTTTAATTATTTTGTCAACGCCTTATTATTAAGTCTGGTGACTGATTTAAAATATAACCTACCTCCCTACTTTTATAACAAAAAAAGATAGTTTTCATCATTTTTTATTTAAGTGCAGGAAATAGGTCATGATGATGGCTTTGGTACCTAACAGGACAGGGCAGGATCATTCATTACAATTTATAGCGTGTCTTCGTCGCTAAGCTCTCTTGTGTTTCTTAGTAACAGCATAAACCACAAGCTTGGTTTCCCATTTTTAAGCCTAATGCGGCGAACACTAACCGATTATATGTATTTATAATTGTCATTATTTACCAATTTAAGAGAATGTTTTGATGGAATCTTTCCATTCTTCTCTTCTTTTATTTTCTTATTATTATGTCACACACAAATGATAAACTTTCTGTATGTAGGTACCGTATTCAGATTGACAGATAGAAAATAACAATTACGTTGAATGAAATTACAGGAAAAGAATGTATGTTCTCAACAACCTGCTATACATTTTACATGGAGCAACAATTAATATTTCTCATTATTTGTCCATCTTATCGCTATCTCTAACGAGGCTGGAAAAAGGTATTAGTAGGTCAAAGGCCCACGTCACGTGATGTCTCGTCGCGCACTTGCGGAATGCCGAGCATTGCCAGAATAGGCGTAGGTACAGTAACTCCTGTTTAGACTGGGTAGACCTCTCCCTTTTAAAAATGAGAGCTCCTCATAATAAACCTCTGCTCTATTTTTTTCAGTTATGCTAAGGGTTAAGAGTTCCACTCAAATGAGCTCACCCTTTTTTATATAATTGTTTATTCAAAAACATACATATCTAAAAAAAGAATAAGTTTTATCTATTTGTGTACTTGTATCTTAAATCTGTAGGTTTCTGATAACATCAAATCATAAAAAATCATCAAACAGGAACACCTATGTATGTATGTAGGTAACGATGCAAAGATTTTACTGCAAACAGAAAACTGACTTATTATGGCAATAAGTATTAGTAGTAAGACAGTTTTCTTTCTTGACTTAAAAATCAATTATAAATGTCGTAGATTGTGTTAAAATATCAACTATTAGCTATCTTTGATATTATAGAATTACTTTGAAACCTGCAACGCTTGCATTAAAAATACACTTGCACACGTGAATCCGTAATACTAGCAAGTTAGAATCATTTGATAACAAACTGAAGTTATAAATAAAATTGTTACACAAAATTGTGCAGCCCATTTATTTGTGACCTTTATCACAAACGCCTCCTGAAGTCTCTCTTCAGAAAGGTTAATTTCATTACGTGACGATTACGCATTCAATATCCTAAATATTTGTCATTACGTCATTTTACAGATATATGCTTATGCATACAGTATGTCCTTAATCTTACTAAGCCTCCCTCTGTTATATGGCAGTATCTATTATCTTGAGATCCCATTTCTACGGCGCCAAGTGAGTGTGCTTTTACTTTTTGGCCGACGCGATGTGGATGACGTAACTACGCCGACAAATATTTTATTAATATAGAATCTTATAATAGGTGCATAATTGAAAATTGATCACCCTTGCATAGCCCGTAGGCCTTTTTCAAAATATTAGGTACCACAGAAGCAAGTAGGTTTTTCACACTCTGATCGGCGTGTGCGGTCCGGTTACTTATACAAAATTGATAAAACAAAACAGACCACAGCATCCAGTGTCCTTGACATTATGATTTCTCAAGTGAATAAATAAGAGTAGGTAGATAAAATTATGAGTAAACTAGTTTATTATGAAGTTCCTACTAAGCTTTTGCCTTATTATCGAACTCCACACAATCTACAATTTACTGCATGGATACTGTACGAAGTTTCATATTCATGACATTATTCAGTATAGTACGAGTATTGCATTATTATTACTGACTGACCTACTGATGACTTTTAATCAATAGTAACAGAAGTTGCTACTTCTTTCTGAGAGTACCGACTTCATAATTAGTGTTTCGATAAGGGTGTTAACGCCCTTAGAGCTTTAGGTTATTTATACCTTAACCGGTCAAACGAAACAAAAAACCCTTATGGTTGCTTGGTCTTGATTAAATGTTGACACGTCATAGACCAAATAAGATATGTAATGCATAATAGAGCTAGCTAGTATATTTCGATTAGTTCGCTAATTTAATTTTAGGTGCTATTTTACAATTTATCACACAAGACTAGTACACTCTACAACAGTAAATTCTAAATTAGAAACTGTTTATTGTGAATGGGAATCAATGTTTCTTGCCAAATTCTTCGAGTCTTCCATTGTTTTTGTGGCGAATCTTTTCGATTTTTTTAATTTCTCCATAGCCTTATAAAAAGTTCACAAGAAACAAGTCAGTAAGTTCTGAAAACAGAAAAATTGTCTGGAAAATTTGCTAAGGCGTTTTAAATTGTGTCGGGTCCGGGTGATTAAATGCTAGAGAAAAACACAAGTGCGAAGCTGCACTTGTCAATCTAAGAAAGCGAATTCAATACTTCTATGTATTACATTTCCAATCTGGGGAATGTAAAAGCTAGTACAAACAAGAGTGGATTGTCATTGTACACACGGCTCCACAGAATAGAAGCAATAGAAATTGCTTGTTATTCTACTACCCTATTGTTTCGTGCTGATTTTTCTCTATACTTATGTATAGAGAACGCGTCTTAGTTACGAGTCAAATTCTTTAATTATCTACCAAATTGTATATCGTACATACAGCTCGTCACTAACTACTTGATAAAACTGATAACCTACGTTACTTTCTTTAGGCCTGCGAGTGCGTGGATTGAACATTATTGACCTTTGTTTTAATTACGTAATTCGCTTAGGTACGAAGCTTATAAATAGAACCTGAAACTATGCGTACTGAGCGAGTTTTTTTAAACTATACCTACGCCGATCCGACTAGAACGTATTACTTTTCCATTGATTATTGCAGGTCGGTGCCTGAGGGCCAATGAACTAGATGTTCGTGTTTTTCCTTGCCGCTAAGCAAGACTCGACTCCACATATCTTATTTCGTATGTAAAAGAGAGGAAATTCAAGCAGTTCACTTTCTTACTAGGGGAGATTGCAGGTAGATATTCAAATTACATATTGATTGGTATTCCGCGCTGCTCTTAGTATTATGGCATTTGTTTCACGTTAGTTATGGACTAATGTAATGTTTATGGATATAAGTAAGCATTGTTCACCCATTTACGAAAAATTCGAATTTCAAGAAAAATATGCGATTGACTCACAAAAGTCACAAGTGACTCACAATAGCATAGTGAGTGACTAACTGCTAGTGAATCGTCCAAAAAAACAATCGTTTCAAGTATATAGACATTAGTTCCAGTATACTGAATTACAATCGGGTCACCGCTTTAGGGTCCAGGAAACAAGCTATTCGAAATATCTAGAGACTAGCGGAGAGTATTGAAATCCATGGTGTTAATTTCAAGGGAAAATAAGTAGGTATTATATCTGTGGACAACGGTGCTGGTTACATTATAAGTAATTTTTAAACTAGAATATTTAAGGTTGATCCTACAATGTAATTGTTTGTTGTCCTTAATAAAGAGAAAAAAAAAACAACTTAATATAAAACTACTTCCCCTTTCATCAACCAGTGAAAGAAACCACCGCCTGAAAGATATTAAGTTTTGTTAGAAATATGTCGCCATGATTATTTTCCTTGTCGTTATTCAATCAGTGTCAGTGACCAATGATAATTTAAAGGCTCACACAAACTAAAACGTACTATTACGCTAATGATTGCCTCATCCATCGTGCGTGATGATGATGTGCCTATTATGTTAATGTATGTATGTATCATACAAGTTTGTTGTATGTTGACAAACCGGTTTCCCAGTTAGGACTAGTCTAGTTCCTAGAAATTGTAAACTGAATACATACCTACTATTTAAAAAGGTATACATTACTAAAAACTTGGATGAATTATATTTGTCCAAGACTAAAAAGCTTTTTAGGATCTCGATTCCTAGAATATCTCTTTATTTGTTCAATCCACAAGCTAAAAATTAAATGTCAATATTTAAAGCTATTGAGTGTACACTTTATCTACTTCCCACTTTACCTACTCTACTTTAAGTTAGGATCTAGTATGATGATAACTGGCGAAATAATAAAATTGAAAAATACGCACGTATTAAACTTAAACGATAGCAGTATCGTTTGCAAGTTATGTTCTTGGCTTAACAGCTGGCGCGCCAAGAAGCACGCCAACCTTGTGCTTGTGCAAGCCACAATTCATAGTCAGTGCGTTTTGCTTCGTCGCTCGCAGTGCACTACCGCACGCCACACTGCTCTTTTTTACCAATCGCGTATGAAAATGTTTCTAGTATCACTGTTCAAAGCTGTGTTGTTTAATTTTTAGGTGAGTGTGTAACTGCATTCTAAGTGTGATCGTTATTTGTTTCACGCGCGCAATCCTGCGAACCCAGCGGTTGCAAAGTGCAAACAAACGCCACGCATTCGTAGAAGCATCTGGACTTAAAAGACAATATTAAATTCGTAGCTTGAATGCATCAGCGACTCAAGAAACACGACAATTAATTCACATTGCCGTTCGTTCATTATTTAATCAAAGGACGAAGCTATGTTTAAAACGTTCATTCGGCCGCTCGCTATGCTATTCTGTGTTCAATAACAATCTGTAATGATGGCGAAAGTTGATTGGGAATCGCATGCTATCTCTTATCTTTTATGTTTATGTTTCAATAAATCGTGAAATTTTAAGAAATACCTGTTAAGTAAAAAATAATATCTAGGTATATATTTACTTTTTGATTTGCGTTGGTGATAACAAAACATCGCAGAATGAAAGGTAGAGTAGTTTTGTTATTTAAATAAGTAATTTCATTTGGTGTATGATATTATTGACATTTACGCTCGATATAGGTACATTGGCTCCTGTGTTCAAAGTAGATTACCAAGAATTTTAGTACCTAGTTTTTGCGTCAATGACTTTGTTAAATAACATAATAATGACATGGACACTCATCATCACGCGACATTGAATTCAAATCCTACGATTATTGTTGTTACATTTTTTTTTTTTCTAGAATTTGGCCACACACATGGATTTTTATATAAACTGAATAATTTATTATTTTTTACCTTTAGTTCTCATTTGTAAATGTCCCATGAATTTAAGAAAAATGTTTAAACATGGCTCGATCAATATATAATCTTATTTGGGAAATCCCATAATTTGTTTAATTCCAAATTTTAGTTTAGAAAATTAATAATCCCAAATGGTAAAATTATCTTTACCTACGCTATAATTATTTGGTTGTCATGACAGACACGTTGTTTTTAATTATAAGAGCTATATAAGATTAATGCTTAATTCATCTGATTACATACTCTACTCTACTATAATCTTGTCTTGAAATCTTTTCCGTTAACGTAGTTTTGTTTTGTACTGTCTGCTGGCAGATCCATTTAACTTTGTGAAATACGATTTGTTTTTTGTTGATTGTCGATTTAATATTCATTATTAATTCATAACATATCAATGTTATTATGTCACGTGGCGTATTATAAATTTTCCGCGATAAATGTTTTAACACTTAGGTATGTTTTTAAACAGAATGTTTTCGATAGTAGCGGTTGAGATATAAACTTTCTCCGATGCTTACAATGTGACACTGGATACTTTCGATTTACGTAACCAAGATTCTTTAACAACGTATTAGCCCATAATGTTTTTTCTTCGACGGACTCTAAAACATACATTACATACATTTGTCGTTATTACAAGTAAGTGCCTACATAAAAACTATAACTGTGTAAAAACATTTGTGCGAAAACATTGTTGTTTAGTCGTGGTTTGATCAATGTTGACAAATGATCTTAATTTGCCTCCACCAAGGACATGTTTAGTGATTTCTCTTGTACAGTTAATAATTTTATACTTTTATAAGCGGTTTCATTTGTTTTGGTATATTAGTTTACTTCGGAAAACAAGGAACAATAAAATATCGGATTACAATAGGTTGAAAACCGGTTAAGTGCGTGTCGGACCCGCGCACTGAGGGTTCCGTGCCACCCTTAACTAAATTCAGGGTCCACTTACTGTCACTTAACGAAAACATCACAATATATTGCGACACCAAAAATAACTTTGTTTTTCATAGTGTTTGTATGAAAAACAAAGTTATATTTGCGGTTGATAAAAATGTGCAATATCTCAGAAACTACTGGTTCGATCTCCTTCAAACCAATTTTTGTTGCAAGTTTTTGTTGAGATCTATATCATATATTTTTTTCAAAATTTTCACTTTCTTAGTTCAAAAGTTAGAGGGGGGGGGACGCCCATTTTACCACTTTGGAAGCGTCTATATCTCAAACCTTACACTTTTAGAAAAAATGGTTTTAGGAACCTCAGCATCATTTTAAAAGACCTATCCATAGACACCCCACACGCATAGGTTTGGGTAAAAAAAAAAATTTAGGTTTTAGTTTCATGTATGGGAGCCCCCCCTTAAATATTATTTTTTCTTACTTTTTGTATCTGAATCGGAAAGCGGTGAACAAAATACACCTACCTACCAAGTTTCAGCTATGTGATGCTTATAGTTTCAGAATAAAGTGGCTGTGACATACGGACGGACAGACAGACAGACAGACAGACAGACAGACAGACAGACAGACAGACAGACTTGACGAAACTATAAGGGTTCCGTTTTTTGCCATTCGGCTACGGAACCCTAAAAAGGGAAATAAATAAAAGTTTTTAATATTATTGTTGTGTGTTACATATGAATCTGCTACCTCATAGGATTTAACGATAACTTTGGTGTGACTGATTGTTTTCCTGTCGCATAAAAACCTTTGGTACAACAACGTTCTGCGGATTTGTGACTACATCGCGTCGATTTGATGTCTGTGGTTGATTGCTGTCACGTTTTGGTACCTAGTTACCTAAAATACGACGTATTGTTCGTATTATTAGTGTTGGTAATTTATTTTAAAGATGAACTTTATGTTATCATTACATTTTATTTCAAATGTCTAACTTCTTGATTAGTAGAATTTATCATTTGGTTCGAAATTAATGTAAGGTACTTAATAAAATCTACTTATACAGTATACTTAAGACTCAGATTATAGGTGTCATTTGACTCCCTCTTTATAAATGAATCTAAATTAGTTGTCGTGATAAGTTCCCAACTACGAGATAGTAATCCTATCTACTAAATGTAGATCAGATTTGGTATCTTATTCTGATAAACGTAATACTATAGTTGTCAAATTGTCAGTATCTTGGATTACCGCTGACTTCAAGTTCAGCGGCGCTGCTTTTCGGTTGTGTTGTGAGTAAACATTAAATTTCATCATCGCTACGAATATTTCACTTACCAATGTAGCCGTCGTGTTTTCTAGATCATCGAAATTAGCAAGAATTCAAATAAGTCGTATTTTACATGTTTTTGTTATTTGACTAACTATGCATTTTACACTTATTATAAGAAATTTTAGTCTCGCCGAAGTCTTATCGCGTGGTTAATTGTGTAAAAGAACAACAATAGTGTTTAAAGTGTGAATATAAACCGACCAGTCGGCTCCATTATTATTTCATGTTTATTTTTTTTCGAAATGATTTTCAAGGCTGCTAAAGTATTATTGGTTCATGTACTATAACTTCATACTAATTTACTTTAAAGCCATTGTCGTTTGCTAATATCACGAACGAAATAAATTAACTTAAAATTAACTTGGATGAACTCTTACATCTTGGGAATTAATTAAGTAACGCTTATCGTTTACTTGGCCTTTGATAGTTCCGTACATTGATTCAATTGGTTTTGTTATCATAAGCCTAATAAGGCGTAAAATCTTATCTATGGGTATAATAGGCATGATTAAATTGTTTAATCGTCATTATTCTCATTCCGATAAAATAGATGCAAATCTCAGTTTTCTGTCACGAAAAAGTTGCACAAGTTGCAATTAATTAATAATTAAATTGATGATATTTTCTTGCCTCTTACATAATTATAAGATTTTGCGTCTGTCGTATTAACATTTTTTTTGTCTTAATCTAAACCATTTTTCGGAGATAAGAAGCTAGCTATATCTGTGTAACTAAACCGCAGCATAATTTATCTTAAGACACTGCGGACTGCCACCAAACTCAAGTTAGAACGCACTTATGGTGATTTTACGATAAGATACATACAATTTAATTTCTTTTGTTGCACCCAATAGTGTTATATTTATAACAAAATAGCACTGCAATAGCACAAACAATCGGCGATATTTTTTTCATAACACAAATGTATTTGACACGAATAGTGGTTATTCACACACACAACATTAGTGGTTTTTGTATTTTAAGTCCACAAAAATATTATATTGATGATGTATTTGAACGTATTCTCTTCTCATTCCAGAGTCAAGACCTCGCCCAAAGATGTCAGGCGGAGGGACCACCGGCGCGCTGCTGTACGCGGTGAGCGCGGCCGTGCTGGGCATGCTGCAGTTCGGCTTCAACACCGGCGTCATCAACGCGCCGCGCGCCTTCATCGAGAACTTCATCCGCGACCAGTACTCCCCCACCGCTAACGTCGGCCTCATCTTTAGTATAATCGTCAGCATCTTCGCCGTCGGCGGCATGATCGGCTGTCCCCTCGCCAGCTGGCTCGCAGAAAAACTCGGCCGCAAACGAGCCCTCTTCATCAACGCCATCATCGGAGTCGTAGGCGCCATCCTCATGGGCTTTAGCAAGTTGGCGGGTTCGGTTGAAATGCTTATCATCGGAAGGTTTGTCATAGGAGTCAACTGCGGCTTCGCGACGACCGCCTCCCCGACCTACGTATCGGAGGTGGCCCCGCTCCGACTGAGAGGGGCATTCGGCACGGTGAACCAGCTCGCTGTCGCTTTTGGTATGGTCGGTGCTCAGATTCTCGGTATCGACGTGATCTTAGGCAGCAACGAGGGCTGGCCCTGGTTACTCGGATTAGCGCTACTCCCTTCAGCTCTGCAATGCGTCATGTTGCCGTTCGCCCCTGAATCGCCCCGGTTTTTGTTATTGGCTGCCCACGATGAACAGAAAGCGAGAATAGCGCTCACAAAAATAAGAGGAACCAGTGAAATCAACGATGAGATCAACGATATGCACGTAGAAGACCATGCTGCCAAGCAAGAGGAGAAATTCACTATTCTTGATCTATTCACAATTAGCCACTTGAGGAAACCCCTATTTATTGGAGTTGTTATGCATCTTTCTCAGCAATTGGGTGGTATAAACGCCGTCCTGTATTACTCGCAAACGATTTTTGTCAGCGCTGGACTCGCGGAAGAGGTAGCTCGGTCGGCGACTATCGGTGTCGGTAGTATGCTGTTCGTTATGGCCCTTGTGTCTATTCCTTTGATCGACCGATTGGGTAGACGTACGCTTCAACTGGTGGGTCTCGCCGGTATGACTGTGTTTTCTATTTTGATGACGGTAGCTTTGTTCACGAAGGCAAATTCTACAATGAGTATTTTCTCTGTGATCTTTACGTTCCTGTATGTCGGGTTCTTCGGCGTAGGTCCAAGTTCTATTCCCTGGATGATATTGTCGGAGCTGTTCGGCCAGGGCGCCCGCAGCGCCGCGGTGAGCGTGGGCGCTCTCGTCAATTGGTTCGCGAACTTCGTGGTCGGCCTAACCTTCATCCCGATGTCTGATGCATTGGGTGACTACGTATTCTTGCCATATACGGTGCTCCTTATACTATTCTTCATTTTCACGTACTTTAAACTCCCCGAAACTAAGAACAAGACTATCGAAGAAGTGACAGCTCTCTTCAAGTAAACAACCTCTCGAACGCTAGACTTTTAAGCTACATTCCCTAGTATTAAGTTCTATATATATTGCAATGCAATAAGTATTTACTATAAATTGTGATAGTTACTATTTTCTTTGGATATGGATGAATAGGAAGAAGTATTTCACGTGTAGCTATTTTGAAGAATAATGTCGAGATAAATAAAGTAGGATGAAGATATGTAAGAACTTAAATAAATGATCAATCTATTGTGTAAGGTCTTGTTGTTAAGAACGTTTAGAAAACACATCTTTGGGCTAGTGATTGATAAATATCATCTGAGTAGGCAAGAAACCGTTTCGTGTTTTGAAAAAGAGCTCGATTTTCAGTTTTACTTGTATTAGAAAGACTGAGCCATCTTACATTTTACCAAATGTTATACCTACTTGATATTTCTAAACCAGCATGTACTTACTATGTTATTTAAAAATCATAAGACTCAAAACTTTATCGTAAATAATTAGAATTCACATACATTACTCGAACCTATAGTATACTATAAAATAATATACGCATACTTATAGGTTAAGCCACGTTTGAATACATAAATAAGCATATTCGTTTTAGAATTTACCGATAAAAAATCTTGATTACTTATCAATTTGAATCTTACCCTAGTGTCCAAAGGTTTGCGGACCAAATTTTGTTGACAATTGTTTTCATGTTTAACTCGTCAAGTATGTGTAAACGAGACACAATAAAAATTCCATTGTTATGCGACTCTCGGCATTCGTTTGATACCTGACTGATTAAGAACCTACAGGGTGTTTCCGAGGGTAAATTCTTCGTGTTTTTTTTTACTTTATTGATGTTTTTTATATTATTTATGATCGTTTTAACTTCTTTTGTCTACGTGTATAATTGCCAACACAACTATGTAGGTGCTGGTCTATGTTTGTATGTATTTTTTAATTTTGTTGTAGTGCCTTAAAACGCGCGGTTGTTTTTACGGCAAACGCTGCGTCAAACGAACTGCGTACGACAAGTGTAAAAATCCACGGTAATTGCTTTACAATAATTATTGTTAATTAAAATATTTCGCGTCAGACGCAATAAGTTTTCAGCAGCTTTTGCCGCAAAACGCTACTGCGCGCTTAAATATTTAATTTACTGATCAAACGAATGTACAGATATATTTAATATTTATTTTATGTTACAATTTATGGCTGTTTTTTGTTCATGTTGGTGAATAATCAATCTGTGATTTTTCATAGTATCCAATTTTTCGTTTCTTTTAACTGTGTGTAATTTCACCGTCCTTGAGTACGTTAGTGCCAACCTCAAGCTAGATTGTAACTTAAAATTAATGCACTGAAATTGTCTTAAGCTGAACACAACTTTTTACTCAATATCGTACAATTGATTGTACGTATAGCGAAAATTTTAAATTTTTGATTTCGTATCCGCCGTTGTTGTAGTCGTACTTTTATATTTTGTTTATTTATTACTTTTTAATATTATAATCATGTTATTGTTGATATTGTAAGGGAATAGGGCGCCACTAATATGAAGTACAAATAGTAATAAGAATAATTATTTGTATTTAAACTTTATTTTTATTTGTACTTTGTATAATAAATAATTATAACACGAGTATTTGAATTCGTGTTAGTATAAATAATCTAACTATAAAATTAAGTCATTTACTAGCTACTTTGTATTCAGTATAAGCAGCTCAAACTTTATCTGTTCACACAAATTACGAACTGTACCATAAGAAACTATTTTGTTAAATCGTTCGTTATGATATATTTTTAATTCACCTAGCACTTTAGCGTAGGTAGTCGTAAATATTCGGTCAAGTTCACTAATTTGTAGCAATTCTAACAAAAATGGCGCTACTTGTGTACAAACCACTGCGATCGGGTTATTATCAGTGAAACTAAAATCAATTTTTTACGAGGTGTTATATTGTATGTCTAAATGAGCATATTGTTTTATCGATTCTCAATGGACAGAATACCTATCGCGATATTTGAGTAATTACTGTCAAGTAGCGTCATATGTTTTAATCTGTTTCAATGAATTTGTCAGATTTTTGTTATTTGATAAAAAAAGAAGAAGAACGAACATAGTTTTATTTAACTTCACATATTGTTTTGAAAGAAATTAATCGACTAGCGTTGTTCTAGCTATTTGTAATAACTAGCTACTTTTATGGCATTTAAGATTGTAATTTTATTATTCCTTAAAGACACAAAATTATTAAATTACTTAGTATTAAAATTGTACCTTATAGACAATCTATTATGAAAAGAAAAACACGAATTTAATTCGTCTGTTGATATTAAACTACAATTAGTAAGTAAAAAAACTTGTATTTTTTATCTCCGCTAGTATTTTTTTTCTAATTTATTTTAAAAAATTGATTGATTTCATTTTACGTACGCAGAATTTGTTAACTGTATAACCACTTACGGTATGCATTAAAACTTAAACTCGAATAGCTATATTAATTGTCTCCACAAATAGCAGAAAACAACAGGAGTGCTTCGTCTTGTTCCTCTTCCTCCACCTCGCCTTCCAGCCAGAAAGTTTCCATCAACCCTTTGCCCTGAAATAAAAAAAAAAAATAGACCAAGGCAAAATAAAAAAAAAACGTGGAAGAAGTAAAAAAAACATTACCTTGACTTTGATGAGTCCTCGCCGTCTAAGCCTGAATCTTCCAGCTGGCAATTGAGCTGCTGTTTTCGCTGAAACTTGTATGCGCCCCGGCTGAAAATAATAAAAAACGTGTTACCTACCTAATTTAAAATAGAAATCGACCAAGCTAGGTCTAAAAAGTGTTCTTTAATAAATATGTAGTGTTATAAGTTGCCGCCCTAATAAGTACAGTCCTTCCATATATAAATAGTTGTTACAACTTGGATCCCGGCTGAAACTTCGTTTCGCTCCCGGCCCTACAGTGCTTCCTGTTACAAATATGCCCCCATTTGTGCAATATTATTTATTTATTGTGACAAATTAACACCCAAAAAATAGTACCGACACATTTTTGGTGTTACAAATTGGTGCCCAAAAACTTTCAAAGGGATAAATAATTATTGGGATAGGTACTTGATGACAAAAACTGTTACGAACCTCTGAAGTAGTCTGCATACGGCTGGCTGTGTTGACTGAGTCGCCCACAAGACAATAGCGTGGTAGCCGCAGTCCTAGCACGCCTGCCACGCATGGACCCGAGTGGATGCCTGACAGACAACAGAATACATACAATCATTGTGTACTACCTACAGTTGATATTCGGCGCCGAAATAGGTGTAGGCATTAGTGCCTGCTTGACGCAGATACATTTTTAAAATATAATTATTCAGCAATAATTCGTATCATTCAAGTGTCAAAATCATTTTTTTTAAATAGTTTTGTTCGCTAGTTCTTAGGTTCCCTAACCTAAACGAAGGTGCACCAGGCGCTCTATTTTTGAATCACTCGCTTGAAGATGGCGTGTGATATTCTTTAATTAAAGTCGAATGAAAATCAATTGCAAAAAACACAGGAAGGATATGAATAAATTTAGCTTAATTTTGTAAGTACTCACGTCTACATTTCGCGTGGTTTTCGTTGGTTGTTTTATTAGTTTTCGTACGAAAATCACACGCCATATCCAAGCGAGTGATTCAGAAAGACTTTTTTCATCACACAATCAGTTTTTATACACACACACTCGGGTCAGTACTGTGGTGTGTTAACCACCATCACTCCCGTTTTGTAGCGCGCAGAACTTAGTGTACCTACTAAGTAATATGGTAATATTAGTGAATCTTTAAGGCTTAGATATTCCATTTTTACGATGTTTCGATTGAGTTTTAACATGGAAACACTAATTATTTAAATCTCGAATCTATATATGTTATAGAAGAAGATTACTAGAAAGCTGGATTGTGGTTGGAAACACGATTGTAATTACTTTGCTCGATAATAATTGCCTCAGAAGTGGGCCCCTTTTTTTTCGTATTTTCTATGTAGTTTTCAAATTATTGGACTTATATTTATGAAAATCACATATTTTAGTAGGTAATTCCATTCTACACATATACATGTTAAAATGATTTCAAAATGTTTGTTATTTAGATCAGAATAACGAAATATCTAAAAACACTTTATTTGACCTATTTCGACTTTTTTGATCTTGATTTGCTCAAGCTACACAGATGTGAGGAACAGGGGATTATAAGAATATACATTTTGACCACATAAGTGAGATCTCAGCTATGAATCAAATGATTTTTTTTTAGTTTTTATCGGTGTTATGTTCAGGCAAAGAAAGGTCCATTTTTTTCATTAGTCTGTATTCTTTCTTACAAGCAGCAAATTCTTCCAATTGTCTTTTTAAGATTACTTTAGACACCAAAGATGTTTAGGGCGTCCAATCGTTTTTTTCCAGTTTTATTAACATTTTCATTCATAAAACACTGATTTAGTGATTCTCACACTTGTGACGATGGTGATTCGCGCAACGACTTTGACGCAACAGTTGATCGTCGTGTCATCTCTATTCTATACATGCAAGCAGAAATAGCGCTATCTTTTTATTCAAATGACAAGCACGAGATACCATTTCCTCATTCCCCTTGACGCCACTGCGAACGCTGGACCTATGTCAATTTTTGCAATTTTATTTGCGTACTTAATTACGTAAAACACCTAAGAACTAATAATAGCTAATTTCGCCGCGCCGCGTCACGCTCAGTTGGATCAGCACCAGTCTTATACTAATCAAAGGTCGCGAGTTCAAATCGGGGGATCATGAATATTTTTCTACATAGTCACAATATTTTTTTAGAAAACGAAATAAGTATTTATTTTAATTTTTGGACATTTTAACATATAAAATAAAAAAAATTAAAAATAAAAACTAATTAAATTTTTAGGTTTTTTTTTAAAGTAGCAAATCCTATTAAAAAAACTACATAACAATGAAAATAAATTTCAAAAAGAAAATTAGTATCAAAAACATCATCACCATGCGGATAAATCTCCTCAATGCCATGAGGATGGAACCCCCAACTAGGGATGTGCAAATGAAAAAAAAATATCGATATTTGATATATCGATATTATTTTAAAGTATCGATATATATCGTGTAAAAATATCGATATTTTGATATATCGATATTTATCGATATATATCGAAATATTTGCACATTTTCAAAGTATAATGTAGTAGGTATCGAAAATTAAATACGAATTGGTAGTCATGTAGTTTTATTTATTCAAAACATTACAATATAATCATTTAGTCAAACCAATAATTGTCAGGCTTCTGCATGTTAATTAATTGCAAATAAGCAAAATGGTGTTTTACTTTGAGATGGGTAGCTAAATTTGTGGTATTCCCGCATGTTTTATATGACTTGTTGCACAAATTGCACGTCACGGGTTCTTGGTTATTTTTTTAAAGAATTTCCACACTGCCGACATTGCCGATGGATGTGGATGGCAAAAACAAAACTAATACAATTATATTCACACACCGACACAAACCGCAGTCCGCCCGTTGGTTAAGCCCATAGAGTAAAGTAAATATACCAAAAGCCAATAAATTTTATTTATTTAAGTTTTAAAACTTATAGGCAAAGGGAGCAGAACCTATACAGCCAATTTACTCATTCATTTATTCATTGCTCTCTTTTTAGGTCGCATTCACAAACAAGTTAAATTCCCTCGGTAAAAGGTAAAGTAAAGGATAGCTTTATGCAAAACATTAATGTGTGACTGAAACAAACTACTGTCTGGTAATAATTGACGTGGTTTTTAAACGCGGCCCTAATCGAGAACTGAAGTCGAACAGGAGCTCATAAAAAATATCGAATTTGATATCCGGAAAAAAATATCGACTATCGATATATTAAGATTTAAAATATCGACGATAATTATCGATTATTTTTTGAAAATATATCGATATTTTGATATATCGATATTTTTTACCCAAGCCTACCCCCAACCTCTACGTGTTAAGCAAAATAAAAAGAGAAAGGCTGTAGCGACATATATAATTGATGTGAATAAATGAACTATATTTTTGTACCAATCGTAGAGATGAATCCGTTTCTATAGTAACAATATAAACAAAAAGCATAAAACACTCATGTCAAATTTTTGTAGTTTTGAACATTTTCTCTATTTGGAAAAATCAGAGCTAAACCATAACTGTAGGTTTAGCAGTAATCTCAAATGCTAAAGCTGTGCCCTGGTGACTCTAGTATATTGGAGACGAGAAAATATTATATGAATTTGAGGGAGGGAGAAAATTATTAGGTGATAGGTCTATTTTAATTTTATTTATTTATTTACATCTAGACTCCTGTGACAAAATACAAACATTGGAGGTTAAGTTAAGGTCGGTCTAGCTCTCTTCGTGTATGGAACTCAGGTTTCCATGTTATTTACGTACGTACGTACACATTTTCTGAATCGTGTAGTAATAATGCATTGACTATCTATCTCTTATTTGGTGACATGGACTTGAGCGACGAACATAGAGATTACTCAGTATAATCCAATTATATTTGCATTCAGAAATGTCAAATCTGAATAATTTTTTCAATTTTGTTCTTTCGAAAATGTGTGGAGACTGTCTTAATTTTATTTTTATAACCGTTGTTCCTCAAATTGCTGTTACTGAATATCCAAAACAACTTTGGTGTTTGTGACACATAATAATTCTATTAATCTTGTAGTTAGCGCGAAATGGCGCTTCGGTGTCACGAAGGGTTCCGTACCATTATCTATGAAAATGGCATAAACATCATATCGTCCCCATCGTGTCAAAATTAAATAACTGACACGTTTGCCGAAATTCACTTTTTGTTATTTTTAAATAATATAAAGTGTAAGCTACATTTTGGTCTATTTTTCGTTGCAATATGTATGATATTCGCGAAGATATCATAATTTTAGTAACTCTATTGACCACATATTACAACAAGGTTTGTTAAAAAAGTTTCGTGGAAAAACTGAATAAATGACAAAAAAATTAAATAACTACAATTGAGGGTTTTGACATACCTACCAACAAAATCAATAAGTGACTTTGTTGAATTCTGCCACAACTGACTCGCAAACATTGTTACAAAAATTGGTTGTGGCAAAATTGAATAAGTGCTCTTGTTTAATTTTTCATTAAAACATTGTATTATATATTTTTATCATAATCAGCCAAAGGACTAGTCCACTGCTGAACTTAGGCCTCCCCCACGATTTCCCACAAAGACTGCAATCTTTACAAGGTCGTCTAAGGGTCTCCAATGTAGAACTCTTCTGCCCCAACGACCATCAGGCCTAATCCGGATGGCCTAGTGTTAGGGAGGCTGGAACTTATTAAACCTACGTGCGAGACGATTTGTGATAACTCTTGAATCAGCTTGTTGACATGGCTCAGGGCTGAGGTGGTAAGTTTTGTTTATTTATTTATTTATACTGTATTGCACAACCAGAGTTTGTACAAAAGGTGTACTTAACGCCATATGGCGTTCTCTACCAGTCATACCTTTTGTCTCCTTTCTTGAAAAATAACACCACCAAACTCCTATTCCATGACTCAGGCAGCCCTCAAGCAGCACGGAATTAAAGAGTCTCTGAAGGACTTTGAGTACCGGTGTTCCCCCCCTTTTGAAGGCTCTGCTGTAATTCCGACCTCACCAGGTGCCTTGTTGTTTTTAAGCTGTTTCAGGGCCATCCTTATCTCGTAGAGGCTGATGTCCGGGATGTCTTCGGTGTAGTGTCGGGTCAGGATAGCTTTTGGGTGTCCGGCCTTAGCTATTAACGGGTTCGGCAACTGAGGTGTACAACTGCCCATAGAACTTCTCGATCTCCCTCAAAACATCTGCTTTTGTCGACGCTACACTGTCGCCCTCCGTCTTAAGCTTCGTCAACAGGCTTTGCCCAATAGACATGTCTCTTGCTTGGGAGCCTTGTTTTCACTCTATCTATCGGTTCTTTAACACTGTTCGTATTAAAGGAAGAAATGTCGTGTCGTAGGGACTTCCATATTCGTATTTTCACCTACTGTAGTTTTCAACATTAAAGGAGGTCTTCAATGCTATAGATCGACGTTCTGCTAAGGTCGAGAGTGTGGATCGAGAGTCTTAGAGGACGATTTTTACGGCCAGGACTAAAAATCTTAGACCCCACCGTTTGAATAGTTTCCATAAACTCGTTGTTTATTTCGTCCACTGAAACGCGAAAGCACTCAAAGCGGTTTGACAACTCGAGTTGAAAGCTCTCGGGATTTTGGATATGGGCACGAGTAGGTCGGAGCTTGGACCTCATCAAGCGAGACCTTTCCAATTTGACATTAAATTCCATGTGCCTCGAACCATCCGGTAAACACTACCTACCGGTCTTTATTCGGTTGATCACGGAGACATCATTAAATAACCGTTTCTTGGTAGTCATGATGAAGTCTATCTCATTTCTCGTCGTGCCATCCGGATTCAACCAGGTCCATTTCCTTTGAGGTGGCTTCTGGAAGAAATGTACCCTGGCGTTCCTTTCACCATATCGAGCCATGACCGCCGTCTTAATGTAAGCGACAAAAACCAAACTTTACAGGAGGAGGTTTTTTCAGAATATCTTTGCCTATAACGGTGCGGGTAAGTAGAAATTTAACATATGTTAATATTTTTTGAAGATTAATGTATTAGGGAAAGATTTTTTTTTTAAATTCTGGTTTATGAAGGTTTTTTGTCGCTTACAATGTTTTTGCCCGCCATTCAAAAACAATTTATTCATCCTTCTGGCGCTTACGATACCCCTACGATAAATTTTATCTGCGTGAAAATGAAGCGCAAATGACAGGAAACTATTTTCAATTAAAGTTTTTTATTTCAAATTTGGAAATTTTTATCATCATCATCATCAGCCAAAGGACGTCCACTGCTGAACATTCCCCCCCTACGGCTTTCCACAACGACGATGCAGAGCGCTCACAACCGAGCGCTCACAACCGAGCGCTCTGCATCCAGTGCGATCCTGCGATCTTTACAAGGTCGTCTGTCCATCTTGTCGGTGGACGTCCTACGCTGCGCTTTTGGTCGAAGGGTCTCCAATCTAGAACTTTTCTGCCCCATCTGCCATCAGTTCAACGCGCTATGTGCCCTGCCCGCTGCCACTTGAGCTTACTGATTCGTAGGGCTATGTCCGTAACTTTAGTTCTTCTACGTATCTCCTCATTTCTGATTCGATCTCGTAGAGAAACACCGAGCATAGCCCTCTCCATCGCTCGTTGTGTGATTTTGAGATTCTTTATGAAGCCCATAGATAGAGACCACGTTTCTGATCCGTATGTCATCACGGGTAACAAACAATGGTTGAAGACTTTTGTCTTCAGACACTGAGGTAGTTGAGACGAGAAGACGCTCTTGCGCAGTTTCCCGAACGCTGCCCAGCCGAGTTGGATTCGTCGATTGACCTGTTTCTCAAAGTTGGACCTACCTAATGGGATCACTTGTCCAAGGTAGAGTTGAGTTCCCAACAGATACCGGAGTGGGTACAACACGGGAACTCGACATAATTTTTGTCTATTCCATGTTCATTTTAAGACCCACTTGTTGGGATACTCGGTCGAGATCTTCGAGCATAGTGCCAAGATCGTCTTCTATCTTTGCCACAACGACTATATCATCGGCAAACCGGAGATGTGTGATGTATTCGCCATTGACGTTGATGCCGAATCCTTCCCATTCCAGGAGCTTGAAGGCGTCTTCCAATGCCGCTGTAAACAGTTTCGGAGATATAACATCTCCCTGTCTTACACCTCTTCGCAGTGGAATCGCCCTCGTATTCTGTTCCTGTACTCGGACCGACATGGTGGCGTTGTTATAAAGACACTTTAACACCTCTATATACCTATAGTCTATGTGACACCGCTGAAGAGACCGAAGCACCGCCCAAGTTTCGATCGAATCATAGTCCACAAACGCTAAGCATAGAGGCATATTATAATCCTCTGACTTCTGTATAATTTGCCTAAGCGTATGGATGTGGTCTATGGTACTATACTTTTTGGAATCCGGCTTGTTCGGGAGGCTGGAAGTCATTAAACCTACGTGCGAGACAATTCATGATGACCCTTGAGAACAGCTTGTAGACATGGCTCAGGAGTGAGATGGGTCTATAGTTCTTCAATAAGGTTTTGTCTCCTTTTTTAAAGAACAACACCACCACACTTTTGTTCCATGCCTCAGGCGTGATGCCCTCTAGCAGCACGGAATTAAAGAGTTTCTGAAGGACTTTGAGTACCGGTGTTCCACCCGCTTTCAGAAGCTCTGCTGTGATTCCGTCCTCGCCAGGTGCCTTGTTGTTTTTAAGCTGTTTTAGGGCCATCCTAATCTCGTAGAGGCTGATATCCGGGATGTCTTCAGTGTAGTGTCGGGTCAGGGTAGCTCTTGCACTTATAATCCAATATTTAAAATCCGTTTTGAAAATATGGCAAAATACTCTTTTTGACAATATTTCGGACTGAAGTTTATTTGCTTTTAAGTGCGCAACATACATCTTGTACAAATTTGAGACGTTCTTGCAATCTATAGTCGTTATAAACAGGAGATTATAATTAAACAGCGAAAACAATGCAGAGAGATGCTGCTCACGCCACATTCTTCACCGGAATGACTTGTAGAGACATGATTTCTTTACGTTTCGGCGTGATTTCAATGTACTATGTCGGTTGCGATAACAAGTGCAGGAGCTTACGATACAATTTTGAACCAGGTAAATTACATACAATCACATTTGACACTGTCGGTTACTATAATTTTTGAAAATTACTGATGCTTACGACAAATGTTACTTTTGCTGTAACTTTGTAACGGTTTTGTTTGGCGGGAACTGTTAATGTGGCCTAGTCCGTTGTAGTTTAAAACGTGATTTGCGATAAAAAAGCACTTTTCGTAAAAATGTCGCTTACGATAAGTCGGCGGTCAGGGCTCGATATTAAAAGGATCGATAAGATCCGGAATACCATAATACGCTCCAGAACTGGAATAGCAGATGTAGGCGAAAAGACAGCAAAGCTTAAATGGGAGTAGGCGGGGCATGTGTGTAGAATGCACCCGAATAGATGGGCCCAAATCGTCACGCGATGGATACCACCAGACGAGGTGGAGTGACGATCTGTTCAGCTTTGCGAGAAATTGGGTGTTGTTGGCCACTGACAGAGACAAGTGGATAGAATTGGGGCAGACCTTTGCCCAACAGTGGGATGATGTAGGTAATATAAAAAAAAAAGTATTACTTGGTTGTGTGCCAAAACTTGCAAAAGTGACGTACAAAAACTTGATAATTGCAATTTTGTTATAAAATACGTTTGTGGCAAAACTAAATAATTACTTTTTTATTTTTATATTTAAAATAATATAAAGTAGCATTATGATAGACTATTTAAATTATGAAGTTGAAGCAGCTTCATAACATATCAAAATCTCTAAATTTCCTTCGGCTTGGAATGTTATCGCCATTTTTGTTTAAAAAAATCACAAAAACTCAAATATCTCGGAACTTTGGTTTTGTTGGTTATTTAATTTTGCCACGACGGGGACGATATCTGTTGTCAGGGAGTCCCATACAAAAGATATGAAGTCCTAATAATGGGGCAGCCCCTCATTATTATCATTATCAGAGTAGATAAGTTGTATGAGAGCAACCTGAAAAAAAAACTGTTTTTTAAGTTTTTGTTTTTTCAACGGCAACATGAATACATCCTTCCTGAAAATTTCAACTGTCTTACTATCACGATTCATGAGATAAACCCTGGTGTTGCCCTTTCGGTGTAGGAACTCATGCTCATCATAATTCATTCCTTGTAGGGAGGTGTCCCAAAAATATTTTAAAATACATATTTTAGGCGGTGTGATTAGCATATAAAGAAACCCATGCCAAATTACAGTTTTATAGTAAAAAAGGTCTATAAGCTAGACTACAAAAAGTCAAACATGGCAAAACCATATATGGTTTATCAAAGTAATTGTGTGGGTGCGGTGCTCTAATTAACAAACCTAGACAGTTGAAATATGGCATCTAGCTAGGTAATAATGTGTAAGCGAAGGAAAAAATCTGAAAACAAAAGAAAGTTTTTTAATTGTAGGGTCTGAAACCGTTATAATTAAGTGGATGGAAGCTTGCACAAAATATGTATTAATGATTTATGAATAAGCAAATAAATATTTCTATAAAAAGTTATGATATCCCAACAAAAACATCAATGTGAAAAATGATAGCCAAGTTCAATGCTCAGTATATTTGATAGTGAACTTCGCCGAAAAAAGTATTGCATCTAAATGAGAGATTACTACTAACTACTTTTGCCTTACTATTTTCTTACTTTCTAACACATGATAGTCAAGTCATTTTTATAGTTCAGGCTGATATTAAGCGAGTATTTTAAGCGTGGTGTGGGTGACCTCGATAGTAATTACTTTAAACCATTAATTTACTTGAACCATTTCACGGGACATCCAAAATATACGCGGGCGACGTCGCGGGAGACGACTAGTAAATAAAAAACTTTGATATTATTAAAGGATTACTGAAACGATAAAGAAACCTTTGTCTTTAATTTAGCTTTCCATATTTGTAATGTTAAACGGAAGCGTGAAACATACTGCGCAGACCCTAGATAAACTGGGAACAGGGCAAGAGAATGATGATGATGATTTGAAATGTTATGAATTTCAGTGTGTAAAAAAAAACCATGACAAAATTCTCGTGATGGGTGAACTTTGACTTATATACCTACTGCTGGTTTGTACGGAACCCTAAATTTGAAGTGCCATATCTGTAATGGTCTTCAGTCATCATCAATTGGAAGACTGATGGAAGATAGTAGTGAGACTATAACTGTGTCGACAAAAAGGATCTTAATATAAACCACCTAAATGTTATTACATTACATTTCCTACACCTATGGGTTGGCTGGAAGAGGTATCTTTTAGGGATAAGCCCACCTTTGTTCACATTGTGACTTCTTGTACCTATTTTCTGTACATCTTATAAGTGCAATAAAGAATATAATAAATGTTACCGGATATTCTTTCTTGTTTTTATAATGGTTACAGGTTGCTGGCATAAAGTGCTGACCAGTCGTGTGAGAATGAAATGCCACTCTTTGCGTTCCTTGTTCTTTCGATAAACGTTTAGACTAAAAAGCATGTATGTTGTACTAAAGAAACCATTTTGTAAAAGTTCTTAGGGGTTCTGCTAGATGGCGTACCCACGCCATCTAGCAGAACCCCTAAGAACTTTTACTGTACTTAACATACCCATGTTACTTACAAAAGCGCATGAAGTATCTTATTCAAGAAAATTTTGTTCCTTAAATAAACACTAGATGGCTTAATTATACACGAGATTTGTAAGACAAAGTTGACAGAAAAAGTTTTGTGCGGGGGTGCTGGTGGGGGAAGCGCCCCGCACTTTTAACAAGGGGGCGGGGCTTATGAGATAATTTGACGGAATAAGACGGCCTTAACATCCTAGTCTATAAAGGTGGGTACTGACCACAGTATTGACCAACGTTACGAGTTGTAATGTAACATATGTATTATAGGAGTATTGTTTATATGTTTTAATGAGGAAGCAGGCCCTTAACCTTAACTTAACCTAACTTATGGTAATTTAGTTTTTATAAATAGTTTATAACTGGATAACTAGATATTTAAGGAACGAGAACACCTGCCGATAAACTGCGTCCGCAGTTTGGCAGATTTTATTACTTGTTATTGATTTGTTTTATTGAATAAAGAATAAAGAATATATATATACACAGCGAGCTTTTGTGCAGTCAGTACGTCGTCTATTATATATTCTGTGACGTCATGTTACAACGAGCTGCTTGGAGCTGCTCGTCGCTCACTTTGGGTGCTCCACCCAGCTATCGGTTTTTTGGCGAATCCTTTGACTGTACGCGGTTTTGTACACAGTTTTGACGAAAATAATTACGCCGATTTTAGAATACTGCGTTACATGCTCGATGCGTAACACGCACGATGCGAATGTTAGATTATACCTCGTAACGTTGGTCAGTGCCCACCTTTAAGGTATTTGTACTTTAGGCCTGTATTGTTTTCATGTAATGTGAAGCCTGATAATAAATAAATAAATAAAACTACCTATAGTGAGCATGGGCAGCGTGCGCGCGATGGCGAGCGCGGCGCTAGCGGTGGCTGCGGCGTGCGCGCGGCGTCGCTCCGGCGCGCCCGACACCAGCATGTACACCGTGCCCACTGTCTCTACCTGCGATTAATTATACAGGATGAGCTTTATCAATGTTACTTGTACGGACGACAGCACGTCAAGCTATACACTGCGGTATCAATTATGCTGTTGGAATAAGGACTACTATTTTTCAACAAGAATGTATAGTCTGATGTGCTGGTCACTGTACCATTTTGATTACAGAATACTAGAGACATAGATGTAGTAGCGGATTCAATATTGGAAAAGACTGCAGACTGCACTCTTAAAAGTAAAATTCAATCTATGATCCTCTGCGTATTTAAGTCGCTGTTTATTAATAATCTTTTGTTTACGCAGCTGAAGATATAATTTGGTTTGTTTCATTTTCACATGATAACTTGTTATCGATTGCCACAAGTTCCTGAAAGAAAAGCTAGCACCACGTTGGGCGCCATCTATTATGAATAACAATACAGGTACCTATTTATATTGCATTGACACTTTAGCGGACAGTGAACGCTTATAGGCGCGATGCCAATATAATTACTATTGTGGCTGTATTACTGTCCACTAAAGTGTTAATGATTCGTTCTTATTGGCTCATTTAGTAGCTATCCAAGTGATTCTTAAGATGCTTGGAACTCAAAGGGTACTGAAGTTATCGAGTGTCAAATGTCAGATGTGTAAGATGAACTTGTTATGCTAATACCTTGTAAACGCGATGAGTGTCCAGCAGGCGGTCGATCCTGGAGTACAGGTCGTTCATGTAGGCGACGGTCTGCATCACGTCCGCGCGGGATCCCGCTTCGGGCAACTGCACTCCGCAGAACATTATCGTCACGCTCTCAAATGCCTGGAATTGTTGAGAAAAGTACTCGTACCTATAATGTTTCTTGCTTATTAATGGAACTTACACAAACAACTTAGTAATTAAGTAGGCAAGGTACATAACAAGTATGAGCCATTATGGCAGTAGATGTCTTGTATGGAAGAACAGAGAGTCGGTAAGCATTTATTAAGGATGATTTCACGCTAGTTGTTTTGTGAATAACATATACTACAGAATATATTATAGTACTACACCCCTACCACTACTACTATTAAATTACTTTCAAAAGTTAGTATTTGAGATGCATTATTATAACGTAATGAGATGAGTATGTTTGTCATAAGGCTACGTACCTGGCAAGCAGCCATTGGATCTTTCCCCGCCCGCAGATGGTCGGCAATCGGCTTCGGTATCATCGAGTACAACAGCTGATCCCCTCTCTTCTTCCACTGGTCGCGGAGTCTGCAGGACTTCTCGAGCGAAATGCTGCGGCTCTCCGCTTTCTCAAAGAGTAGTTCCAATCGCGAGAGGTGCTGCCAGCCCTCAAGTACCATCTCCCTGGACAAGCCGTGGCCGTTCATGTCGGCTAGGAAGAGACCGGCTTGGTTCAGTTCTTCTAGGTTGTTGAAGCTGGGAATCGAAAACAAAATTAAACAGTAAACCCTGATTAAGTATAGGCAAAGAATACATATACTAACGTAAGAAGAAGCGACACTGACACTTGTGTGCAGTAAACTAACTCGCAGCTATGTGTGCGTGTCGCGGGGGCGCGCGGGGCCTGCGCGGGTGGCGCGAGGTGGGGAACGCATGCCACAGTATGCGAGAGTCGAAGGGTCACACCGCCGATTGCCGCCGAGCCGTCGTCTCTGCTCGAATCAATTTACGAAGTTCGCCCGCGCCGCATCGCGTCGTATGCGATTATTATGATACGATGTGTCCCAAACAATGGGAAACACTTTGTTGGCTAAGATGCAGCATATAACTTTTGATATGTCTTGTAAATGCTGCCCATTAGATTTTTTTTAAAACCGTTCGTACGATTTCGAATCTTCGCTATAATTAAAGAAAATAATAAAATGTTTAAAGTAAGTCGCAAAAACAGAAAATATTATTAAAGTAAGTAATTTATAACATATGTGAACACTATACCAAATATATTTTGAACCTGAAATACATAAACATCTTTCATTAAGTAATTATTATTTCCTTGTGCCGCGATAGCTAAACCGCCAACCCTACGCGTAGACGCAGCATTTCAAGGTCACCGACGCCCGAGTTACACCGATAGATCAGTGTCGCGCCTGTGGTATAGGTACCCTATAGTTGTCAACGTCATATTTTAAAAACCGCGTGATTACAATCTAACGGCATCAAATCCGTTAAATTGTAATCTCATTCCATAAAGGTTTAGGCTGCGTTTCCACCAGAGATGTGCGATGGAAATGTGTCGTAAGAGGATGTCTAGCTGTGCTGTGAAAATGTGTGGGTGTTTCCACCAAAGCTGTGCGATGAAAATGTGTCTACGAGGATGTGTAGCGGAGCTGTGAAAATGCGCATTAATGTGTGGTGCGAGGATGCGTTGCGAAGCTGTGAAATGTGTCAACAGGGGTGCGGTGTATGCGTCTATAATCTCTGATTTTATCTGATTTTTTCGATATCGAATCAAAACTATATATCGATATTCGATATCAGATATTGAAACTATATATTTTCAAAACTATATATTGGCGTATCGATGTGTATTTTTTTGTATCATTGTATCAAAAAAATATGTTTTTCTGAAACAGTATACAGTTATATCGTATCATAATAATATGATATCATTGTTGTTGTTTTTCTTAAATCTGTTCGGATTATGAACTTATTACTTAATTATATTGAAAACTAGCGGACTTTGTTTCGCCCCGGCCCCGTCCCGCACCAGTCCCGGCCCCGTCGAACGGGATAAATGTATCCTATGTCTTACTGGTTATAAGCTCCTCTTCACCGTTTCGCCCCGGCCCCGTCCCACCCCGGCCCCGGCCCCGTCCCACCCCAGCCCCAGGTCGGTCTCACCCCAGCCCTGGCCCCGTCCCACCCCAACCCCAGCCCCGTTCCACCCCAACCCCAGCCCCATCCCACCCCAACCCCGGCCCCGTCCCACCCCAACCCGACCCCAGCCCCGTCCCACCCCAGTCCAACGCCGGCCCCGTCCCACCCCAGCCCCAGCCCCATCCCACCCCAGTCCCACCCCCAATTGATCTAATATACGTTTCAATATCTATATACGATTTGAATCGGCCATGCCTAGTGCGGTGTATGCGCAAACCTATTCAACACACATTCCTCGCACACATTCCTCGCACACATTCCTCGCACACATCCCTCGTACACATCCCTCGCACACATCCCTCGTACACATCCCTCGCACACATTCTTCGCTTGTTTTGTATGCGCAAAAACCTAGCTCCGCTGAGCCGTTTCCACCAGAGCTGTGCTGACCGAGGCGAGGTAAATGAAGCGATTCTATTGGTTCTTTACAAACACATTCCTCGCTACGCATCCTCGCACATCTCTGGTGGAAACGCAGCCTTACGGGTAGGAAAACGTTTTCCCCGCAAGCTTATTTCGACCGTTTTGGTGTTCGAAATGTATGAAAACTCGCGCTGCGCTACGCTTGCACACGATCCTCTTATGGAATGAGACAAATTTGGTTCCATTCGTTTTCATCTTCGATTTTTTTGTGCAAAGGCTTGATTAGTTGAAAATGGTCGAAATTCCGAAGATATTTTTTCAAAAAGGTGAAAGTTTAGGTCCTATATTTTCTGAAACATACAATATTAAAAAAATAAAAACGATTGAACATAGTTTTTCGAAATATCTGTAACATGTAAAAAAAATGTCCAAATCAGACAACGTTTAAGGGATGGAAAACGTTTATTCTTTTTGTATTGATTGCGCGCACACGATCCTTTTAAGTATATTATCACCTACATTGCCTGAGCAGAAAACTATATGAAGAGTTTTTACGCAATGTGCGGGCCGTGTCATCCAAATATGTTTTACATGGTGGACATTCGTGGGCCTATGGTATAATAGATGAGTCTTAGTTCAGAGGTAATCTGGAACGACAGATGAGTCATTATAATACAGTACACCTACATCGGACTACACAAGAAGATGAGCGCGTCTATTTCCTCCAGCAAATATATGGGTCCCTTCAGCAGCACGGAGCGCGCGCCCTGCGACCCTCGACGCGCGTCGCCTGCGCAGCGAGCGCGCCAGCGCATTAGTTCCAGCTCGAACAACATGGTTTGCATGCAGATCACCTGGAACAGACGGTACAAGAGGCATATAAAGTTTGGAACTGCTGACGAATGCTGTTTGTGTTTAGAAAAACAGTTCATGAAGACTTGTAATTTATACACTAGCATGAGGAAGCTAAATCGTTAGTTTGCAAAAATTAGGTTAGGTAGTTATTGACGGCAGGTGTCCCTGTATCTTTTCACCCCCTGCATTTATTTTCGACGATATATTACAAAGCTGATTCATCCAATAAACAAGTACAGTTTTAAAAACAATTTAGAAACAATATGTAAGAAATGCTAGACTTACCCACAAATGGCAAGGCAAGGCATATTGGCAAGAAATAAATGTAGGTGTGGGTCGGTAAACAAATATAAATTACCTTATCCCATGTAAAAGATATCTTCGGTTTCCTCAATCGAAGTATTTCGGATATCGGCGACTTCGCTATACGATTGTAGGGTCCTCCCCACGCTTCCACAAGCTAAAACAAAAAGTAATCAGAATAAGTAAGATTGTATGTCCTCTATAATATTCAAAGCATTTGAATAATAAATTATGTATTACTACTTATATCTTGAATATTCAAATATAAGCTCAAACGACTATAAATACAACAAGTTTTAGTACTCAGCCAAAAGAGATTTACTACTTTAGACTTTAACCCATACTCAACCACCTTTGCAATGGTGGCAGACGTATCTAGCATTCAGTAAACTCTATAAGCGCGTGACTAGCTAGCTCCTAAAGCAAAACCATTAGTCTATAGCTAGTTGTGCAAACGCATGTTAAGAACTACATAAGTACTTATTATAACTTCAAGGTAGGTTCACTACGATACCTTGTCTCCAGCTCGCAGCACCTTCATGCGCCGGTCTAGCATGACGCCAAACGGGAACAGCTGCAACAACAGCACGGCCGGGACGGGCGGCAGCGGGCACGGCAGCGACTTGCGCAGCATCAGCGACTGCACCTGCACCGTTACAATGAGTTTACGACGGTTTTACTCGCTAGCGACTACGTAAAAAAAGTCTATGGAAAATTGAACTAAAATAGTTACGAGACACTTGAAAATGATCTCGGCTAGGATTCTAAATACTTACCTAAATAAACATAAAAATATCATTTTTATACATTGCTACTTTTTTGTGAAATTTGTTTTCCATTTTAGACTAATTTATCTTAACTTTTTTACTGTGATGTAATACTAGGTACGTAGCCTAACTATATCAAAAAAATGATTCTGTAATAACCTACTTGCATTTAACCAAATTAAAACTGTGCTGTAACTGAAAGTAACATAAAAGCATTGACGAACTAATTAAATGGGCGGGTGTTTGTTACTGTTCCGTTATTGTTAAGTTTCGCTCTTCCCCTTTCAAATTGGGCTTAACTACGAGTTCAAGTGGCTTAGATAACTAGTGGAAACTTCGTGTTTGCTTTTCCTAGAAGTAAACAACAGTGCATTGCTTGTTATAAAAAGCTGTGAGTCTTGACAGACTTTAGTTACGAGTAATAGATGTAACCTAACTGAGTTCGCAAATGAATGACCTGTATCGGCTCTACAAGAGAGTAGCTTTAGTAGTTCTGAGTCTCTGCTCCTTCCAAAACATTCACACACCGTCAGTGTGATAAGGCCATTTCAGATACCCATAAGAACTCATCTAACAATAAAAACACAAGACAATAGGATATAAACGACTACATTCTATAGGTGCCATGAGGTGGCCCTAACCATGAACGCATACCACTTGCGAATTGTTTTCAGTCCAAATAGAGACAGATATATTGTAACGATTGACGACTGACGTGACGTAATAGATAGAATCTGTAAGGAACTGATTACAGAAAGAATAAAGAAGCAAGATGTGTAGCAATAACAGTTGAACTAGAAAATTGTATGCGGTCAATTGACATATCGCTACGAACTCTTCTTATAAAAAAGATTACACGAAGAGCATTCCTTAGCAATTGAATGGGTAGAGAAAGCTTTGAGGCATTAAGTTCGCCAATTGTACAACTTACAGTGCAATAAAGTTTGAATAAGTAAAAATTAAATGAATGAATGAATATTTTTATTTGCTTATAAATAGGGTTACACTGAAGATCTTAATTAAAATATGTTCGTCCTATTTAACTATTAATAATAGCATGCAAACATTTAATATAATATTACATTAAAAGAGTCGTGTTCTAAAAACCGGTAAAACGGTAGAGACCGTGCTTACCTTAAGTTAATTGATTTTGTAAGTAAGAAACCAGCTTATAAAGAAGTTTTTAACTTTTCGTTATATTTCTTTTGCTGTAGAATTCAATCGGAACTTATTTGGTGAGCAGTACAAAACCAATCTGAAAGTGGCTACTCATTAAAACGCGACCAATTTCAGCGTTCCTATTGTTCTTAATTTATTCATTGGCTCGTTGTAACTACGAATTTCGTGTTAGGATCTCTTTAGGGACTGTTATTTGAAGTGAATTGCTGTTGTTATAATAAACAACATGCAGTACAAACACATTGGTTTTAAATCCAAATTAATTGAAATTGGGATTTAGTGGTAAGTAAACGGATAAAATATTCAAAAGGAAACAATATATTAACATTACATTTTTGTTAAAATAGTTTATAAGCTCATTATAATTGAACTTTGTTCTTTATGAGTCTAATAAAGTTCTTTAAACAGATATTTCTTATGGTATTACTTCAAATAATAAATTTATTTACCCACATTTATATTAATATCGACTGTGAAGCTTGAGAGGAGAGTTATTCTTTGAATTAACGTGTGCTTCACTCACATAGTCGCTGTTGTCGAACTCCAGACGAAGCACCGCGACGTAGTAGTTGCCTTCCATGCTCTCCTTCACGACCGATACTTTCAGCTTCAGCGAGAAGATGTCTTCAGCTATTTCGTACAGTTGCCCTGCAAACAAATTCATATCAACTTCATGTAGTATTTTGCTTAGGCCCCGTATTTATATTGTGTCATAATTTTGAGACTCGCCGGGGCCCCTACCTGGGGATGAACGAATTTTTTTTCATTGCCTTTTTTGGTTATGAACTCTATTACTGAAAAACGCTCAGAAAAATCTAGTAACATTTGAGCTGTGATAACAAAGCGACTAGATTTTACCTCTTTTTATTATGCTCTTTATGGACGTCTTGAGAACAAAAAGGTCATACGGAAGATGAGGCAAGCGTAACGTGTTTTTTTATATGCGCCAGATAACACACCAACTGTCTGATTTCGTGGTAAGGAATTTTCTTCCTTGTGTTAAGAAGTACCAGACAACGATTATGACGGGGGCGTCTCCCATATATTCTTAAATACATATAACATCCATGACTTAGGTACAAATGTTCGTGCTCATCACACAAACATTTACTCCTTGCGGGATTCGAACCCGCGACGGCCGGCGTAATAGTCCTATAACCAATAGGTACACCAAACGCGTCGTCACTTTTGCCATAGACATGTCACTAACGCCATCGTCTCGTTTCCGCTATTTTGGGGTGACGGCATCATCATCATGGGGTGCCATCTTCAAATTGAAGTTTGGAGGTCAGCATGTAGAAACCGATGCGGTCTTGAGCCGCTCTTTTTTTAGCTGGTCATAAAAACGAAGTTTGGTCCAGTCTTCGATGTCATCTATTCATTTTCTTCTGGGTCAGCCTGGTGATCTCTTGCCAGGAATCTTGCCTTCGAGGATCAGATATTGAGAACCTCTCTGCATATTTCCAAAGAAGGCAACCTTCCTCTTCATTATAGTTGACATCAGTTCACGTTTACACTTGGCACGTTGCAGAACTTTGATGTTTAAGGTAAAGCTGGTCCATGGAATTTTACGCAATAACCACATCTCAAAACCCTGTAGTGACGGCGTCTTTGGGTAAAGGGCCTACGTTCTCACCCATGAGGTAGTGCGAGTAGCCGGTGCGCGTGCTGCTGTAGACTAGTTCGGCGCCGTGGCGGTGCGCGCGCGTCAGCTGCATGCTCGGCGAGCGCATGCGCGGGAACGTGAACCGCATTCGCTGGTGGATGCTGTCCACGGACTGCAGGAACGTGCAGAAGTACCGCCCGGTCGCGCGGACCATTGTGTCGTAGCTGGAAAGTGGGCGAGAGTACTTTGTAAAATGCACTTTTTTTAAAGGAATTATCATTTAAGTGACGTCGATTTATTAGCAAAAAGGGGAGCATTTTGCTATCGTTTAATCAGTCAGGTATCAAACGAATGCCGAGAGTCGCATAACAATGGAATTTTTATTGTGTCTCGTTTACACATACTTGACGAGTTAAAGTAAAAACGGACTTTTATTTTACTTGGTTATTGATTTTGCTACGCGTCACCACATTTTAACTTTTTTGATTGGTCACTGTTTACTGAGGTGCTCGTAGCGCAGTGGAGGCAGCGCTTTGGTAGTAATACCGAAGTTAAGCAACTTTCGGCGCGGTCGGTGTTTGGATGGGTGACCATTCCGACCATATAAGTGACGTACATCACGAGCATCTCCGTGCTTCGGAAGGCACGTTTAGCCGTTGGTCCCGGCTAATATCGATCGGTATTAGTCGTTAAGCCTAGTCAGAGGCCCTATGGGCGGCTTGATAAAAATCTGACAGCAAGGTTGATCGCTTGCCTTGCAAACACCCCCCCGCCACTCCGCACTGAGCCCGCGTGGTGGAGTATGGCTCATACTACCTCACATTTGAGGTAAGGCCTTTGCCCAGCAGTGGGATGCTTACAGGCTAACTTTACTTTTTAGGGTTCCGTAGCCGAATGGCAAAAAACGGAACCCTTATAGTTTCGTCAAGTCTGTCTGTCTGTCTGTCTGTCTGTCTGTCTGTCTGTCTGTCTGTCTGTCTGTCTGTCTGTCCGTCCGTATGTCACAGCCACTTTATTCTGAAACTATAAGCATCACATAGCTGAAACTTGGTAGGTAGGTGTATTTGGTTCACCGCTTACCGATTCAGATACAAAAAGTTAGAAAAAATAATATTTAAGGGGGGGGCTCATACATGAAACTAAAACCTAAAAATTTTTTTTTACTCAAACCTATGCGTGTGGGGTGTCTATGGATAGGTCTTTTAAAATGATGTTGAGGTTTCTATAACCATTTTTTCTAAAAGTGTAAGGTTTGAGATATAGACGCTTCCAAAGTGGTAAAATGGGCGTCCCCCCCCATCTAACTTTTGAACTAAGAAAGTGAAAATTTTGAAAAAAATATATAATGTAGATCTTTACAAAAACTTGCAACGAAAATTGGTTTGAAGGAGATCGAACCAGTAGTTTTTGAGATATTGCACATTTTTACCAACCGCAAATATAACTTTGTCTTTCATACAAACACTATGAAAAACAAAGTTATTTTTGGTGTCGCAATATATTGTGATGTTTTCGTTAAGTGAAAGTAAGTGGACCCTGAATTTAGTTAAGGGTGGCACGGAACCCTCAGTGCGCGGGTCCGACACGCACTTAACCGGTTTTTTTTTTTTTACACTGTTTACTATACCTACTTGCAAACTTCTACCAAGGCTCGTAGGTAGGTCAACATTAGAATATAAAGTTTTGGGACATAAACTGTGATAGTTAGATTAGCAAATCTACTCGCACTTACCCATAGTTAGTGAAGAACTTGACGAAACATCTGCCAAAGAAATGCATGACTTTTTCCGGGGTGCCGAACTTCTCTTTCAAACTGTTAAGCCTGTCTCCACTGATGAGGCTGAGACTGTTCAGCCTCTGCCTCACCGGGGCTCCGGACCCTCGTCTCTTATATACGTCCAAAGCCACAGTGCAGCTAGTCTTACGAATCAAGGGTTTCGCAATCGAATTCCTCTTGCTGTCAGATTCTGGTGACGTAGCGGATGATGTACCTGCTGAGTCATCGGAACTCTTTGCTTTTGCTTCTTTTACTGTATCCGTACTTTCCTCCACTGTTTTTGCTTCCAAATATTTCTTCTCCTTGGTTTCTTCCTCTTGGTGGTCAGCTTTTTCCTCCAATACCTTTCCCGCCTCATTGGCCTGTTCAACTTCAGGTACACTGCGGTCTTCTAGCGTGATAGCCAGACTCCGCCTATGGAAGTTTCTTCCGATTTGAAGGTCGCGGCAGTCGTGGATTCTGTCAGTAGATCTGAGGGCTCCGATTTCTTCAGATGAGTTGTATGCGTCGATTTCTTTCTTGGTAGCAGCCGTGAGAGCGTTGGTGGCTGTGAAAGGGCATCTGTAAGACGTAACTCGGCCGTCGGCGTGCACTGAGGCGCTGCGCCAGGAAGGCTTTGATTTGAGGGATTGCTTCCTAGGGGCAGGGCTTCCAGGGGTCGATGTGGTGGGGCTGTTAGGGTCTTTAGTGATAAGCTGTGCTAAGGCGCTTGCAAGACGCAACATGAGTGCGTCTGGGTATTGCTGCAAAAACACAAAATTATTGTCACCAAGTCAAGTCAAGTCGGGCTATGGTTTTAGATGTGAGATCTTTTGCAACAAAAAGCAAGTTGTATGTATACCTGAGTAGCGCTGAACTCTGTGTTTCTGGCGCCAGCGTCTCGTAGTATGGTTTCCCATATTTCCTCTCCACATTCTTGCTGTAAAATACCAAAAGTTTACTATTTTGTAAGGAAGCCTCGTAAAGAATATAATATCTTGCGCATTTAAATCACAAATTACTATAACAATAGTATTCTCAGTTGGGAAGGTAGACAATAAATCGTTATAAGTTTGAAATTGTGTCTGCAAACAACTGCAGATATTAAAGCAAGGCCCATCGCTCATGCAGTTTCGTAAGTTGCTACACGTGACGCTCCAAAAGTCAACCCTATTGTTTGGCGTCCCGCTGCCCGCCAATATCGCATCAGCACATCGCTCACGCACAACTGCTGCCTGTAATAGGAATCTATTAAACGTATTATAGTTGTGGATCAGGCATATCGATTGCAAACAACAACTCCGGCTAGAACGAACTCCATTATTTGAATAAAAGGATAAACAAACTCTCGAAGCTTCATGTATCTGGGTTACTTACTCATCATCACTTACTTACATAACTGTGCGACCAAAAGAAAGTTTTTTTTTATCTTTAAGTTGTTTTATTATTGCTGGCCAGTTTCAGAGAACAGACCTAAATAGGGTCATCTGTTCAGTGAACTTACTTGGCGTATCTAAAATAATTCCGGACAAAGTTGGACTGGAGGACGAAGTTTTATGATTTTAATCTTTTACTTGTCTTTTACCCTGTCATAACGTAAGAGGCACGTACATTGATGTTTCAAACAAATGAGAAAAATGTAAGTTGCTTTTTTGTTACTTGATTGAGATATCTTGGTTGCCTAGCATTTAAAACAAATTTTCAACGACCAGTTGTATGAAAACCGTATTAAAAATTGAAATACATGTACGAGCTTACTTTGTTTAAACTATTTTTCGCATTTATAAAGTACCTTACTACAGTTGAGTTACTCGTAAATGTACCTAATGAAACTACTTTTTATTCATAACTGAATATGTGTATAAAAATGATAAAGCATGTTTGTTTACTCTGTAAGTATAACATCTTTGGAGCTAACTGAAACTAGCGGTGACTGCGGTAGGGTCCGACCTCACATTACTCTTCGTCAAAGGGACACGAGACACGTTATTCAGAGAAACAATTATAAAGTTGCTTTAGGTTTACGCGAGGTACAGCTAACAAAATGTTTATGCCAACCTAGATTAGATTAGATTTATTTATTTGCATAAGAACACGCTATAAAAGGTGTTGTTACAGAGGTAAAATTGAGGCTATAGTCAATGCACGGAAACACTAAATAACAATAAAAAAAAACAATGAACAAATATTCTTATACACATTTTAAATTCTTTCATTTACATCACAACGACTAACGTATACATTTACTATTATATATAACCTCAACAACAGAATGCGCATACACACACACACACACACACTATGATAAGTTAAGTATCTTCTTAGGCAGGTAAAATATTTTGGTAATAATATAATCTTGTATGTTATAGATAAGAAATAATAGATAATTGTATCTACATAGTTATGCAGAGCGTTGTCCCCTGGCACAGGCAATTCCATGCCTAAAAGGAGGCTTCATTATCTGGCAAGTTTAGAAAAATATGTAAAGGTAAATAAATAATTATTGAATTTTTGAATTTTAAATTTTAGAGGTTATACCTAAACAGTAGCTAACCCTATCTGCCAGGAGTTGTAGGAAAATCATCAGTTACATTGTATGCGGCAGAAAAAGTATCGACTACAGCTATGAATTCTATACTCTTCTATTCAAATTACAGATTTTTTTCAAGCTTTAATAATTTATGAGAGCTAATAAATATGATAGTAGTATAATACTTCTTCGTTTTTTTTATGTTGGACTTTTAACTAATTGTGCAACATAATTTAAAATGTATTTGTTTCTAGCACAGATCACACGAGCAAGACAGCTATCAATTTTCTAATCAAGTAGCAAACTTACCACAATGAAATGCTGCACACTTTCGAGCAACCAACCGTACATAATTAAGGCTTCACTAAATATTTATTAATAATTATGACCACGGCCGTAAAATCTATATCAGATTAGCTTAAAGCCAATCTTCAGAGCTCTTGTATTAATATTAAATGAGTCTCCTTAATTTTTAAAAGTTAAAACTAGTTGTGGCATCGTTAATATTCAAAGTTAAGGCCAGTTTTAATATTCGCACTCCGCGAGCGTAGAGCCTGCAAGGCTTTCGCGCTAGTACTGACGGATAAGGGCTCCCTAGGCGGCTACTTAGAATTCCACATCAATCGCGTTTCCAAATTAGAAACGAAATTGGTATAAACAATTAAGAGAAAATTATTAGCTATAAACAACCATTGTATCCTATTAAATGCAATACAATGAAAATGTAGCTGATGGTATTTGAAATAATTTCGGTCTATGAATATTGTTTGCCTGTTTTTTCCCTACACTTTATAACGGCAAAAGTTTTACTGTAAAAACACTACGCTACATATGTTATCGTTTTTATTATAAGTAATCATATAATAAGTGCGATATCCCATATTAAGTGAGATTCACTGAAATAAAAGTAGTACAATGGTTTTCACCTTTTTTGTTCGTTAAGAATTTAGTCAATCCACGCGACTTCCCTTTCGCAAAAGACATGGTTATTTTAAGATTCATTTGTTGATTGAATTAATTAGGAAACGGTCGTCGAACCGCAAACTTTTTATGAATCTCAATATTAGGAGTAGTTTTCACAATGAAGACAAGTGGTGATATTCAAATAGGCAATGAACCAAATATTCAAGGGTTGTCACTTACTCGTTATGCGTCTTGTAATTGCATTAAAATATAGCGAATCGTGATTTCTTTATTTCTGGATTCATTATTTCAAAACTGTGTACCTATTTTCCCCTAAAGGACTAGATTTTCGCACAGCTAAACGCTGTACCAACATAAATTGTGTTTAGAGAGTATAACGATAATAATAATATGCAAATATTGTGAGCAAAAAATTTACAGACAAAATGGTATTGTGAAATATTTCTGGTGGCAGGCTGCTGGTTTTTGTAAATCGGACATCAATTTTCCGACAATGAACATTGTGTTTTGTAAGCTTATGAACTAATCTTCTTAGAAAGCTACCCGTTAAAATAACATTGTTTTAATTGCAAAAATAACAAAGAATATTTAGTTCAAAACAATTATTTTTCAGATTTGGGATAAATACTTCAGTTTTTTTCGTTTCCGTGTCTATGTCGTATATTAGAGTTCCTGATACCCACACGTACCATTTCCTGTTGGATCCAATGTTACATGTTGGGATTCGTATAAATACATTATTGTTTTGAAACTACTACGAAACTCCTTAAAAATTGTTCAGAAATTAGTCAAAAGCTATTTCATCTATGAAATCAGAGCGCACGAACATTAATTGTATGAAAGCGAATGATGTCACGGGGACTGATTAGTCAATCAACGTCGCTGCATCTTGGTAGTGAACTGAATTGCGTTCACTGAAGCACATTGGGGCCAGCGTAGCGCCCTTCCAAGGACGTTGCCCATTCATTTGCATCAACATCGCCCCATATGTTTCAATGACGACCGCGATAATTGGACGTTATGCCCGTAACTAGCCAATGGTTATAAATGGATGTTTAACCAATATTGATAGAGAACAATAGACATGTTTTAGTGACTAGCACTTTTGGGGTAATCAAATTATTTAATTGGTCAATCTTGTTACTTAAATTATTATGAGTATGAGTGTCTTTGGTGGTACGAGTACGACTAGTAATAAATAAAACCGGCTAAGTGCGTGTCGGACCCGCGCACTGAGGGTTCCGTGCCACCCTTAACTGAATTCAGGGTCCACTTACTGTCACTTAACGAAAACATCACAATATTTTGTGACAGCAAAAATAACTTTGTTTTTCATAGTGTTTGTATGAAAGACAAAGTTATATATTTGCGGTTGACAAAAATGAGCAATATCTCAAAAACTACTGGATCGATCTCATTCAAACCAATTTTCGTTGCAAGTTTTTGTTGAGATCTACATCATATATTTTTTTCAAAATTTTCACTTTCTAAGTTCAAAAGTTAGATGGGGGGACGCCCATTTTACCACTTTGAAAGCGTCTATATCTCAAACCTTAGACTTTTATAAAAAAATGGTTTTAGAAACCTCAATATCATTTTAAAAGACCTATCCATAGACACCCCACACGTATAGGTTTGAGTAAAAAAAAATTTTTCGGTTTTAGTTTCATGTATGGGAGCCCCCCCTTAAATATTATTTTTTCTTAATGTTTATATCTGAATCGGAAAGCGGTAATCAAGATACACCTACCTACCAAGTTTTAGCTGTGTGAAGCTCATAGTTTCAGAATAAAGTGGCTGTGACATACGGACGGACAGACAGACAGACAGACAGACTTGACGAAACTATAAGGGTTCCGTTTTTTGCCATTCGGCTACGGAACCCTAAAAAGTGTTAATTAATATTGAGTACTAGGTACTCCTAAATATTAAAGCATTTTTTTTCCCGTCTTCTGCCGGCTCCTTCAAACTTAAATAAAATACACCGATAAGTATTTATTTCGTAACTAACGGATCTCCGCGGCTTCGCCCCCGTAAATGTCACATTGAATTATAGCCTATGTGCTATCATAATGTACGACCTATATTATTGAAAATATTCATTAAAATCCATCCAGTAGTTTTTGCGTGAAGGAGTAACAAACATACATAAATACATCCATCATCACAAACTTTCGCATTTATAATAATTGGTATGGGAAGGATTGATTTTTTTAATACTTTTTGCATATTTTTTCTAATTAAACTCTTACCTTCACACAATGTTGAATGCACTGAAGCAGGATTCCGTACATAGTATATCTCGTATAATAAAGAATGTGTACGTACACTGTCTTCCGAGTCAGAGGTCAGACTGTACGAGGGTAGATGGCGACAACGGTCAATTAAGTAGCTACCAGTTAAGTGCCGCCCTTAATTAATTTAATTTCACGGAGTAGCGTCGATATTCTATAGAAAATTGCCCATCCCTATTTATAGACGCGGTTATGACTAGAGAAAAGTTACGTTATCTTCTTTTTGGGCGCAAAAGTTTTTGTTTTCATGTGGTTAGAACTCAAATAAACATTGTTTACTACGAACTTTTAATTACGCTTGCTATGTATAACTTCTTTTTAAGTAAGTGCAATAGGGGGTGATGTTTTTGTAACAGGAAAGTGATTTCGTAGTCGAGTCTAACGCTTGGATGAATTATTCGTCCAAGGTCTAACGACGTAAGTAGCTGACTGCAAAATAAACAAAAATAAATCCTCTTGTAGTAGCAGACTACATCGACCCTTTGTGCTACGCTGCTACGAAAAGGGCTACGAATGATGCGTAAAACAAAATGAAAAAATATTCAGTGCGTCGTAGCACAAAAGATTTGCTATTATATTTGTGTCGCGTCGGAATGTGATTGGCTGACATTTATTTTCGTAGACATGTGGCATAATTAAATCTTGTTTTTTTCTTGTTTACCGTTTTACCAGCTAGTGTTATTGAAGTCACCGCCGCCTGACCACCTTTTAAGCAAAAATCGCTTGAACCTTTCGTCGTCTTTTGTTAAGAGTGACGCTCGAATTTTTGTTATGTGTGCAAGCGATTTTTGCAAGTGGTTAGGCGCCAAAGTCCTCGACTGGACATAGGTTCACAAAATGTACTGTAAGTACCTAAGTACGAGTAAAGGGCAAGGGTGCTGTTTGGTATTTGAGGCGAGAGCGAGACGTGATGTTCTCGCACTTTATTAGATTTACCACTGATCCATGTTAGATTGCCCAATGTTTGCCGAGGGCTTAGGGTGCGAGAGGAAACAGTGTGACCTTGGTCTCTCAAAATCGGAGAAGGAATCTGGTTTACTTCTGTTTATATAGTGAAATACTGGTTGGTCCTTAATAACCTTCTTGGCTAAAAGCAAACTATAGGCAGATCATTAAAAACACTAATAAAAATATACAAAACGTGACTTATTGCTAAAAGGATTACTGCTATAGAGGATCGAACACAAAAAATATTTGTTGAAAATAGACACACATTACTTTTTAAAAAATAGTCCTCCGTATTCGGCTTAGGCGTCAACTCGGGCAACAAAAAACTCGGCATTGGCCGAGATTACTATTTTTCGAATTTGATGTCGTCTTTTCGGCCAATAGATATTTGTTTCATGCCGAGTTTGCACCTGACAAAGATTGCAATAGTAAATTCGGCAAATCCGTCACTTTATACGAATTTCGAAAATCTCGTCACAGTATGAAGGTTTGTTAAAAAAAGCCAAATTCAATAAACTCTTTTATTTAGTCTTAACAAAAATATTTCATACGTACAATTTTTTGATTATCGTGATTAAGTTTATTCCAAGTTAATAAAAAAAAATGGTCTGACTCCAACTTTAACATAAACAAAATAGGGTAATTTTTGTATAAATGTATGTATATTATGCTTTAACTTTTTCTGCATTACCCAATGGTGATGCAGAAAAAGTTAAGCCATTGGGTTGACTGTAAGAGAATGCCTCAAGGCATTAGGTCCGCCATGTGTACTTAATTATGTGCAATAAAGAATATATAAACAGAATAAATAAATTATGTATTTTAATATTTACTTATCAAAAACACAGAACAACAAAAAAAAACATATGCAAAAATTTCACTTTTCTCTTCTCTCAGAAAAATCTCGTAAGTTTCTTCTTTTTTATTAGGTACCGATTTTTTTTCTAGTTACTATAGTTAGGATTCCAACTACCGTACAATAGATTTCAATAGCCATGATTGTTACAATTTATTAATTATACTGCAATATTGAGGATAATCTGGAAATGTTTAGTTGTCATTCGTCATTATTGCAGTATAATTAATAAATTGTAACAATCATGGCTATTGAAATCTATTGTACGGTAGTTGGTATTCTAACTATAATAACTAGAAAAAAATTCGGTACCTAATAAAAAAGAAGAAACTTACGAGATTTTTCTTAGAGAAGAGAAAAGTGAAATTTTTGCATATGATTTTTTTGTTGTTCTGTGTTTTTAATAAGTAAATATTAAAATACATAATTTATTTATTCTGTTTATATATTCTTTATTGCACATAATAAAGTACACATGGCGGACCTAATGCCTTGAGGCATTCTCTTACAGTCAACTCAATGGCTAATATACATACATTTATATAAAAATTACCCTATTTTGTTTATGTTAAAGTTGGGGTCAGACCATTTTTTTTTATAAACTTGGAATAAACTTAATCACGATAATCAAAAAATTGTACGTATAAAATATTTTTGTTAAGACTAAATAAAAGAGTTTATTGAATTTGGCTTTTTTTAACAAACCTTCATACTGTGACGGGATTTTCGAAATTCGTTTAAAGTGACGGATTTGCCGAATTTACTATTGCAATCTTTGTCAGGTGCAAACTCGGCATGAAACAAATATCTATTGGCCGAAAAGACGACATCAAATTCGAAAAATAGTAATCTCGGCCAATGCCGAGTTTTTTGTTGCCCGAGTTGACGCCTAAGCCCGTATTCAAATTTTGTAGCCAGGGCGGGGTCCCCGGCGCTAATTACATGCTCCTTACAATTATGACATCAGCTCAGATTACAACGCTATAATTAGCTAACCCGCAGATCTTTTACTTTCATGGCGTTTATTCCATTCCTTAAACGAAGAAGAAGGAAGATTCTGATAATAAAGCCTTCTTGGAAAGCGACCTAAGATCGCTTTATTTTCAGGTATAGTGTGTACGTCATAGGTATAGATAGCGAGTGTAGCTAAGACAGTCAGGGAATGCAAATCTAACGTCCGTCATCGCAATAGCAAGTAATTCTTTATTTTCAAGAAAGCTGTAGTAGTTCCAATTTACAAGGGTGGAGGCGAAGATGCGGTGTCGAACTATCGACCGATTTCACTGCTCAGCACAATCAGCAAGATTATTGAAAAGGTTATTAACATTCGTCTAACTAGCTTCTTGGAAAAAAAGCAACTGTTAGCCGATAACCAATACGGGTTTCGCTCCGGCAGGAATACGGAGGACGCGGTAGCCAACCTTGCACAAACAGTAACGAGTGCTTTAGACCAAGGTGACAAATGCATAGCTGTGTTTATTGATCTCAAAAAAGCATTTGACACTGTATCTATCCCATTACTGCTGCTCAAATTAGAGGATCTGGGAATACGAGGAAAAGCGCTTAAGTGGTTTCGTGACTACCTTTCAAATAGAAGCCAAGTCGTCAAAGTGTCTGATGTGCTAAGCTCCAGCTTTCCCGTTACCTACGGTATACCACAGGGAAGTACTCTTGGTCCGACACTTTTTCTGGCCTATGTCAATAATCTGTGCAAAATAAATATTGCCAATGGTAGTGCGATTGCATTTGCGGACGACACGGCTCTCATTTTTAGAGGAAAAACGTGGTTGCATGTTAAGAAAGCGGCTGAAATTGGTTTAATGAAAATCATGAAATGGCTTGATAACAACCTTCTGACTCTCAACGTTCCTAAAACAAAGTATATCTGCTTTAGAATCACCGAAGCTACGAAACCACCAGATGACTTCAAAATAAAGGCCCATACTCCCAACTGTACAAGTTATAACGACTTGAACACGACATGTTCTTGCTCCAATCTTATACAAACTGATGTCCACAAATATTTAGGAATTGTAATTGACAAGAACCTAAGTTGGCAACCTCACATTACAGCACTCAGTAAAAGGCTTCGCAAGCTCTTGTATATTTTTAAAAGCCTTAGAGAATCTGCTGACACAGATCTTATCAAAAAGATTTATCTTGCACTTGGCCAATCCCTCTTGACGTACTGCATACCCGTTTGGGGTGGAGCAGCTGTAACTTATCTTCTAGAGCTTGAGAGAGCTCAACGAGCTGTTATCAAAGTTATGCTTGGTAAACCGAGGGACCACCCGACGGACATACTGTATGCGGAGGCCAACCTACTAACGGTTAGACAATTATTTATACTGCATTCAGTTCTTCGCCATCATCGAACCATTGTTCCAACGAAATTGCCCCAACACAAAAGAAGGATTCGTACCTTTGTGCCTATGGTCAATACAATTTTTGCACGACGTCAAGTATCTTTTAGCGGACCCTTTTTATATAGAAACTTCAATGACTTACTCAAAATTATTAATTTAAATAGAACACGTCTTAAATTATTGATGAAAAAGAACTTAACAGGATTTGGATACATCGAAACAGAAAATACCCTCAAAATTAATATCTAGTTCAGTACATACATATGAACATAAATACACTACACATCTTATACACTTGACTACTACACATATGAAATCACTACATCGTAATTGTAATAAATCTCCTCACACAGAAACACATACTATTATTTATTGAAATTCTTACAAACAAATAGGTAAACATAAATAAATAGACATAAACAAAAATAATCTTATGTATACATTTATATGAATATTGATAATTCCTAGCTTGTTTAGTTGGAAATATTTTGTCACCTCTGTTAAAATCTATTAAATATCCAATCACTTAATAGCTTGTCACTTGTACCACACACTCAATCACCTAGCTAATTATGAATGTTGTAATTTGCAAGCTACCCTCTTTATTTGGAAAAAAATATATGTGTGTCTGGTTTATATTGTGTTCTAAATTGTATTAGGAGCCTTTAGATTTAAGCAGTAAGAAGTACCTACATTTGATGGGGTGGAGGGTTGATAACCTAAGATACAGGAAATATCCTAGTTTAGGTATCAATCCACCATACCTTACATATTTTTGTTTTTGTGTTAATCTAACTATGTACCTATGTATAAGTATGGTGAGAAAATAAACTATTTATTTATTATTTGTAAGAACACATTTACAAAGATCGTGATATTTTGGAAGTACAGTGCGTTCTACAAAACTTTAGTATACTACGAAATAAAACAATAATTAGAATATACCAACAAATTCTAATAGGTACTTCTATGTTTCCTAACATGGTCGATGACCTGTATCATGTCTTCATACATTACACTTGTCATAGTTAATTCTGAAACGTCAAATCATAACCAATAGGCAACGAAATCGGCGCACGCGGCGTTTGACCTACGGCCGCCATTAAAAATTGCCCGTTTACTTTGAGAATTGGTGCTCCGATCGCGATCGCTGTGCCGCACTAAACACACATGAGATCGGCCTACATATTAACTGAAAAAGAGCCGTCCCACCGTCCGCAGTGGGGCCGCATATAATTTTCATTTTGTTAAATCCACAGATCAAAGTCATAAAAACCTTGTAAGTTCTCTAACTTACAGATGATTATTGTATTGAACACAATTAATTAATGCGATTAAGAGAACATGCGGTGGATACTATAAATACTTTTAAAATTAACATATGGAACACACTAAGTATATAGAACAACCAACGTATAACTTTAGTATAGTTGGGCGATAAAAGAGTTCAATTTACTTACATGTTAGCCTTGATTCTTCGCAAAAACATTCCACATGTAAAGTCACTTTCACTAACACTCCACGAACTTATCGGACGACCCGACCGTCTCCTTTGAAAACCAAGAGCGAACTGAGCGAATGGGAAGTGGCGCCATCTGAATTGTTAGTTATTTGACGTTTCATATTGACGTTTAACTATACATATTTATTTACTATACAATGATTTAATATTTTTATGTATTTTAATGCACATTTAATACCAATAAAATGTATGTTGCAATTAATTTTTAAAGAATAATTCGTGAGGTTTCCATAAACCTCACAAATTAAAGAGAAAAGCTTAAAGCTTTAAGCTTTTTAGCTTGCCTATTTTTGAACTTTATCTCTCTCTGTAGCTCATTTTGTATTAGTCGTTTCTTAAACACCTCATGCTAAGAGGACCCCCTAAATCATTTGCGGCCCACTTAGGCCCCACCTAGAGGCAGGTTGGGCGCCCCTGCAGTCCAGCGCTTGCCGGCGCGTGCCGGCGCTTGCGCATATTTATTGGATCCTGCGCGAGAGGCTGCGCATTGTCGCGGCGCGGGCGGGCCGCGCAACCCCATCCGGACACAAGACTGAATTACAGGTAAGATTCGTTTTTTTGTGAGTGAAAATGAGCTGAAGATTTTGAAATGTGATTGCCAGAAGTCATATTATTTTGTAGGTTTTTCGAAAATTTTGAGTACTGCGCAAAAAGTTGTTAAAACAAACAATTTTAGTACCTATCTATATGGAAAGTGATATGTAGAAAATTTTGTGCGAATGCTTTAATTAGTAAAATGTACTTTCTTAACACGTTCCGGGACAGTAAATGCCTTCAGGCGTGAAAACAATAAAACATCTATTGTGTCTGGAATAGTGTCCCGGAACGTGTTAAATAGGTAACTCTTCTTTACTTGCTCACGTTTGTGTATCATAATACTTTTTCTGTAATGAAAGCAATAAATGTTTTTCTTCTTTATATTTTTTCTATTTCTTTATAATACATTTTAAATTAGTAAAAGGGAACCGTTATTTTGCGATCAAAAGCTCACGAAAGCTTTTTCAGGGGAAAGCGTCCGTTTCCGGATAACTGTGATGGTGGTGGGCAATGTAGTGTGAAAAGCTCTAAGACCGGAGGTTTATCCGCGCGAACCTGCCGGTAGGGTGCGAATTACGAAGTAATCGCATTTCATCGTAATTCGCACCCTACTAAAATAAAGTAGTTGTCTTCAAACACAAGTGGTGCAAGTCTGGGCATAGCTTTACTAAACAACGCGGGGTCGCTGAGACAGTATTTATTGACTGAGAAGAATTTTGGAATAAAACTCAAACAATTATAAATATTTTTTTCTATCTTTTAAAGAAAGTTAAACAGATGTTTGATGCAGCAAAAAAATCATACGATTGATCGTCTTATCAAGGCAAAATGTCAAAAAAATTAGCTTTAGACTTTGGCCGCAGAATGTACTTTTAAAATTGGTTACGTCATATAAATTTTCTATTTTTATTATTTCAATCAAAATATGGTAATATAATTTATTAATAATGGTCTTATTTGTCTTTTTGGATAAAAAAGGAAGACTTACCCCGGGCGTGTCATCGCAACAAACAGGTGGATGATAAAAATAAATAATTATAATTGAAAAATAAGAATATGCGTACCTACTCATATTCGAGAGTTTGTATAGTATAGCGAAACCTATAGCAAGTATTTTTTTAACCGACAATAAAAGGAGGTTCTTAGTTTGACAGATGCTTATATTGTAAGTTTGTCCGCGATTGTCTCGTGTTTGGCTAACCTGATTTTGATGTGGTTTTTACAATGCTTAGATTTTTTTGGTAGCAATTATTTATCTATACTAATATTATAAAGCTGAAGAGTTTGTTTGTTTGTTTGTTTGTTTGTTTGTTTGAACTCGCTAATCTCTGAAACTACTGGTTCGAATTGAATAATTCTTTTTGTGTTGGATAGTCCAGTTATCGAGGAAGGCTATAGGCTATATAACATCACGCTACGACCAATAGGAGCAAAGATATAGTGGTAAATGTGTAAAAAACGGGAGAAAGAAGTCACGATTCCACGCTGACGAAGTCGCAGGCAAAAGCTATTTTGAGATAAAAGCTGGCTTACATTAGTATGTGTAAGTAACGGTCCCCCGCGACATCGTCTGCCTGTTTTGGTTTTACTCTGTTCTTATGAGTCGTAGCGTAATGTTTTAAAGCCTAAGTATGGTTTCCTTGAATAATTACTTATACAAAAAAATCTTTTCAAATTAGCCCAGGAATTCTCGATAGCGTGTTTAACCAAACAATTATTGTATGAGTATATTATGTTAGAGTACAGATGAGCTAGGATAGAATCAATCCATCCATAGGATAGTATAGATTGCTATCCCTCAGTCAAACCTTTAGATCATGCCTTTGTGGTTTGACTGGCAGATAATGTTTTTAACATTAAGTAAGCTTTGTATGCCTTTATTTGTGCAATATAGTCTTTAATTTTTTCCCCTAGCCTATACTGTCCCACTGCTGGGCATAGGCCTCCCCCAAACTACTCCACGTGTCCCTATCGGCGGTAATGGTTTGCCAGTCTTCACGGTATTGGTCAAAATCGTCTCGCCATCGCTTTCGGGGTCTGCCTCTCGGACGACGTCCTTCGGTAGGCAGCCAGTGGGTGACGATCTTAGACCATTTCTTGGACACATTCTGAGAACATCATAGACAACATTTACTTTTTGTTACGCTGTATGGTTTCTTAAAAAAATAAAATAAAATAATAACATGCATGGCCCGCCCAGTCCCACTTCAGTTTCGCGGTCTTTTTTAGGTACTATGCCGACCATAGTGTATCAATAAGAAAACAAAAGTAATAAGTTAAATAAAAGTAATAAGGTATCCCGATCATCGTATTTCTTCTTTCGTGTAGTAGTGGCGCTTAGCTCATAGTATCAATTTGAGCAACACAATCAAAATGAAATTCGTCAAACAATTGGCCGGTGGCCGTTACGTACGTTGTCGTCAAGTGCTCTAATAATTATCAATAATAGTTACATTCCAGTGGCTCATAACAACCCAATTTCAAAGGAGCGTTGCCCAAACAACAACGCCCTAGGGAGAGCAGCCAAACTATTTGAGTTCGAAGTTATGTTATACATTGCATTTTGAAAATTGATAAATGCGTAGCGCTATTAATAATCCGATTTATTATTGCTACGTTTACATAAACTTACTTTTAGTGACATTGTATTTATTAACTTTTTTCTTATGAAAATTGGCACTCTATCACGTATCACCTACTCATATTTCAATTACCGTCACTGTATCTAACACTATTAGCTTTTAGCTTTTTTAAGCTTCAATTTTAATACCTAGCTCTTCGGTTATTCGTAGTTTTGGAGTTGATTGATCCAAATAGATATTATGACTTTAGTTGATCTAGAGAAACCGAGTCGAAACGTCGGGAAGGTAAAAACGATGTTTACCTTTTAAATAAGTGGCATTGCATTAAATCCCGTGTGTTGATTGATCTAGAGAAAACCTATTACAATTAAATAAGAAATCATAAAACATCTGAAATTTTATTTCCGCCCGGTTTGGTGCCGTTTTGCTTGCTCTATGTCACACGAAATCGGGCACCGTCCTCATAAATAATCTGTTTATTGTCCAATAGGCAAATTGGTTCATTCACATCAGCTGCATCGGTTGCTAAAATTAATTATTACAGCAGCCAATTGATTCTGTCAACTCTATACAGACAGATGTTAGGTTAGTGCCCGATCCAAGACGGGCTAGGTTACTGGAGCGCGTTTATGTAGCTATATTTGTCTTTAAGGGAAAGTTTCTAATGGAAATGCTTTTCATTTCATTTCAAATAATCTACTTAGTAAATTTAACTAACATTAGAACAGTTTGAAATGATATTTTGCTTATCCTATTTACCTTAATAAGCTCCTGAACTCCTGAAGTTTCGACACAGCAGCCGAAGTCTGGACAAGAATTATGTCAAATTTTTGACATTTCGCTCTGATAAGTTAAATTTTCTGATTTTCTGCTGCATCAAATATCCTTTCAACTTACGTAATGAATAAAAGCTTTAATAAATCGTAATAAATCTTGCTGTAGATATACCTACGCTCAAAGATTTTTTCACTAATTCGTCTCCGCCATGCTTATTGCATGTGTATGCCGGTGTGCGTCCTTCAATGCGCATTCATCGTAACCGCAAGCGCCGCATCCCATGTAAATGCGGTAAAACTTTTGTTTTAACACGTTCCGGGAAGTGTCCCCCCGTGTGGAATAGTGATTCCAGACACAATAGATGTTTTACTTATTGTTTTCACGCCTGTAGGCGTTCACTGTCCCGGAACGTGTTAATTAAGTGACACGTGTAGCTTTGGTTCTGTTAGAAACGTAGTTATGATAACAAAATCATAATTGTACATACTATATACAAACTAATTACTAACCGAAATGATTCTAGTGTGGATGATTAATCTCCCATGATGGATTTGCTCTTGACACTAGCTAGAGGGCTAAACAACGAGGACCAATACCAAACGTTTCCCAGATAGTGGAGCGACGAGGTCAACAAGAAAAGGCCTGTCCACTCTCACTTTGAAGATGGCAGTATGGCTATGATGACCCTTAACCATGCTATGTATTCTGTAGGCAGCATGTGGTGGAGCGCGTGTCTGCTGTGCGCGCTGTATGCGCTCGCGCACGCGGCGGGCAAGGAGCTGGCGCACGACGCGGTGGAGCCGCAGGCGCAGGAGCCCGACCTCGTCACCTACGATGAGTACTCGCCGCTGGACGAGGATGACAACGGTAACGAATACGGTTTCATTATTCAAGATTCAATGCCATAATTTTCTCTAGTGTCCTTAGCACCAGGGTCGATAGTAAATGAATATGATATACCTACCCCAGAAAATAAAATAAAAAAGTACCTAAGGTAGTAAGTACATATAAAGAAAATAAAGACATTTCCTTCCTTTTGACGCAGACGGGTAAGACATATTAATGTTTTAACTTGACTTTGTTTTACAGCTATACTAGCCGAAAAAGACTTCAGGCAATTAACAAGTAAGAAGAACCTATCTATTTATTTTATAAGCAGGCTACACACTAAACCTAGTAGTTACTTAATTCATTGATCCAGAAAGATTTAGTTTGAATGAAATCACAAAAATAATGTCTTATTTTCAGACGCTCCAACTAGTCGTCCTGATTCGTGGTGTAAGTAAACAAAGTTAATCAGTAACTTTAAGTCTTGCACTGTTACTCTTTCACTAGAAACTGAAGTTCAGAATAAGCAATTTACCAAAACATTCGAAGCATAACTATGAAGTTTCAAGCTCCGAGGAAGAAGTTGCTTTCTTCGATAAGACCGCTCAATCAACAGCCTGCAATTTTCATATAACTATCCGCTGAAAATAGAGTAACTACATATTTTGCAAAATACCGGTCATCTGGTCAACTTTTTCTAACAGCCTCTTTATCCGCAGTGCCTCCACCAGCAGCCCTGCAGCGCTGCATCGACATCGGACGAGCATGGGCCGAAGGCGAGCACTGGAAGCGCGACAACTGCACCCTCTGCCAGTGCTTTGGTGGTCGTATTAACTGCACACAGACTTCTGGTTGCGTTCTTGGTAAGAAATACAAGTGGTCCATATCATATATTATGATAGGATGTATAGAGCGATGTAGAGAGTAAACATAAGAGCCTTATGTTTAGAGAGATTGCTTAGCGTAACTGTTCCCTGACTTATACTAATGCTTCAACTGCCCCATTAACTGTACACAGTCACTCGGTTCCGCTATTGGTTTTTACGTCTTACCAAAGTATAGGGTACGGACGACAGCACGTCAAGGTAAACACTGCGGTATCTTATGCAGTTGTAATAAAGGCTAGTTTGCAACAAAAGTGGGTAACCTGATGTGCTGGCGTCTGTACTTTACCTGATAGTGCAGTGTGTAGCGCGACTACTCCCTGCTTGATGTCTTTATCAGTACTTCGGAGGGTGCATCAAATGCACGCAGGGGCCTGGCTGCATTACATAAACATATATTAAATAGACAGTATTTTCTTCTCCAGCTTAAAAGATAGCAAATCCTCCTCATAGTCGGGATCTTATGCATTATTTCATTATATATCTGCTTAATTGATTGCCACTATCAGAGAATGGCTCTTACACAAAACTCTGTCAAATCAGCTATCACCATTTGTATCATATAGGTACTAAAACTCTTTCTTACATTCCTTAGGATCAGGTGTAGCATCTGGCAGAACCGGAGTACCAGTAAGAGGTGTTCATGGACGTCCTGGAGACGAGGGACCATCAGGGCCTCCTGGTGTACCCGGTGTCAACGGCGTCCCTGGAGCGCCGGGCATACCAGGGCCAACAGGGCCCATGCCTGATGTCAGTACCTAGCCTTGCGAGTTCATTTGTTTGAACGCGCTTATCAGTTGTAAAAATACTTTCGTGTTAAATAATTTATTTACCGAGCTTAGCCATCCGCTAGCTGGGCTATAAAAAAACACGAATTGAATATTACTTCTTTCTAGACCGTGCATGCACGACACTACGCATCGTTTGTATAAATATTAGTCGTTTACCCAAAGGTTGTCTGGAAGAGACCGCTTTAAGCGCTTTAGTATCTAGACAAACCTGCAATAGGTTTTAAGATACTATTATTTAAGGCAATATGTGTATATATTTTTTGTAATTATATTAAATAATATTAGGCGATAACACCGCCTAAATTGTACATTTTGTTTGCTTATTGATGTGAAATAAATTGTTATCTATCAATCACAACGCTCTTATGCGCGGGGTCCCGTCGGGGGGTTCCTCCTATTTATTATTGTATGAGTTTTGATTCGGCCGGTGTCTTAATAGTTAATACTTGACCCCTTGGCAGGTTAACGCGTACTTGTCTCAACTGGCAGCGGCCTCTGGTGGTGACAAAGGACCAGGCTTCGACCCTTACGCGTACATGCAAGCGTCTGTTGGGCAACCAGGCATCAGGGGGATACCAGGTGTGTACCAGAGAAAATACCACTAGAAATATTTTGAGGTTCTTAAACTCTCCTCAGGAGTAGTTATACTGATAGATGAAATGATATCATGATCACATTACACGTAAGAAAGATTTATTTTTATATCGGACCTAAGTAGGTTTTTTCATAACTGACATTTATTTATCAGGACCACAAGGCCCGCCCGGCCCGCAAGGCTTCCAAGGCCCAAGAGGGGAGCAAGGGGAACCAGGCTTACCCGGCTTACAAGGACCACCTGGTGAAAGGGGACCTCAGGGACCGCCTGGAAAAGATGTAAGTTTCACAAACTTAATACATTTGCCATAAAGTCCGCTTAAGTACAATTATCGTATGTGCATGCACGTATACCTACCTTAAATATAGAGTAAAATTTTCTTTTCTTGTGAAACTAACTCTACCTAAAGTGTGTCGAATATTGTAAACAATCTTATTATAACTTGAATATAAATATGTGATTAACTATTTAATTTAAAAATATTTCGGTCGGTGTTTAACGATGGTGTATATTGTGAGTTTTGTGTTTATCTCATTTTAAAATAAATCATTTCATTAAAACGGAATGTCAAGATGGTTAACAATATTTGACTAGCAAAGAAAAACTGAATTTATATCAAGTAATTGTTCTTATTCTGCAAAGGGGTCTCCTGGCGAAGATGGTGAACCTGGACCCCCCGGAACAGTAGGACAAACTGGGCCCCGGGGCACTCCTGGGGTACCTGGTATTCAAGGGTTAAAGGGTCATCGCGGATTCGACGGCAAGGACGGAGCTAAGGGTGAACAGGGACTGCCTGGCGAAAAGGGACCGACTGGCTTGCCAGGCCAAATGGGGCCAGCTGGACCTATTGTAAGTAATAAATATTTGTAGATATATACATAGATATATTCATAGCTTTTATAATAAGTGCTCTCCTACACAAGATGCCGATAGCGCATTGACGGCCGACCGCTGATTAGGTACTCGACGAGGCGTCGATACGCCTGCTGTTGACTTGCAAGTTGACAACGTAACTGATAGTCTTTCGTCGAGGACCGACGCAGCCTATAGTAGCCTTATGTCGTCGGCAAAATGCCGATTGTTTCAAAGAGCTCTACACGTCGATGTTTTTTTACTTAGTAATATTCTCTTTGAAAACAGGGTCCTGTAGGTCCCAGAGGTGAACGTGGACGAGAAGGGCCTTCGGGGCCTCCTGGGATGCGTGGAGCCGACGGAGCAGTTGGTGCGCCTGGACTTATGGTATGTGCTATACAAAAACATGCCCATAATATGTTCTACATGTCCTCAAGCTAATTATTATTAATAATATTTAAAATTATGTAAGGGTAACATCGGCAAGCCTGGCGCGCCTGGCTTCCCTGGAACTCCAGGAATGAAGGGTGAACAAGGAGCAGTTGGGCCTAAAGGCAGTCAAGGCCAACAAGGCCCGCGTGGTGAATCTGGTCGACCAGGACAATCGGGTGAAGCGGGACCACCAGGTCTGGCTGGCCGTGATGGTATACCTGGTGAGAAAGGTGTGCAAGGCCAACCGGGCGCGACTGGTCCCCAAGGATTCCCTGGACCAAGAGGAACGCCTGGAGTAGCTGGAGACCCAGGCATTCCGGGTTCTAAAGGCATGCCGGTACGACTTAAATATTTTAACTATATATCATCTTCATCTTTATGTAGGTCTTGTCTATACATCTTTACATCGTTATGTTTCGTTATTTATTTTTATTAGCATTAGCAGCGAGCAGAATCTATCAAACACTTTTTTTTTTAGGGACAACCAGGAGAACGTGGTATTAAAGGAGATTCAGGGCCACGTGGTGAATCTGGCGCCCCTGGTCCGAGAGGTTTGCCTGGCATAGTCGGTCCTGAAGGCAAGAGAGGTAAACGAGGGTTACGAGGGCCTGCTGGTAACGTCGGCCCTCAGGGTGAGAGAGGCTTAAGCGGGTTGAGAGGTTTACCTGGCCCTGATGGTCCCATGGGTCCTAAAGGCCAATCCGGTGAACGAGGAGGAGTTGGTTTGCCTGGATCTAAAGGCAGCTCTGGTGATCCTGGTAGGCCCGGCCCACAAGGAATTCAAGGGGCTCGAGGCACTGTTGGTAGGCCCGGCATTCCTGGAAAGACTGGGCCTCAGGGAGAGCGGGGAATACCTGGTGCTGATGGTCGCCCTGGAGAACAAGGGCCACAGGGATTGCAGGGACCGCCTGGACTTATGGGAAGTCCGGGAGAAAGGGGCTTACAAGTAAGTTCATCAGATTTTCATAAATATTGAAAAAGTTATACACATAAAACATAAAACATAAGTAAAGTATACAATTATTAAGTTGTTAAGTGTTTGATGTATTCATTTTAGGGAGAACCAGGAAAAGATGGTGATGCTGGTCAGCCAGGATCTCAAGGTCCTAAAGGCGATGCAGGTCGCGATGGAAGCCCTGGAATACAAGGGCCTCAGGGGCCCTCAGGCCCTGCTGGTGACAGGGGACCACCTGGCCCAGCTGGACAGACTGGTTTCCCGGTAAGTACAAATAACAAATTAATCTAATAATCTGTGCTGTGACCTAATGACGTCATCATTAGGTATTCAAAATCAAACTTTTGAGGCCTAAGTACGGTTGAGATCTCTGCCGCCTTACCACTTTTTAACGAAAATATTGGATTTAAGTGGTAACGCGGCGTCATTACTCACAATTTGATTATTTTAAGTGTATTTTGTAATAGAAATAAATATTAAAAACTTGTCTTTGACATTTGTATAATTACATAAATATACGTAGGTGTCAAATTATTGTGTTTTTTTATTAGGGTATGCCAGGAGCGGCAGGCTTGCCAGGTTCACCTGGTAAGGAAGGTGAAATGGGCGTGGCTGGACCATCTGGACCTCCAGGTCCCTCTGGGCCTCGAGGAGAACGAGGATTCCCTGGCGAAAGAGGATTACCAGGACAGGCTGGGGCACAAGGAGAAAAGGGAGAAGTAGGAGCTCAAGGGCCTGACGGACCTCCGGTAAGTTCATGCAACATACTTTTAATATAAATAATAACTTTCACCTATCATGGTTACTGAATGCTACAATATGCAAGATTTGTTTTTAGTTCAAAATCTAAATTAAAAAAATATAGTTTTGACAATGGTCCTCTTGTGAAAGTTAATAAAAATCATAAATATTGCCCTTATGGAGCCTGCACATGTCTCCCTATCTTTTTCAGCGCTGGTTGGGCACCAGCGCTCTACTCTACTAGTTCAATAAAATTATATCATCTTCTAGGGTCCGGAAGGTCCAAGAGGTACCAAAGGTCATCCAGGTCAAGTCGGTGCAATGGGTGTGCCTGGGTTACGAGGCATGACTGGCTCGCCAGGAGAAAAGGGTGAAAGAGGCTCTTCTGGTCCACCCGGCAATGATGGTCCACCAGGTACTTAACTAGAGAATACTATGAATATACAAATTATTTACGATTTTGGTTCTCAGTGACTAGCACTGCGTATGTTACATGTTACATCACTAGGGTTCTGTATCTCAAAAGGAAAAACCGGCCAAGTGCGAGTCGGACTCGCGCACTGAGGGTTCCGTGCCAACTTTTACTGAATTAGGGATTTTTACTTCCACTTAGCCAAAATACCACAATATTTTGTAGACCGCAAATATAACTTTGTTTTTCATAGTATTTGTATGAATAACAAAGTTATGTTTGCGGTTGAAGAAGATGTGCTAAATCTCAAAAACTTCTAGTTTGATTTTGCTCAAACCAATTTTCGTTGAAAGTATTTGTTAAGATCTACATTATGTATTTTTTTCAAAATTTACACTCGCTTAGTTTAAAAGTTAGATGGGGGGGGGGGACGCCATTTTACGACTTTGGAAGCGCCTATTCCTCAAACGTGACACTTTTACAAAAAATTGTTGTAGAAATCTCTATGACATTTTAAAAGATCTATCCATAGACACACACGCACAGGTATGACCAAAAAAATATTTTTAGGTTTTAGTTTCATGTATGGGATAAATATATTTTTTTTATATAAAAATCGAAAAGCGGTAACGAGAATATATCTATCTACCAAGTTTCAACAGTGTAATGCTAATAGTTTTAGAATAAAGTGGCTGTGACATACGGACGGACAGACAGACAGACAGACAGACAGAGTTGACGAAACTATAAGGGATCCGTTTTTGCCATTCGGCTACGGAACCCTAAAAAAGAAACCCTTAAAGACACCCTAAAAAAGAAACCCTTAAAGAAACAGATAGATAGATAGACGGAACACAAAGTGATCCTAGCTCACTTTGTGTTCCGTCTATCTATCTATCTGTTAAGTCACTTGTTGATAAGGTGACTAAAAGAAGTTAAATCAGCCTAGCTACATGTATATCTTTTCTTGTCGTGTTATTTGACAACATAATACATGAACTTTCTTTCAAACACTTTCACGTAGGTCGACAAGGCGAACAAGGTCCTCAAGGTCCAGTAGGACCTGCTGGTCCCCCTGGAGAACCTGCAGAAAGGGGAGAGCCTGGCGTGGCTGGTGTCCCTGGGGAAGCTGGAGCTCCCGGATCACCGGGAGAGAGAGGACAACCAGGAATGCAAGGAACACCTGGTCTCCCAGGACCGCCGGGCTTGACTGGCATGCCTGGACTGAAGGGCGATCGAGGATACTCAGGGGCGAAGGGACAGCAAGGATCTTCTGGTAGTCCAGGTAAGCCAGAATAAAATTGCAAAAACTGTATGAAACCTTAAACAAGTACAATAGGTATCTAATTCTCAGTAAATTATTAAGTAACTAATATCCTTTATTTTAAACACAAAACAAGAAGGCTGTTTGCCACATATTTACCCAAAATTATTTTATTCAACAGGTGTACCTGGTGAACCAGGGTTACGTGGTCTCCCAGGTCAAGTTGGAGCAAAGGGCTCTCGTGGTGAACAGGGGCACAAGGGAGAGGCTGGGCATGCAGGTCTACCAGGCAGGCCAGGAGATCTAGGTCCGCCGGTAAGACATCGTGCGATCTAGCTATTGAGATTGCGAAAGAAGGCTGTTTTAGAATAAACTCGATGAAAGCAAAGAAACGCTTCTCTTTCTAAATACAATACAATCTAAACTTATGTAAAATTTTCAGGGTCCTCAAGGCAGCACTGGCCCTGCCGGATCACCTGGTATACCTGGTGCTAAGGGTGCAACCGGAGACTCAGGGAGGCCAGGCCCACCAGGCCCTCAAGGGCTTACTGGGCCTTCAGGCCCCGAAGGAGTCAAAGGAGAACGAGGTAGTGAAGGCGAACAAGGACCTCAAGGTTTAACTGGACCCTCGGGACCTGCAGGAGAAAGAGGTCCAGCTGGCCTTCCAGGAATGCTGGGACCTCCAGGGTCTCCAGGTCTTCGTGGTGCTCAGGTAAAAATAGAACAAACGTTTCCAGCCATGACGTAACTTATTTACATGACGTGACGTTAAGCACAGAATATGGAACCAACATAATTTAATTATAGGTAGAATGCTATACTCAAACTGCATCTGCATAAATTGTGATCTTGAATATAAATAAATAAAGATAAATAAATACACATAAGATTTCACTTTGATTTAGGTTCTCGTACTAAATATGGTAGTTTTTTAGGGAGAAAGTGGAACACCCGGAAAACCAGGCGCTGATGGAGCCCCAGGGCCTGTTGGTCCACCAGGCTTGCAAGGCCCGCCCGGGCAAATGGGTGAGCAGGGGCCTGAGGGACGACCGGGCAAACAAGGCCAGCCGGGCATTGCGGGTCGCCCTGGCGATAAGGGACCGAGTGGACAGCCTGGTCCATCTGGACCTCAAGGGCCACCTGGTCTTCAGGTAAAATTTAACATCGTTGTGAAAGTATTTATAAATTAATTCTTATACCTCTCAATACCGCATTACATGTGAATTATGCACTTGCACACCATCACCTAGGAAGCAAAAATATACATCAGTATATAAAAAGACTATGTACCATCATTACAAATTAAATTAAATTAGTTCTTGTGAAATAAATTGAACCTTAACCTATTTCAGGGACCACCAGGCCCAACGGGTCCTTCTGGCCCTTCTGGCGAACGCGGGCCTCGCGGTGAGTCTGGCCCACCCGGCGTGGACGGCCCACAAGGGCCTGCTGGCAAGCAAGGCGCCCCTGGTTTAGACGGCGTGAAGGGAGAGCGTGGTGAAGCTGGAGCGGTCGGCGCTAAGGGACACGCGGGGCTGCCTGGTCTACCTGGCCTTGTTGGGGCCCCAGGCAGACAAGGTGAAAGGGGCCTGCCTGGCCAAAGCGGCCCGCCCGGAAAAGATGGCGAGCCTGGACAGAGAGGTAATGTACTAGGAAACAAGAAAATATTTACTACTTTTAGATTCTTTAACAACAATTTAGAAATACTGTATTCGATTTTGTATGTGTATTATGCGCGGTGAAGGTTTCTGGCGCCGACTTTTCAATAATCGCCCGCACTCACGGCAGAAACGGACGTCAATTCAAACAAAAGACGACGCGATATGCAAGCGATTTTGGATCATAATGTGGTGAGGCGGCAGAGACCTAAACCGTACCTATTTAATAGATTCACTAACAGAAATAATTAAATATTGGTGATTTTTAGGGCCTGCTGGTCGTGATGGCAATCCCGGTCTTCAGGGACCACCCGGCCCAACTGGTTCCAGAGGACCACCCGGTGACGCAGGGCGACATGGACCACCTGGGCCCTCGGGACCTCCCGGGCCCCCCGGCCCGCCGGGCGAAGGCCTGGCTTACGACGCTGCTGCTATCGCCGCCATGCTGCAACAAGGCTCCGTCAAAGGCCCAGACCCAATGGGAGACGACCCTAACTCGATGCCACCGAGATTCTTCCGCGACGACATGTCTCCGTCAGAGAGGAAAGAGATCGTGATGAAGGCGTATGAACGGCTGAAAGTGTCTCTAGATAAGTTCCTGAAGCCGGATGGTTCTAAGGAGGCCCCAGCGAAGACGTGTGCTGACATCAAGTATCACCACCCAGGACTAGAAAGTGGTAAGTAATGTAATGTAATGAAATGAAATTAATTAGATAGCAGTTACAATGTTAATAATTGGATTCGTATTTACCTATAAAATAGTTCAATTTACAGGGTGTGGCCTGGAAACAAATGTGTCCAGTCCAGTCATAGAACCAACTAGAACTTACATTTACTACGATGAGTTAGCGATTTTGATATATATTAATTAGGGATTATTAACTTTGGATTTCTAAATCTCTTAGTTAAAGCATTTAGAGCACGACGACGTCAAGAACACTTCGTATACTCTGTAGAATCATTAATTTTTGATTCGCTGTATGAGTGTAAATTAACCATAGCTCTGACTGACTTATATTTGTTTAAGGGCAATACTGGATAGACCCGAATGGTGGTGATATGAATGACGCGATCCTCGTACACTGCGATATGGAAACCGGCAGCAGCTGCGTCTATCCCAAGCCTATGCAATCAAAGGACATCGCTTACAAGGGCAAGGAGAAGGAGGTCTGGCTAAGTGAGATGGAAGAAGGGTTCACGGTGAGTATCATGCGTCGGTCAAGGCTCACGAGAACGTTATGCTGTTGAATGAATTATGAATGATTCCTTACGACTCGTAGACGTACTAAGTTACTTACACCAACATGAAGTATTTAACTTCTTGGATGTTACCTATTGTAGACCTACAAGTTATTTTACTATATATGTTATCTGGCTTCTCGGTACCTAGTCGATTCCAAAATCCACATTTGTCATTTGCTGTCCCAAACACCCATGTTGTAGATAATTTTTAGGGAATACATGCATCATTAACTTGACGCCGTTACTGAACGGCGTTACTTAGCCGAAATCCATAATAAGGTTTATTTTTCGCTTAGCGACGCCGGTGCAGGCATCCAACATTATTATTTAAGAGCCTGTAGTGTCAAACTGCAGGGCAAAGGCTTCCTTAAAAAAACCCCCAGACTTCCATTTACAACGTTTGCTCTCCACCCAGATAACATACAAAGCGGACCACTCTCAACTGACGTACCTACAGCTGATGTCAGCGCGCGCCTCGCAAAACGTCACGTTCCACTGCCGCAACACCGTCGGTTACTTCGACCCTGCCACCAAGAACCACCGGCATGGCGTCAAGTTACTAGCTTATAACGACGCTGAGATCTTGCCAAAGGCTAACAACAGGCTGAGGTACAGGGCCTTGCTGGATGAATGCCAGGTGAGACTAAGTCAAAAAACCTCTTTAAACATTCAGAGGTTTTAGCTTGCGTCAGAATTTGATACAGTTCTAGTGTATTTTTGTGATTTTCTCATGCTCTATCGTAATGGCACTTATCAGTGCTGCTAACGTCAACGTTCACCACATTCTTTCATTAACTAGATTACTAGACGTTCTAGTATAGTATTTATGTCATCATCTAAGAGTAGTCTCTTATCGGTGAAGTTTTGCCATACTTTACTTACGCTTTTCCGCCATTCTCTTTACCTCTTAATACGACCCGACATTTAAGTAACTTTTGCTTTATTTAATGCATATAGCTTATTTTGTTGGCCTTTCTCTCTTCCTTCTTCCTTCCTCTCTTTTCTCTATTATGGTTCTGATGAAGCTGTCGTGTCGTATCAAGTGTCCCGAACATTCGTTCTCTTCTACTTTCAGTTTATTCCATTAGTTTTCTCTTTTCCTTTAACATGTTCAAGACTAATACTTACACTAGGAAAGGAAGATATTTGTTTTACACACGTTTTTAAGGTGTTTGTGACCAGGAGCTATTAGACTATTTTTGAATCACTCGCTTCAAGATGGCGAGTGATTTTCGTTCGAAAACGAGTTATTTCCTTGATTTTGAATTCATATTCGAACGAAAATCACTCGCCATCTTGAAGCGAGTGATTCAAAAATAGTCTAATAGCTCCTGGTCACAAACACCTTAAAAACGTGTGTAAAACAAATATCTTCCTTTCCTAGTGTAAGTATTAGTCTTGAACATGTTAAAGGAAAAGAGAAAACTAATGGAATAAACTGAAAGTAGAAGAGAACGAATGTTCGGGACACTTGATACGACACGACAGCTTCATCAGAACCATAATAGAGAAAAGAGAGGAAGGAAGAAGGAAGAGAGAAAGGCCAACAAAATAAGCTATATGCATCAAATAAAGCAAAAGTTACTTAAATGTCGGGTCGTATTAAGAGGTAAAGAGAATGGCGGAAAAGTGATTGAAAATTGAGCTCCAGACATCTACAACGACAAAAGAATCGTCACTATCAGTGCATGGACACAATCACCTCCTTCTCGTTAATTGTGACCCAGTTACTGTAACCCCAGTTAACTGACGCTCGTCTTTTTTCCACAGTACAAGAGAGACGCATGGGCGAAGACAGTGGTTCAGTTCGACACAGAAAAGTCAGGGCGTTTACCTTTGCTGGACGTAGCTGTCCGAGATCTGGGCAGGCCTCGGCAGATGTTCCGGGTGGAGCTTGGACTGGCCTGCTTCAGCTAAGAAGAATTATGAAAGGTTGAGAAGGATGATACGAACTGCAACGTGATATAGGTATGCTGACGTAACGTGTTTTTTTTTTAAATAAGCGACCTACAATAATCAGTTAAGACCAAATCACTGAATAAGTCTATGACTCGCAATTATTTTAACAATTATTTTAACTCCGAAGTATACCCTTTGACCGTCGTGGGTTTAATGGTAGGTAGCGTAGAGATCTCACATTGCTTTCTGTGCCGATTATACCAAACAGTTTATTGTAAGTTTAGTTCAAGTTAATAATTAATTAAATGTATCTAATTATGACAAAGTATCAAATTATCAATTTAGATTGTTAAAGAAACAAAGATTTTATTAGTAGAAAGACCCTAAGTATTAATCTACATTCTTCAAGAGAATGTATTTGAAACGATTTAATACTTCCTTGAACACTTTCGCGTTTTATCCGCATTGCCTTACCTAATGCATTTATGACTAATTTTAACAAAGTAAGCTTATAAATATTTAGATTTTGTGTAGTTATATTATTCAAATAAATACAATAAGTACGATATTTTAGGCTATAGGGAAATGATAAACTGCAGTTACCTTATTACGTAATTAAGTAGATTTTAAGATATTGAAATACAAAAGTATTCCTATACTGCATGTGATGAATTTTTTTTTTTTCATATCCATTGTTTTAAGAAAATACTTATTTTGTATGTACTTACGCTACTTAAATTAAGAATTAAGTAATTATCTTTAAGAAGTCGTCGCAACATTTTATTTTAAGTAAATTCGTAATAAGTTACAAGGGTCCATTTAAGGCTGTGTACTGTGTACATAAATTGTGTAAATAGCTATTCTTATGATAAGAGTATAATTTAATTGCATTGTAAAGTAAGGACGAGTAAATAGCTTAAGCGTAAACTTTTTTTGTAAGTTTAAATATAGACAACTGAATTTGTGCCATATTGTTAACGTAATAAAGAATATTAATCAATTTATTGTTTCCTTCCCTGATAACTAACGAATGGAAAATATTTCTGTCTAGTTGTTTGTGACTTTGCCTAATTATCATGGAAGAATACTAAACTCGTTAACCGCAAATTATCACAATTTTCATAAAAAAACTAATTATCTTTTTCCAACGACCACGCAGCGGCACCGAGTCGCCGATATGATAGTCTCCCTCCATCTCAGCCGTTGAATCACGCGAAATTCATCTCCTACGACCCCAAAGGTTGTTATATACGCTTATGTAAACGCGCTAAGTCGACGCAGGGCAGGGGTTCATCATAGTGCAGGTAACGAAGGGCGGCACGACGCACTCGCAGGTCGCACATGTCTCTGATGCTGTGACCTTGTCTCCGACGCCCAGGGTCAGGTTGCCGAAGGCGCACTGTGCGTTCACGCCGCGTATGTTGAGGCCGCGAGTTACTCTGGGTGAAGCCGTCGCTGGGGAGAGAAGGAGTTGGTTATGAAACTGTAAGGAAAGCATAGCTGACTTTTCTATCAATCGCATTTAGATGACATTGTGTATTTATAAAGCTCTTCTTCGGTCGCGGTTTTTTGCATCTAACCACTCTAAGAGCCAAAAACTTGCACCTCGAGTCGTCTTTTATTTTCAGTGTCGTGTATCCAAGCGATTTTCGTTGAAAAGTGGTTAGGCACGCCACGAGAGACCTCCACCGTAGATACGTGCGACTTGTGTATTGATTCGTAGGTCTCCCCATTCTTGTAGGCTCAAACTAACTAACTAATAGACTATCCTAAACCTTATTCTAACCTTACGAAAGCTATAAACAATTTAGTATTGCTTTAATACTTACGGCAAGTGAACGCAATGGGGCAACTCCTCTTATTGCCGGCAAAGATAGGCGCACACTTGTCCATAATGTTCTCCTGGTAGTGTATCTCAAGCCCACAGTCGATGTCTCGACAGCTGGCCTCATCATCTGTGGATCCGTTCCACTCAGCTGAGCAGACGCAGGTCTTACGCGTGTCTTTAGGCTCGAAGGTCTCGCCCTCCTTGTAGACCTGACCGTCCACTTCGCACGTCTTCAGCTTCGCTATGGCGTCTTTACCTGGAGATGAAATTGAGGGTGAAAAATATACAATCGCATCTTATAAAAGTAAAAGTAAAGTTAGCCTGTAGCCTGCATTATACTGCTGGGCAAATGCCTTATCTCAAGTATGAGCCATACTCCACCATCTCGCATCTTATAAACACTTGTTTAGTTACCACGCAGATAGAGAAGCATGATGATAAATAATTGTCACAAATGTGAAACTGTTAAACCAATATCCAGCTCAGCCTAGAGCCGAAATGTCAGACCGTAGAAAACTAGCTCGATATGCCTTGTACGCTTAATGAAGACAACGCTTTTCGCAGGCTTTATTTAAAAATTTCAAACGACTTCAACAGAGAGTAAATAAACTGTGTTGATGGTTGGAATGATGGAAATAAAGCTACAGTTACCTCCTAAAAATATTTGCGTCATAATAATTCCTATACCTCATTTCAAAGTAAGATGATCCAAAAAATTATGTACCCGCCCACGCATTTGAAGGTTGTAGATTATTCTCCGTTGTTAGGTCCCGCGTATTGCAAAGGCAAACAATGATCGATTGCGCGATAAATATTTTAATGGTGACATTAACGATCTGAACGATACAATAGATCATTCTTGTATCCCAATTGAAGAAATAAATTATTTTTTTTTGTCTACATTGGGAACTGAGAGGCAGCTATTTTTTTAAGTGGATTTTAGTGTTGTCAAATATCATGCTGTAACATTATCAGTTAAGAACTCGATAAATGAATTTGATGATCGCTGCTTAAAACAATAGGATGATTTTAATTTAACGGTAACAAGGTGGAAGTTACATTGTCAGAAGTGTGAGAATATGAAATGAAATGGAATCACAGTTTATAAACCATCACTGAAACTCGAGGACAACTGTTTTTATAAACTTTAACCAAAACAAAAGTAATATTTTTGTTCAATTCGAGAAGTTTGGTAGTGTTTTTGAAATTACTGTAAGCAGCACTGGTTCGTTTTGATTATCTGGTAATGTCTCAAGTTCAACGCGTCATTATTATGGCTACGATCAAATTGTTATCTAAACAAAATTACGACAGATGTGTATAAGTAAAGGTACCTACCACGGAGGACTGCACGTAATTGTAAACATCCTAAACTCCCATAAAATACTTACCGCAAATGATGTCAGTGCGGCAGCAAGCCCGCGGCTCCGGCCCCCGTTAGTCCTGACGTATGTACTTACTGCTGTGTGTTAACGTTGAAGACGGTCCCACTGCTGCAGCAAGCCCCCGACTCGTAGATCCTGTCGCCCTCCGTGTGTCTCCATTGAAGACCTCGACACAATCGACGGCAACGCACTTGAAGCGAGGTACATCTATCACGCGGCAGAACGGAGCTGCAACGACCTAAAGTCTGCAGTATGAATAATAGCTTTATTAAGCAAAATTCTCACCGCAAACGTCCCCACTGCTGCAACAAGCCCCCGGCTCGTAGGTCCTGACGCACTCCTGTGTGTCTCCGTTGAAGACTTCGACGCAATCCACGGCTGCGCACTCGAAGCGAGGCTCGTCAGTCACGCGGCAACGGCACGCTTGCGAGCAGGGGTTCTTGATCTGGGCTTGAGGAATGGTTGAGCGGTCTCCGTAGGGCACACCCCTGGAAGAAAAAGCATATTTGGACTTTTTGCTTCCACCCGATTTCAGGGTATTTCGTAAAAAAAAATCTATTATTTCTTCATACTTAGGTACCTACGTTTTGCAAAGTTTGGATCTACAGATATACATACGTTTAAAAAAGTTTATTTTTGGTTGTAGGTATGTACTCGTATGTACTTGGAGTAGTCCTTGGAAAAATGCGGGTTTTATCATCGTCCAAATAAATCCACCAGACCAAATAGCAAAGCTATGTAGGTAATCTATCAAACATTAAGGTCAAAGTCAGTATCGAATAAAATTCGCATATTGACAAAACCTTTTTTCCAAACTCGTCTGTTGTGACAACCTTAACCTCGTGTTCCGAGAAATGTCCGATTTTTTGTAGTGCCCAGTACATCCGAGTGGCAAAAAGGCGGAGGCGTCGTGACCTCCAGCGCGACCACTTGGTGACGTCACGCGACCTCCGTGACGCTTCCCTTGAGACGATACATTGTTATGCCGAATTTTTTGCCAATTTCATCAATACTGATTAAGGTAGGTACAATGAGTTTAATTAAGGAGTCTCAGCAATGGTAGGTTTTTAATGAGTTACTTATTTTAAATTTGTTTATTTCGCAATCCCATAAGGTTTCGGGTTTGAATCCTTGGGTCTGGCAGATAATAATTAATAGGTTCTTTTAGATTAGAACAAATGGCTAAATTTGAAATTTGTAAATATCTCTAAAAACTATCAGTCCTTCACCTAAACTCTCTTCGGTAATGCAGTCTCGCCGTTCAGTTATAAAAGATAGCATTTGCTTCGTATGCATATGATCCATCTCAGTTCAGATTGACTACCAAATTCGAAGAGCATTTCAATTACCTGTAATAGCACATAGAAGGATCAGGGTGCAGGTCAGGGCACTGGAAGGCGTCGGGGCAGGCCACACCCTCGGTGCGGGGTACCGGGGTGCAGCCCAGCTCCAGGTAGAAACCAGCCATGTCACACTCGCCCGGCAAGTCAGTTCGTGCGCTGCCCAGCACTGGAATAGAGAATCTGTTAAAATCTTTACTTAAGTATACTAATACATATTATAAAGTTCCAGAGTTTGTTTGTTTGTTTAAATGCGCTAATCTCAGGAAGTACTAAACCGATTTTAAAATAAAATAAATGTATTGGCCAGCTTAAATTTATCGGGGAAGGCTTTACTTCAGGCTATAAAACATCACGCTACAACGGCAGGTGAGGGAGCAAACCCAAACCGCGCGGAAGCGGTTGCGGGGGATCGCTTGTACATACATACATACAAAATTATATTAGTCAGAAGAAAAGCAGTGAATCTAACTAGTAAGTATTGCCGATACGGCAGCTTAAGTCAAATTAAACAAAAAAATAATTGTGTTGGGTAAAACGCTGAACATAGACCTCCCCCTAGGTTTTCGACAGCGACCGGTTTCAAGCTATCTGCATCCAAAATGTGTGAAGGATTACCCGCAGAAGCGGGGGAGGCCTATGTCCAGTTGGCCCGGTAAGCCAGAAAGATGCTGGTTCGAGTCCCGCCCGTGCGCAATTTTTGGTTTCCTATTTCATCTTTTAAGAATACAAATATTGTGGTGCACGAGAATTCTACGTGGGAGATCGATACTATCTATACCTATATTTGCTACGGAAATTATTTGGCAGGTCCTGAATTTCGAACAGCGAACCTTACTTACTTGTACAACGTGGGTACTTGAGAGGTAAGTACTTTGAGAAAGTAAGTAGTTGTTAGAGACGTCCTAAGTAAATTAAGTTATCATGAGATTAAATGTCAAGGGGAAGCGGCATTACAAAAAGGAGATACGTAAATAAAACCTTTGTTACTTCGTTAGTTACAAGCACCGCTTTATCAGTTCCTGTACTTGGGTGGTAAAGTACGTTAAAAAGGTCTAGTAATTTGCATGGCTGCGCGGCACGATAATCTAGTTTAAGGAATTGGTTTTAAATTAGTTTACCACTCTTGACCTAGATCTTGACTTTGAACATGCATGGCTCTACCTTTACTTGTTGCTGAATCTGTGGTGTTTTCATCATTTATTTCCTACCTTAGTTCCTACATTAGAAAATCTAAATCAGTAAGAACTCCTAAAAACTTTTAGATTACTTCAAAAATCCCAATCAAATCCTTATCACCTGCCAGTTGCTGGTGTTTTCGTAGATTAAACTCAATCCTGATAACCAATTGCTTAAGTAGGTAGGTAAAGCATACTTCAGATAACTTACATTTGGCTTTTCAATCTCATAGGTTTTTATGAAGGTATCGTTAGCAAACAGTTTTAAAAAGTATATTGCTCTAAGTACTAACCTACCAACATTACCACCGCTAAGTTCTAGTTAGCCAAGTAGGTACTATCTCTCAAAGCCACAGTTGTGAAACAATGAATGTTAATAACACCGTTTGTGGTAAGTCTAAGTTACAATCTACAATCCTACATAAATGTAGGTATCCTTTTCCAGAGCGAATTTTAAGTTATGTAGGGTTTAAATTCACAAATAGAAGTAGTAATCAGGAAGTAAGAGTATTAGTAATACGTAAGTAGAAATATTAACATTAAAAATCTTAAATAAAACTTTCATACTTCCTATAAAATTTGCATTAAGTCCCAAAATGAACAGAAATATGTTACAAAAATTACGACAAGAAAAGCAAAACACACAGTAAGTAGTAAAATAAAGTTTCTAAAAACTTACTTAGCACCAAAAAATAGAAAATAGCCTTCATGGTACGTAGCTTAAGACCACTTTCCATCGAAATATAGGTAGACGGACTTTTCCGCACTTTTATGCTTAAGTTTTCGGGTTTGAACAAAATAAGGTTCGAAACGTGTTGTTCCTGCCGCGCTTGGCGCTTCAATGGCGAGCGAGGTTGAAATAGTAGAGGCGCTTGCGCAGCCAGCTTATGCTTACCAATGAAGCAACATGAGCACACCACACTCATGTAAGGTGATGCAGTTTTGTTGTTTGTTTTTGTTTATGTGTGACACGCGTTCGTGATTGTTTGGACTTTTTCCATTTCTTAACTAAGCTTAAACTACATTTCTACCTTAACGTGTGTTGTGTATTAAGTAGGTAGGTAGGATGGTAGCTTATTAAATTTATTTTATCTAAACTCATTTGTGCTTAAAATGTTACACAAGTCAATTGAGCTTTGCTCAGCTTAAGTAATGTATTTTTTTAAATAACTTCAATTTGGGGTTTTGAAATAAACTGGGATTAAATTTTATTTATTATTACTTTTTATTTACATTGCTTTTCATTTTGTTTATGTTTCAATCTTAATGTTATTTTTATGGCATCTTTATGTATTCTGGCCTTATATGTTTCAATCTTTTACACACCTATACATAAAATATTTTCATTAATTGTACCTATTGAGGTATCTTATTACTTTCAAGCAAACTCATTATTGTTAAGTGCGGTGACTTAATGATAATTTAAAACAATAACATTATTTGATCATGGCGTCTTGTATGCGGTAGCTGGTAATATCCTACGTCTACAGAAGAACGAGACACTCGTATTCCGTGGAGCTCCTGTCCTCGCCGTCGTAAGGGTAGTAGCAGCAGCCGTGGCTGGGGTGGATCTGAAACAGGAGGACATAAAAATAAATTCAACGACAATAAATCGATTTTCTATGCAGTATGTTTTGAATCGGAACTCCGATACTTCACCCACGTATTCACACGCAAATTTCATCGATAAAATACTATGCAAAGGAGGGTCGCATCCATGACACCTCTGAGTGAGAGGCATTTTAAAAAGTCACTTTCGGTGCTCATTCAAACTCGTATATTTATTACTGTCTGTAGTCCACACACATTGCAAACATAGTATTATCGATGAAATTATACTTAGAATACGTGAGTGAAGTATCAGAGGTCCAACATACATACCTATCCGAAACATACGATACTAGTTCATTTATAATTTTTACGTTATATTGTTTTAAACATTCATCATCATGGCGCTTGCAACGTGCCGTAATATCGTCCTAATTTTAATCTAGTTTTAAACAATATTCTAGTGTTCGCTACTGAAAGTCTTTTGACTCCGGTCTTTCCCGGTTACCCGCCGTTTTATGTCTCCACCCTGAGAACAGCTCCTACAGAGCCTCGTATATTTTCAACAAGTGTCCTGTCCTGTGCAAGTTGTGTGCAAGTGTTTATTAAATGACGGATTAACATAAATGTATTATGGAAGGAGTCAAATGACGGTGCCAGTGTGATCATTACTCAAACGGGGGTCGAGTTATTCTTTTGTTTTTGACCAGGAGTCAAATTCATTGTGGCAGTAATAGGTAGCAGTGCTTGGTGTGCCAGCAGTATTATTACAAGGGCTAGTAGGTATCTATAATTATATGTATAATACCTTGCCAGGGGTGGTGCATCCGTCGTGCGTGACCCTGCCGTAGTAGAGCTTCTCGCCGGAGTCAGTGTTGCCGGCGGCGACGGCGCCCGGCGGGACCTCGCCGTTAGTGCTGAACTGCCATGAGAACATCGACGGGACTAGCACCTGGAGAATAAATATTAAGGTTAAGGCTGCACAGAACGCTCGAACCCATAATACAAAATTTATCCATCGCTTGATGCCTTGATAAGTAAGCCCTTATGCGGCTTTGGGCGGGCGCCTTGGCTTAATACTTTCGATTGAACATATTACTAGAAAACCCTAAAATACAATAACAGCAGCTGTCGACTTGTCATTTACAAGCGATTGTCCACACATGACCGTCAACTTGCCGGCTTCTCGGCGACACATGCCGTGAACTGCAGTTAGTGGGCTCAGAGTTATCAAATACCGATCATATGTCAGTTTGAATAAGATCTTCAGTAGGTAGGTACTTAGGTACTTTAAATGTACCTCAACTGTACCTCAAACTGGTCAAACAAGATCTCTGAGGCCGCCATCAACGTGATAACTACACGGCATCAATATGTTTGACGACACGACAAACATATTGTGACGACAAGTTTGGTGCAGTGGTTAGCGCTCCTGACTCAGTAGCCAGCGGTCACGGGTTCGAATCCTGTAAGGGGTAAATGTTTGTGTGATGATGAGCACGAACATTTGTACTTAAGTCATATGTTATACGTATTTAAGTATTTATGGGAGACGCCCCCGACATAATTGTTCTCTGGTACTTCGTAACACAAGGAAGAAAATTCCTTACTTCGAAACCAGACAGTTGGTGTGTTGTCTGGCGCACATTTATGCACCTGCAATTACTTCAGCCATCTCGTGTGACAGCGCTTTATTTAAAACTTCAGTGCTTTAACTGTACCTCAAACTGATCAACCAATATCTCCTCCCCAGCGTGGCCGATGTAGCACGCGTTCTTGTTGGGGATGACCTTAGCGGGCAAGACCCAGCCCTCGTGGTGCGCGCGACCCGCGTAGATTGCATCACCATCGATGTCTGTGCCCACGCGCAGCGCCCCCGGGGGGATGCTGTTCTGGCTTGTGCACGCTGGTACCCACTTGTATGTGCCTGGAAGGTGGAATGGTATTATGGAGGTTAAGAGGCTGAATGGATGGAAAAAATATATAATATGGTTTGGAATTATGAAATTTATTTATTGAGATTTTAAACTTTCGCGTTGCATTACAATGAGAGTAATACATGACGGGTCTAAACACGAAATATTAATATGAGTAAATGCTACTCACTGCTCGACGTTTCGGCTGCGTTGCAACAGCCGTGGTCACGAGCCAACTGGCAGCAGTGGGTAGCATTTACTCATATTAATATTTCGTGTTTAGACCCGTCATGTCTAATTCTCAATTTATTTATTGGTCATGTCACTCAAGCAGGAATTCACACCGTTAGGATTGTTCAGGTAAAGCCAATTTCAAGACTTTCTGCTGGTCCGTGATAGGTAAATGGTTTGCGCTCAACTCAGGCCGCTTGACCCATTTCAGTATGGTTGAGAGAGCCTATGAATGTTATTGTTTATTTTATTATCAATTTGATACATGGCTTAACTTTTTATTTACAAAAATGGAAAGACAACACAAAAAGCTTTGGCCAAAACTCTTTAATGTGTTAGTTTGCATGAAACCCTATTTATATTCGATTTAGTTCATAAGTATTTATAACCCGGTAGAAAGAGTAGAGCCAAACATTTGAATACACATTTTTTCCTGGAATAACTCATTTTATCTCCCGAAAACAAAATGCTTACTATTAACATAGAGTAAGTCTGGATAGCTAACCATAAAGAGATTTGGCCTAACTTCGTGAGAAAAACAACGAAGTTGTTTAGAGATAACACCTTTTCAAACTAAAAGCGATGAAACACATAAAATGGGTCAAATTACAAATTATCTAGTAGAATCTGTATTTTTTAACATTTCCTCTTTATCTGCTAGTACGGGAAATGATAAATTGTTCTAATAGATAAAGCTATGTTTCGATGCGATATACTTAATCGTTCCAAGAAATCGGAGTGTTGTTTAAAATTGCTTGTATAAGTTGAATGTTTATCAGAGCTCGGACTTTAAAAGATTGATTGTGTGATTAAGATTATTTGTGGATACGTAAAAATAGCAAATTCTTGTGACCAGAAAAAAAAATTATCTATCAATTTTATTGCAATCACTTCACTAAGTGTAGCGAAAACCAGCTATAAAGTAAAATTTATGAACAAACAAACACACAATGCGTCTCTAGAAGGTGTTATCTCGGTTCACCATCCAGACTTACTATAAGGTAGCTCCACAGTTTCTCCGGGTAACTCAGGCACTATTTCTGTGGGTTGGTCCACGATTTCAACGCCACCACCGGCCGGCGGAGGCGGGTGTGGGTAGGGGTAGAAGTAGGCGGGGTGCATGGGGTAGTATACCACCCCAGGGCCCGGGTACATGGGCATTCCCGGCCCGGGCGGCGGACCGCCGGGGTAGCCAGGGGGTGGCTGTCCGAAACCGTAATAAGGACGTCCTGTATAATTTTATATTTTTAAATAACAGTTCATGCATGTATTTATTAATTTGTTACATTACAAAGCATTCTATTTTTATTATAAGTTATAATAAGCAGATAAACCATTTTGGCATAAATTCGCCAAGACCGTGCAACTGGGCGCCATGAAACCCATGGCCCATGGGGACAACGCCTATGTTCAGCAGAGCAGTAGACGTCTTGTAGCCGATAATGAAGTAGAGCACGAATCTAACTATAGCAACAACGCATGTTAATAATGTTATGGTGGTATTGTGCAAGGTCTTTCTTTTTTCAAATTCGTTATGCGTATTTTATACATATACTGAGCATAGCAAACCGTTTTAATTAGGAACTATAATTGGCATTTAATTGATTTCCAGGTGACTAAATTTTCAAGTACATAGACTATAGGCCACTATATCTAAATTTAATCTACTGTCATTAATGATCATCATAAGAGGAGAATGATAAAGGTAATTCACTGGGGTGCAATTTACTAACGGCAACATCACCACTGTGTTTGACGTCGAGCTTGAATTGCAGAATAGCTTGACGGTTCTAAATGCGCTGCTCAATGTTGAAGTAAAAGAAAATCGACAAACTATATTATCATTCTCGATGACAGCATTGTCATTTGCTAAGTGAATCGACATGCTGAAGCTCTACCGAGACACAAAAGAGATGACTAAATAGTTTCACACTACAGTGCTGTATAAATACAGCAAGAATCCACTTATAACGTGCAATGCACTTGTGACAATACTTAGCTTGAATGTTTGTTTAACAGCTCATTGTTTATTGTGACGGTTGTCGTCATAAGACCTGTGTTCTATGTGGCGAGCGTGTACCAAGTTACAGACGAAAGGTTCAGCTACATATTAAAAATAAATAGACAAGGATCCCGAACATTGAAATGGGCGCGATGCAGCTTCGTAGTTCGACTACGAAGAAAATATCGGAAAGACCTAAACTTATCAGAGTAATGGTTTAGAATGTTTTTAACACTCACAAAGTCATATTTGTTTTATAAAAGATGGAATAGGAAACCAAAAATTGCGCACGAGCGGGACTTGAACCCTTATTTAAAGGATAAGTCATTGCGTGACGTGTTAAGGGACCAGAAATTTCGCGCAGTCGGACTGACAGCACGGTAGCTCAATTGGAAGAATAGTTGGCCCGGTTAGCCAGACAGTTGCAAGTTCAAGTCCGTGCGCAAATTTAGGTTTCTTATTCCATCTTTATCAAAATAAAATTGGGAAAAGCAAACCCTGTCTCAACAAGAATGACATAAGGCTAAGGATGGTACTACCTAATCTCTGATTAATCATTTCGTTTTAAGTAAAAATCGATAACTACAGGATATTTGTCATACTTTACTTTTGAGGTATTTTATTAGCTGATAAATAATATCAGCAAAATATGATAAGGTGCTTGGAATCATTGGATTTCGACGAATTTTCATGTCGATCAATAAAGTTAATTTTATCTGTATTTTTTAGTTAATTAACCGTAAGAATTAGGTATGGTTTACGTAACAGCAACAGCGTAACGAATGAGACAAATTAAAATTGTGTGCAGGAAATTACAAATGCAGGTATACGCGTATCGGGTTGCCAATTTGCATAAGAATTTACATGAAAATGCTCTACATAGGTGCATGATATGGTATATAAGTACTGTTTGTTTTTCACAGCAGCATCTAAAAAGACTCTCTGATTGAAATTGGCGAACGTAGCTTTTATCAATCTCTTATTAAAGCATACAAAAACCAGTGATTTTTTATGAAGTCAGATTACAGGCTAAAAATAGACAAGAATAGTACGTATTCCAAAATTAGGATGCAAGCATGGAACGATCATTCACTGGATGCAAGCAAAATAAATTTTAAAGCGAACTTGCGTGCACAGTAATTTAGAGTTAGTTGCATCATGCTTATGAACTAAAACAAAGATTCTATTGCAAAACTACACAAGCTATCACGTCACTTGGGCCACGTATTTTCCAGCACTTTCAGGTTATCATGCACTGTTATCACTGTTATCAGCTCACCTGCCATGTTGTATGCCGGCTGTGTTCTGCAAACAAACTGACATACAGACACACCTCGCTACACTTTTATGTATCTTGCCGCAAAAATAATGAGACACTCGACGTTATTCAAAAACTAAGATAAGCGAGTGTAGTTTCACTTGGAAATGTAAAAGTTAAAAGAAGGTGGCGCCCTCTTTAGGTGTCTGCGTAAGATTGCCAATAAATGGAGGCAAGAGCTATCATCGCTGACTAAGGCTAGTTATTTTCAAAAGCAATCGAATAATTGGAATAATGGACTGATAAAATAACTGTTCATAGTTTCATTTGGTGATAAACTCCGGAACTTCCAAAAATATGAGTAATATTTTTTTATGTAGTAAGTATAAGAATAATTTGGACAATATCCTGTTTTTATGACGTAAGTTAGCAGCAACGATAGGGTAAAAAAATAAATGTCTCTGGTAAATTAATAAGGTCAGAGGTCTCCTCATCATCATATGCAGTTCGCGACTTGAGTACAGCAATGAGAATTAGACATGACGGGTTTACACAAGAAATGTTAATATGAGTAAATGCTACTCACTGCTCTAAATTTCGATTTGAGTACAGCAGCACTGCACTTAACCTACCCCATCATTTATGAGCATTATACATTAGAGCTTGTTGGATATCATCGTCCTTGATACCAGTCGAATCGGCCTTAGTTGGAGCAAGAAAGGTATATTAACAGCTAGTGGCACTTAGCGTTATTCCGACTCATCATAAATCGTTAGCTGCGTCCGACGCGTTTCCGCCGCGGCCACGTAGCTCGCCACCAAGTCTGCAAGAAACTGCTGCAATTGGGGAAACTAAGGTCTGTGATTAATAACGAAAAAGCAATAGTGACGAGTGGCGCTCGGGCCAAACAACACTTCGAAAGCGATCAATTGAGCGTCACTATGCTGGAGAGAATGGCTTCAGTGTTTCTTGTTATGTTCACATATTATAAATAGCATCGGCGTATTAATTCCAGCACCACATTAGGAATTAGACAAAAATATAAGGTCTCTTTGCCTATCTTCTTCTTAGCGTGTCGATGGAAACCCATATGGAGGAATTACAATGGAGAAATTACAACGTAGCAGCCCAGAATTCAGCCACTTGTATTGCGGATCGACTGCATTTCATTAAATCCGCTGGCGTGCAGGTGTTAGGGTACGCCGGGCACGATGTTAAGTGTGCCATAGTTTGCGCTGCACCGCAAACAAGGTCTAGTTTGCCTATCAGTGAGATCGATGCTCTTTACAGGCTGATAACAGTAATCTTCATTCTGTAACTATAGAAATTTTCTATAACTAGTCGTCGTAAAGCTATACGCTAAAGGTTGGACGATAAGACCAAGCCTAAAAGCATGTAACAGGTCAAGTCCTTTCTTACGCTACTAGGGGTAGTCTCACAAGGAAGAGGAACTTAGTGAATTTGATAGAATCGTTAATCAAAACCCCGCTTTCCATAAATTTTTATAATAACTATTGTCCGCAAGTCTTGAAAGCGGTGATGACGGCCTGCGCGATCGCGAAGAACTCGTCGAAAGCGTTTCGCTGCGTCCGACGCGTTTCCTCCGTGGCCGCGTAGCTCGCCACCAAGTCGCTTAGCGCGTCGCCAATCGTGTCACGGAAACTGCTGCGGGTGGGCCGGTAGTTGTTCTCGGCTATCTTTAAAGTGGAACTCACCTGGCAGTAAATAAATATAATATAATAAATGAATAAGCCCACTTTTGCCATGTAGCATCGTGGCTCCGACAATTTCCAAACACAAAGCTCCTTCATGCTATACTAGGTATACATAAATAATGCTTAGTTGAACCTAAACTAATAGTGTTTTTAAACTATAGTATTATATTAACTGTCGATTCTGCAGTACTGCGGTGGAATATTCGCTATATAAACACACTAGCTTTTGCCCGCGACTTCGTTCGCGTGGACTTCAGGTTCGTCCCGTCTAGTAGCGCAAAAAATGTGTTTTTTTACGACCTCACATTAGAAACCTCAAAAATTGTAGCCTATATGTTATTCTGATGTATAAGCTATATTGTGGTAAAGTTTCATTCAAATCCATTCAGTAGTTTTTACGTGAAAGAGTAACAAACATCCATACATCCATACAAACTTTCGCCTTTATAATAGTAGTAGGAAGGATAAAAAATACGCTAGTTTCAGCAACTGATTCCAGATTCCCTGTGACCGAAAGTTATCGTAATCATCATAATCATTAACATCCAAAGGACGTCCACTGCTAAACATTGAGCAAAATTATTATTTACTTACCTCTGGCATGCATGATACGATTTAATAGGTAAATGTTATTAAGATTCGACCATTAACCATTACATCTACGAGTATGCCAATGAAATGCTACATGGCAACGATTCTTAAAATTATATTTTACCGTTTGATTTTGTGAAACTAACTTTCGTTTTCCATGATTGTAATGTCTCTCCCAACGAGGTGCCTTTGTGAGCGTCGCCAGCGTCACGGATGCTGTTACCCAACAGCATCAAGTGATGTTTCCTACACACTTCTGCAATATAAGAGATATAACATAAGTTATGGAAGACATCCTATATCCATTCAAGCATTTGTAACATGGTGTGAATTTACTTTACCTTTGCTGCAATCAACCTCGTCATCCTCCGACGGGCAGTCTGGTTTCTCATCGCATATCTTATCAATGGGCACGAAGACGTCTCGGTTACCTTTGCAAGCATATTGAGTCAGCTTCGCCTCCACAGAACACGCTCGGGTACAACCCTTGGAGCAGTGCATCACAGCGCATTGCCCGTCCCTACAAAAACACCCGTCAGCCGATATAATCCTATCGTTACCCGTGTGCGAGTGCTTCAGAGCTATCATCAACTGTTCGTTCATGTTCAGCAGGAAATACTCTGCCCCTTCTAAATCGAATCCTCGAGGTGCTTTTTCCAAAATATCCTCATAAATTACCAGTAACGTAGCGAAAGTCTGATCTCTTTTACTTTTGATGTCGAGCACATCTACTTTAGATCTCATCGCCTCCTTCTGCAATTGTTTGACGAAACTTTCGAAGAGAATCAATTTGCTTTTGACGCTCGTATACTCTTGTGATATGATTTTCGTATGCAACAAGTCAAGAACCTTTTGGAATATGTCGTTGGCTTCGAATTTCGTAGGGTTGACACCTGAAATATAACATTCAAACCTGAAATGATGAACAGCGTTATTCGAAGTCCTGGAAAGGTAACTTTACAGACCTGAGTTGCATCCCACTTCATCTGATTCGTCGTAACAGTCCAGTTTTCCGTCGCAAACCATGTCTAAAGAAATGGCAGTGGTCTGATCAACCGCTTGGCAACTCCATTTGCCCAAATTGAACCTGTGCCAGCAGACGTGCTTGCACCCTTCCGGACAAGTCAGGTTTGTACAGAAAGCCCCAAAGCAATTGCAGTTTTTGAGGTTGATATTAGGCGGTGTAACAAAATAATCCTCCTTTTCTACTACATCAGGCATATACTTTCGCGCCGAATTTTCAGCTCTTTGTTGTATTATATACCGTTTACACAAAGAACTGTCTAACGCTACGGCCAAAGTACCGATGACGACAACGACTTCATTCACAGTTTGTTTGAAAGCATCAACATCCCCATACTCATTGTCCTCCACATTCATATCTTTATATTTATCTAAGAAACTGATTTGTTTTTGAAGAACCTGGTGTAAAACCCCATTCTGCTTTAGTAACAATGAGTTGTCTTCTTCAAGGAAACATTTCCGTAACAGGATTGTTTCGACCCGTGACATGATGTCTGCAGCACGGTGCAGGCGTTTCGCAGCTAAAATTTTACAACCAAATTATTTGAAAAAACCAAATTATTTGATTCAATTGAATAAAAAGCATAATATTTTAAGAAAATTAATCACCTTCATTTATACATATTCTTTCATCTAATCCATCGGTGCAATCAAAGTTTCCATTACACAGCTTATCCAGGGGTAGAATTCTGCTGTCCGGGCAAACGAATTGACCAAGGAAGTTAATATCTGTACAAGTTTGGCTCAAAACATCCCTACACGGAAAAGCAGTGGCGGGGCTGAAAAGGGGTATTTCAGTTGTTCCAGTATGTCCAGCTCGTATATAATTACTCTCCGCATCCATCCCTCTTTCATCTTCCTCCTCTTCTCCATGTGAATCTTTAAGGAAATTGGTGCGTTTTTCTGAACTTTCAAACATCGCTTCCATTTCGTCATCATATACTTTGTTATTGACGAACTCCATTATCATGCGTCTTTTCTTCTGATCAATTTTCTCCATCATCAATTCCATACCACGGGTGATGAGGTCTGTGTAAGATTTGATTTCCGCATGTTTCGTATGAATCATGTCATGTTTTTGTTTCGCCGCTTCCATGACCTTTCGTTTGATGCTTCCGATGATCTCCTTCCTTTCCTCGTCGGTTTTTGCTCGCTTGTAGTGTTTCTGCGCGAGTTCTAGTATTTTAGCGGCCATTTTTGAAACCCGGTCACGGTTACCTTCTCGTCTCGCTAGAACAGTCTTGTTTCCATTCCGCAGTGCGACGACACTGCGTTCCTCTTCTTCGACGGGATCATCATTCACCATCGGGGTCGTCGAAGGTAAATTGTTGGCGGCCATTATTTCTACACCTTTCATAATAAGATTCACATATTTTTCAGCTTTTGGACCCAATGATTCAGATGATTTGAGTAGTTTTGTTTTTATGTTTTGTAAAATATCATTTTTTTCTTCGGGATTGGCGTTCGATAATGAGTTTGCTGTTAAATTATAAATTCTTTGTATGACGTCTTTGACGCCCACTTTTTTACCATTTTTAGCTGAAAATTATTAAAATCACTTGTAGATTTTTAATCTTATGTGAATATCTACTATAAAGGTCACTTTCATCCACTTACCATAACTTAATGATACCAAGTATAAAATAAGAATTAATAATAAATGCTTAACGTGGCAACCTGACATTTGAGAATTTAGAATTGTGTATCATTTAAACCTGTATTTCGCGATTGAAAGTAAATGTTAGCGATACGTGTACATGTGTACTTTAGGTATGAATATGGCTTGCCTGAATGAAAATGCCTCATAAAAAACCAACAACCATTTTATACCAGTACACATTAATAATTATATTGCTAATTGATTTTTTGAATACCTGCCTAATCTTTTGCCTAAATTGGCATGATTGAAATTTACCTACTTGATAAATGGTAATGAGTGGTATTAACTTTCTCTCAAAGCTCACGGGATCATCAATAAATCAAAATTAATTAATAATCATGAATTTATTATCATCGATGCGACAGAAAAGCATTAAAGCAATTACAAATCAAGTAATTTATTAAAACTAAATAAAACACACGCTTTTATTTACCTTGCAATTCTAGCACTTTGACTAACTAGCGAACAATATCTTTGACTAAATGCATCCATATAAAAGTCATATTAATAAATAACAATTGTCCTCTTTAATATAACACAAAATTATCGGATACTTGAGTATCATTGTGACTTTTTACTATTTATTAACCGTTAAATTTAAGTTAACACTTATTATCATTAACGAAGCACAAAATCATTAAGCAATTATAAAAATAAATTGATTAATGTTATTAAATATAAACGTGTGTACTTTGTATTAGTACTTTGAATAACTAGTTAAAATATCTTGCACTAACTGCACCCTATATCAATCAGTCATAGCATTGAATTAAATGCATTAATTAAAAATTAAAAAGTGTCTTCCTTTAAAATATTTAAATAATAGTGCGTTTGATACTTCAACTTGAGAATCTTTTATGTGCATTTTGTATACTAGTTAAGTGGTAGAAAATAAAGTTGATAAATGATGGCAGAACAAACATACATATCCAATTTAACTACATATTTCAATATTTATGTCAGAGTATCTTTAAAGACGAATTTTGCTCTACAGATGGTTATGTCACTACGACTAACTTTGACTAAGAATTAAGATGGCCGAATCAGAATCACATTCGGATTTAAATCGATACGTATCGTATGAGCGCGGTAAGTGCGTGACATAAGGAAACTGTTATACAGTGGAATTTAAAACCTATCTATAGAAATAACTGTGAATTCGTACTTCAGAATAACAGTCAACAAGTATATCATCAACGGATTAAGAAGTGTTATTCACACTTTTGTATCATTATTGACTAAACTATTCCAAAGAACGATTGGATTTTTAACCTGAGGGCCTACTACGAAAAACGAAATCCGCCAATACGATCCATCGTTTGACGGATCCGAAGCATTTTTAGTAAACGATAATTGTTACTACGGATTCTGTTTTTCTTGGTAGGCCTCCTGAATTGTCAGTTATCTCGATAGATAGGTAATATCCGCTGTGGGCGGAGTGTCTGAAGGCCAACTACGAAAAACGAAATGCGTCAAAACGATAATCGTTTTGCGGATCAGAAATAAGATAATCTTATTGACGGATTTCGTTTTTCGTAGTAGACCTCCTTGTCTATGGATGGGATATGTGAGCGCGCGTTGGTTTTACAGTTTGAAGGCCTGGCGCAGCATGAGGTCGAAGTAGCAGTCGTTGTCGATGGACATGCTGACGCCGTTGTAGTAGTTCATGAACTCCTCGCGAGTCACCTGTAACAATAACACTTTAATTTAAGAAATATTTACAATAATTGCTGACTCGGCAAACGTTGCTCTGGCATTTGAATTATCAATGATTGTCGAATAATAAGTTCGCCGTTCTTTAACCAAACATACGACAAAAAAGCGTTGAAATCGGTTGAGCCGTTTCATAGATGTGCGACCACAAACACCGTGACTGGAGATTTTCGTAATAAAAAGCCACATTACGCTGGTCATGGATGCTGATAAGATAAGGAGATGAAAATATTTTGGGACTATGTTTTATGTTATGGAAAAGGCTTTAAAGTAATAAGTTAATTTACTTACTTTACCATCGACGACATCCTGTTGCTCAAAATTTGCCAGGAAGTTGTGCATAATAACTTCAATGGATTCCTCACCGCTCATGTATCTGAAATAAATAGATTTTATACATATTTTGGTACTTATTTCATTCGAAGATGCACAAATATACATGAAGATAACATTTAACGTACTGCACTAAATATAACGTTAATATTCGCTACTGTAATAAATGGACAAAATAGAATAACCTGATATTTCTACTTAGATCATCGCCGATTCACACTAATTCGCCTATACAAACGGGTCAAAAAGAGTTAAGCAGTGACGACATTTAGGACGCCATGACAGTTCGAGCGTTTTTGAGGTCCATTCAAATTGTTTTTTTAAATCATGTAAATGTTGTCTATTTTTAAAAATATCAAGGTTTTTACTTAATATCTACTGATGGTAAAAGAGCGGTTCTTCCTACCACAGGCGATGTTCAGCCTAAAAGGGAGTTCCCACAACTATAATTGTATTAGACTAAGTTACTGAAATAAAATTTTGTATTTGTATTTGTATTTGTAATATATTAACTAAATAAATCATTACCTTAATTTTGAAATTGAGTCATCTAGCCTATGGGTGTGTTGTCTGGCGCATATTTATGTTAATTTATCACGCGACTACTGGGCAAAAAGAGCACCGCGATACTCGTGCGGCTGCTTGCGACCTAATTAATGAGTTTTTTAATGCGTTTCTCACCTAGGGTGCGCGGTAGGCGAGTACACGCGACGAATGTCGTCCACGGTGATCTCCCCGCGCCCGTCGCGGTCCAGTTTGTTGAACGCCTCCTCCACCTTGGCGCGGCGGGCTTCGGACATTGGCGGCTGAAATTAACAGACAATATTTTACTTATTGGTTTCTAAATTAAAAGCTACAATATTATACTTAAAGGCTTCTCTATTATAATGAGAATTAGACATGACGATTAGTTGCAACAGCCGTGGTCACGAGCCAGCTGACTGACAATTGGCTCGTAATCGTGACCACGGCTGTTGCAACGCAGCCGAAACGTCGAGCAGTGAGTAGCATTTACTCATATTAATATTTCGTGTTTAGACCCGTCATGTCTAATTCTCATTGTAATGCAACGCGAAAGTTTAAAATTCTCTATTATAAGCTACAAAATTCAGTGACGATACTGTGCCATGGCAAGTAAACGCCCCCATTAAATAAGCTTTCCCTTGGTATTGAGTAGCAGCAACGTCAGTACTGGCAGGTGGCTGAAGATATTGTATATCAGGTAAGGTTTTACTGGGCATTAAGAGGCGAAAAACCCTTTCAAGTTTTAGTGAGTTAATAAGATTTTACTATCTTACTAGCGAAAAATATTGGACACCTTATTAACCCCTTACTACTTTTTTAAAACTTAGACCAATTCAACCCTTCATACAACCAAGTAATCTGTGTCAAGGACGAACTACTTAGTTTTGTTTTATGTAAATTGTAAATAATAAACAAGATACTTACACGAACATGGATCAGGAATTCGTTGAGGCTGACTGTGCCATCTTGCTCAAACTTCTTAAACAGCCCTCTTGCGTCCTGAATATTGGAAACAAATATTGTTAGAAACTGTATTAGATTCATGACAAATTCCTTTTCATCTCTCCTGTTCGGAAAATAGCACTTTCCTGTGTAGATAGCCGGGTGGAAAATAGCTTATCCATCCCTAGGGTGGAAAGTAATTTAGTTTTAATTGCCATGGTGTAGAGTCAAGGAGTACTATTATATATTCTGTGGTCAAGGGCATGCCTTCAAAGCCAAAGCCAAAGTCAAGTCAAAGCTTGGGTCAAAGGTAATTGTGTCACATCTTATTATTAAAATAATAAACATTTTTGCTTAGCTATACATTGAAAAACATGTTTATTATGATCGTTGATATAAAAAATATTCAATTGATTCAATCTATAATTAAAATATACATATTACTAATCTGTGATTAAAATATTCGGCTTCCCGCCATAATACCAAGATGACACTTTTTTTTTATTTTACATGTCAGTGTCATTTTTTCTTTTTGAACTCTATGCCTACTTTTTTAAATTTTGACAATAATTATCTGTGGGGAAAATTCGATCGATATTTTTTACAAGGATTTTAATTATTTCGTATCGTCTGCTTTTTTGTACTGTTTTCATGTATTCGTGTCGTTATTCTTTCTAATCATGTTAGAGGTTTGGAGAACTGTAAATTAACTGTCTTTTTGTGCAAAAACTTGAGTTTTCCTTTCTCGCTGTACTACATAATACCTGACCATGACATCTACCACCACTATTGTAAATTTAATGTTTTTCCTCACAGTCGAAATGAAAAATAGTATGTTTAACTCGGGTGAAAGCACCATTTCACTCTCGAATTATTGGCGCTCTCACTTCGTTCGAGCGCCAGAAACATCTCGAGTGAAATGGGTCGCTTTCTCTTGTATAACAATCTACTATTGTTTTTTTTAAAGGAATCGTAAAACGGGTAACAGGTTATACCTACCAACCAAGCAAGTAAGCATACACCTGCTATGAGCATTTTAAATGTGTAAAGCTAATAGTTTCAGGATAAAGTGGCTGCGACGTTCAGACGGACAAACAGACTCGACGAAACTATTAATGTTCCGTCTTTTGGTCCTTCCCAAAAAAAACAATAAATCGAACGAAGTCGATCTAAACTACCACCCGATAAAAAGTCTGCTGCCTTGATTCGTCGTTGGTTAGTAGGTAGGTAGTAGAAGGAATTCGTACCTCCTCGCTGAGTTCCAGAGTGGTCGCTTTGATCATCTTCAGGAACTCATCTTCATGCAACTGCTCGGTGCCATCGCCGGCCATCGCGCGACAAATCCTAAATAACAGATAACTTACTATTAGAATACATATAAGAAAATATAATGACTTATTAATCTAAAAAGTTGTAGATAGCGAGACATGTAAAAATTACGATTTGTAATTATTAAAAACATTTCATTTGATCGATAAAATATTTACGAGCATCACACTTTCTAGTGAAAGTGCAAAGACTATACAATAGTGACTTTGCTAGTGCAAACTCTGCTTTTACCAATTATAATGTTTTATTATGTTAAAAAAACATTTTTGATTCCTTTACTTTCTGCAATAATAATGTCTCGCCACTAATAACATTAGTTAGACAGGACAAAAGTGTGAAAATATGTAATCGTTCACGACGATGATTGCGGTACAATTTCTCCCATGACCTCCTGAGATAAGACTTTTTTAAAATTGCATAATATTCGTGTTCCAAGCATATACGAGCACAACTCTTAATTTGGCATCCATGGTGACTGGTTGACTTTGCTTCCTATACTCCATTTATCTTCCTTAAACATTATATCACATACCTCCATATTCTTATGACTGGCCCCATCCCATCTCCCCAGTAGCAATGTGCGCCACGTCACAGTATAGACCTATGGTTGACTGGTGGATAATGCAAGTAAATAAATTAAGTAAAATAGGGTGCAAGTTTCACTCGTAGACGAGTCCCGTGGTCGAGTGCACGCGGCCTGTAATTTTACAGATACATGAAAAGGTACTAGATATCGCTAATCGCTATCCGTACTATAACAAACAATAGATATAATCGAAATGATGACAACTTAACTAGTTGAAGCTGTTAGTTTCATATACATAATCGATTTTACCTCGTGCGTGGTTGTAATAGTGTATGGTCATACCTGGCTAGCCGCATGATGCCGCAGGCGCCTCGCGCGAGGCAAAGGAGTCGAAGTTTCTCGAGGGGATCCGTGACGGTCTCGAGCGCTCGATGGCTCTTCTGCATCAGCTCCTCTTCCTCGCGGAAGGTCGTAGACATAGGCCGGTGCCATGCGACTGCGAATGGAGAAAGAATGTAGTATTAAACACTCGCTTCCTTCTGCGGCATTAAAACGTGGGACTGCGACAGCGCTTTTTTATCTCTATTTTACACTCATACCCCCTTATTCATAATAACTCAAATGGTTTTTTAAACCTATTTTAGCTATAACACTGTTTTGTCACTTTCTGTCAAATGATGACGGCGCCAAGAAAGAATGAGACAAAACAGTGTTATAGCTAAAATAGGTTTAAAATACCGTTTGAGTTATTATGCATAAGGGGGACAGGCTTTAAACACTTTATAAGGAGGCGTATTACTGCACTGCACACTGCACAGTTATCGATAAGAGCGTGCTCTCACGGCTCACTCCCCAGGTCATGATGAATGATTTAGATATTCCTTACGGCATGAAAATCAATTTTCAAGATTTACCTTTTAGAGTCTACAGTTGAAACTCTGTCATTGTAAGGTACTATCAAAGACACCACCTCTACCAGTTTAAGAGCCAATATCGCTTGCATCTCGCATCAACTTTCGTTTAAAGTGACGCCCGTTTTTCTGTAGTGGTGCAAGTGGTTAGGCAGCAGTGTCCTCGGTACCTGTTACAGGTCACAGAGATAGTCCTTAAGGACCCGCAGACTGCGGGCTGTCAATCCGTAATTGGTTACCTTGTTGAAACCATTTGTAAGAATCTATGTCGTATTGCGTAATGGGTGGCATTACGATTATTTGATGACCATACGTTTAGATAACCTTTATGTTACAGGCCTGATGATCAATTAAATGACCACATGGCTAACAGATTGATACTGTTATTTATCTACCTAGCTATCGACATTATTATGTCGTTAACGCAAACAGCTGATCGAGGCTAACTAGAACGCAATGCGGATATCTATGTAGGTGTAGCTAATTCACGTAGTAGATATAAAAGCATATGTAACTAACCACAACAAGCCAAACAATACAGAGGCACTATTATTGAAATCACTAGTATGACAATGTGTTGGCGCATGCGACTTATTTTACGATCGTTCGTAATTTTTAGTTTATAAAATTCAAATAAATCATATTTTGTTTGAAGATTAATATAGGTACTCGATTCTGCAAAAAGGTAGAGTAGGGCAACTCGTTGAGGCCGAATATTCGAATGATACAAAAATACAAAGCCGAACAAGAGTCGGTATGTAAAGCGAACGACTTGACGCGAGTGACTCAAAAATAATTTCCACTTGGCCTTGTTACACCCCACACCTCGTTGTCCAGCAACTGCGTAAGTTGACAAACAAACAACTTGAAGAAAAGACTGGAAGCCTGTCTGTTGCGTAGGCGATTCCATTTAAAAATAAACGTGAGTCATCATCGTACAATCCATCGTACTTAGGGATCGCATCGGGGTAAAGGTTTTATAATAAGCATTTAACTACACATGCAATAGGGCAACGCACTAGTGTAGTAACGTCGAACCCTGGATTAATAAATAAAAGTTCAAAAGAAACAGTACACCCGAACATCAGGTAATTTAATTTTTGTTGAAAATTAACCCCTATTACAACTGAATAAGATACTGCAGTGTCCGTACATTAGCTTGTCTTTATTGAATGATTTTGATTTAGACAATGGACTAAATAATTATTCACGCTACATGAAACATCGCTGCCACTCCTAGAAAAGAGGTAGAGTCGTTATTGGTTTCGCTTGTATTCACATTCAGTATTATTAATTCTACTGGCATCAGTAAATAACTTTTGTAGAGTAAATAGGTAGAGGTAGAATTTATTTGCGCATGTTTTAATTGATGTAGTAAACAAGTGTTCGATTTATCGATCCTTCATTCAAGCTTTACATATTTCATACGGCACGCGAATAAATAACACCGGTTGGTTGGTTACAACACCTAACGGTACCTAAGAGGGGTGAAAAATAACCCATCGACAGATTGTGAATGAAAAATGATTTCTTCTTACAAAGCAGGTTAACACAATTCTAGCTTAAAGTTTAGTAAAGTACATTAAATCCCAGCATAAAAATAAATAAAAAAGACTTACTGTTCGACGATGTCCTGGCTTTCCCGAGATACATGTTGTCGGTATTGTAACACTTCAGTTGCTGCATCGTTCTTGCTGTATTATTTATTGACTTTCAATCCAAACACGAATCTGTGCAAGATAAAACTAGACTTTAACTTATAGTCTGTAAGGTAGATTTACAGTTAGTTGAGGAGAGTTGCCGTGTTTAGACGGCAAGTTGCGGTAAGCGACTGAATGAACGTAGATGTAGAATTTTAGACAGACAGACAGTTAATGCGCCCAAGTTAGGTGCGCACAATTCGTATTGCGAATTTGCGAAGTTAGTGCGCGGCACATGAACCTTCAAGGACATGAGACGAAGGACAAATGAAGGATTAGGGTACCTATATAGTAGGTGTTTACCGAATTGCGTAGTTATTTTGGATCTCATCTCGTACGTTTGGGGAATGCTTTATTTTTAGGCCGCACGAGATTTATGTATTTTTTTTATTTGTATACATATTGCACATTCCATAATGAAAAATGTAATTAACTTGAGTAGCTACGTCACATCATACCTTAACAGGGTGTCTTTTCTAACAATATCCATTTTTTTATAATCATCTACTCAAAGCGAGAATATCCAGCAGCATTCGCAAAAAAAACTTGTAAAAGTGTACATCTGGAGAACCTATAGCACTCTATGGGTGCGAAACATGGACGACGACTAGAGAGATAGGGAAAGACTGTAAGCCTTTGAGATGTATTGCTAGAGTAGGATTGAGCGAAAAACCTACCTGAATGGAAAAAAGGCTTGTCATTAGCCTTTTTGTTTTTTTTTGCATAATTGTGATCATGCCATAATGTAATCTATGCATGGTACATAACATGATTATTCTTCAATGTAAGATCACCCTGTATAAACAGCCAGTTCAGGCATGTTTATTTTATTAATATGGCTAACGAAGGTCATCTGAATGAAACAAACTTTCGAATTAACATTTTCCAGTATAGGTACCATACACAAATTACTATCGAAGGAAAGTAGAGAGTAGATAAAAGTGTAGTTGTTCAGAACACAGAATCTATGCAGGAAGATATATTTCTATACATTATTTTGTTAAAGACCAGTTCTATAGTGAGTATCCAGACACAATAAACAATAGGCTAGTTCCCAATAAGAACAAATGACAATGTTGGTTGTTTCTAGTGATTTTATGAGATAACAAAAAACAATTCATTTATCAATTTAAATAAGGATTATTAATATTGTCAATAATTAAGTTTGTACAAATCACACATTTGGTTATGTGTTTGTAAACATCTGTCAGGGGATGTGATGTCACACCTTGTATGATGGCGGGCTTTTTCTGCTGTCATAGAAAACTCTATATAGTATTTTGCTGTCAAAAATACTTTTGACTTGAGAAGTGACGTCATTTAGAAAACCATGACAATTTGAGCATTTTTCAAATCATAAATAAATTATGTAAATGTTGAATATTTTTAAAAATAACAATACTGAGTTAAAAACCACATGAAATTGGTTGGACTTTTGATATCATAATTAATATCCAAAAAATTTTGATTTCCCAAGCAACTTTTACTAACCCAACCATAAAAGATTTGGCACATTGGTTGCAGCCTGCAGTCCATTCCATACAAAATTGCCTGCATCTGACAATTTTGTATGGAAATGTACACAACATTCATTCATCAATCCTTCATAAATAATAAATAAAATATGTATTTTATTTTTCTCTCCACAATAAATTTAGTTTACAAAACAACTATTTACCTTAAGCTAATAGTACAAAGTAGTAAGATACAATTTATTGTGGGAAACTGATGTCCGATTTAACACGTTCCGGGACAGTGCCCGCCTACAGGCGTGAAAACAATAAAACATCTATTGTGTCTGGAGTAGTGTCCCGGAACGTGTTAAGCTCAGGGCTTGTATTTCAGATCATCAGATCCTCCCCCCCCCTTTTTTTGTTTTTTTTAAAACAACTAATAACATGTGTAGAGAATCAACAACAGGCGCATCTATGAGGATCTTTAAGTTTACCTATGTTTAAGGCCTGTTTCACAAAGTTCCAATAAGTTCTTCAAAAAATCTGTTCTGATCTGTTCAGTCAAAATAATTTTTTTTGTTTACTCAGCTCATGGCCCATGGACCTGTGCCGCTTTTTAACGGATCAATAATTTGAATGTGTTATATATTTTTTTGATAAGTGACATGTATGATCAAGATGGTTCTAAGCCATGTTTTGTAGAAATAAAAGCAGCAGTCTCCAAGATCTTCAACATTTTGTCACTAGTACCAGGATCTGTCTCAGCACTTATAAATAGTGCCATTTTTGTTTCAGGGACACATTTTTCAAAGAAATTAAGATTTATATGGAGACAAAGATTTGACAATTTTCATGTAGAGAGAGAGCAGTGATATGTTTGAATTTATTAGATAAAAGCAAGAAAAGCGAAGAAAGGAAAACAGGCAACAAACTCAGTTAAAACGAGCAAGATAGGATAATTTATTTTTATTAGCCAAGTAAAAATAAATTAGGATTTGCATTTATCGTCATTCGTCACTAAGTTTTTTCACCCGCTTTTAAAAGTCAAAAATATTCAGTCAGTCTAGTCGTAAAAATGAATGCTATGTGAGCAACGAGTGGTTGCTAACGACCTATATAATGTAAGAGACTTCTCGTACCTTCTCAAAGATCAATACCCAAAAACAACACGATAATTGCGCCATATTATGCTGAGCCATATGATGTAGAATGGGTACTTATTTACTTACCAATTATGTCAAACCAATTCTTTCTTCTGTCTTGAAAAGCACAACATAAGTAAAGTTCACTTCAAAAGGAGCCTCCAAACCGTTTCTAACCGGCAAAACCGCAAGCGCAACGCCGAAATACAAAACAAACAATCAAAAATGGCTGAAAATCACTCTGACTTAATGAAAATTTGCTGGCCACAGATTAGTAAGAGTACGGTGATTACATGATCAGTGGTAGTACGGTGCTGGCCAGACTGGCAACAGATTAGTAAGAGTATACCCGGCTTCAGCAATAAAGACAAAAAATTGCATTTTGTGTTTCTTTCTGACCAATTGTTTATTTCACTTTGAGGAAAATAGAGGTAAATTGTTATTTAGTGTATTGGTTTCTCTGTCTACGCTTCGTTCGTGGCAAGGTTAAGGTTGCGTTTTTTGACTAAATAATAACATAGCGTTATTCTGTTGCGTAACTTAAAAAAAATAATATTATTTAGTTTTGCACAAAATCTTTATAGGTTATTCATCCCACCCTAAGTACTAGTAACAGGTGTGATAATTAGGGTGTCATTTAAAATCTAGGCCGGAGAAATAAAATATTATTACTAAATTAATGTGTGATGTGATGTATTTATACTTTTGTTTGCCTGTTCATCATCCGCCTAAAAGAAAAAATAAAACAACGCTAGCTAGTGACACCACAGGCTGTTTCCCCTAATATTAAGGCTTTATGGTAAGATAATAAGGGTCCTAAACGCTCCAAGAGCTTTCCAATCTACCTATACATACTCTTACTAATCTAATATGTGTATCTATGAGACAACACACCCAAGGGCCACGTTCCGTAATACGACAACAGCGATAATAGCGATTTTAGCGTGCTGCTTACAGACTGTTCCGAATTAGGGATGCAAACGATACATCGATGTTTTAAAACATCGAGGTATCGTTCATAAACATCGATGTTTTACATCGATGTTGAACTACAAGAAAACATCGATACATCGTTCATTAACATCGATGTTTCATGAACGATGTTTCATCACTAATTTACTTAACAAAACGATCTTTGATTGCAGCGCCATCTTTTTGTATTGTGCGCAAAGAGTATAGTTACTATATAGGAAAAGAGTGGCAACTCTATGGTTAAACTTGCATGTATGGAAAGTGCTGCCAACTGGAGTATGTGCGCGTGAACTAAATCTATACTATATACATGCATACCTAGCCATATGTTTATATACGTCTCTACCTATTACGATTCTCCATATAATGTATGTATTCATAATAGAGTTTCTTGGGCGCACTCATGTTTATTACAAAAAAACAACCCCAAATGACAAACAACAAATTTACTTAACAAAACGATACTAACGAAAACAGAGAATAGAATAAAACAGAGAATTCGAGAAACGTATCAACTTCTTTCAACTTTAATTCATAATAAATTTGATTATCTTTGTCTTTCTGATATTCGTCGTTCTACTACTGTTTATATCCTAATACGTTATAGATGTATCGTTTAAAGTAACTTAGTAATTGTTCGACATTGTCAGTTATCATGATTTCCAAAAATGAATCTTAGTAGGTGTAGGTTATCAATATTTTTATAAGAAAAAGCCTTTTCTCTGTATTTGCTTATCCTGCTAGTAATAAAAGGAAACATCGAAAAAACATCGATGTATCGTCATAAAACATCGATGTTTTCAACATCGATGTTGCACTTTAAAAAATATCGATGTTTCAGTATCGATGTTTTTTATGAACGATGTTGCATCCCTATTCCGAATTGGTGTGAGCGCGCCAACGATAGTTGTCGTGACGTCACGGATGACGTCACTACCACCGCCATCTTGCGTTCACAGTGATATGATATCGTTCTGCCGCGATAGCGCCGTGAGCGAGCTGTCACATTGACACATTTGACGTTTTATTCCGTAGTTTATTCCATTTAATTTCAAAAACAAACAAACAGAACTATTAGAAAAATTACATTATCTTGGCACGGACGAGCATCTTGGAGAACCATGTTGGTTTTAATTAAAGAGGAAACTACGGGCAAAGATATTTCAGTAGATATAAGCATGGAACAGTATGAAAGAGCACAACAAGGTAAGTTTATTGTTCACAACTTGGCCAATACAAGTATTCATAACTTTTTTTAACCCCAGATTTCGTAATTTCTCTGCAATTTCAGATTCTGTGTTTGTTTAGGAATCAGTAACAGTCTAGGATGTGGAAAATAATTCCCTCGACATTCAGTCTGCCTGCAATTGTCTCCAACCAAATGGATTCGGAAAGAACTGAGAATATAAACTTCTCAGGGAAAGAAATACTGCGTGAAGAATATGACGGTGAGTCAAATTTTATTATAATTTGTACCTGGATTTTATCATCTGAAATAGGTAGGTACACTAATTTTAGGTAGAAAATAGTTATAAATGTTCCCCTGAAGTAGCATAACTGACATATGTTTTAGCTATCTGATTAATTTTGTATTCTTAATTTCAGTATCAATACCGGATACCATCAATACTTAATGAAGAGAATGAAGGTAAAGTAGCAGTATATTTTTACAGACTTCAAAAAAGGAGGTAATCAAGTAAATCTGACACTGTTGTTGTTGTTACTCAGTGATCATGGCGCTTGCAACAGTGCAGAAAATATCGGAAGCTATAAATAATAATTAATAAGGTACATGGTAGCAATCCCGTATCTAACTATTCTTAGGGATTTCTATGCTATGTTTAGTTTCTATTCTTAATTTCAGTATCAACAACCAGTGGACAGCATCAACAATTATGAAGAGAATGAAGGTAAAGTTAAGCAGTATTTTTTGTCAATCTCACTTGTTTGCAAGCTAAGACACTTGAGTCTGACACACTTGCACCTAGCCCATCTTTAACTTTTTTTCTTAACCCGCCTTATCCCAGTTCGTCTCAGAATGCCTATATTTCTCTCCTCCTTCTTGTATGTATGTAGTTAATGTCATGTTTATTAACATAAATGTTACTATTTCTTGTTAACAGAGAACTTGCGATCAGTTACATTCTTCATTTGGAGTGTTGCACGTATTTCATTATTGAGAACTTTATATGAAGGAAAAAAGTACAGTTTCTTCAAAAGACACAAAATATAACTTAACGAGATTGCAAAAAAAAAATGCAGAAAACGAATCCGACCTAACCTACATAATGTTTAATTTGTTCAATGAGAATGGGCTTTCTATTCCTTTAACCCACATCAATCACTACGCTATAGGCGCTTGCCGGCAGAAAACAACATTTCTCACGTACGTAGCTGCGTAGATCCAAGCCGAAGCCATAGAGGTCAGATAGGTAGTGGTAAAATAAAACAGTTTTATAGTGTCGCAAACATACATAGGTAATGAAAAGGTAAGATTTGATAATTTTTCAAGAGTTCTCTAGATTTTCTACTGTTTATGTTGTACTACAAAATCTTCATAATCCGAAGACGATGAATGATGAATTGTGACTGACTGTCACTATCATCATCACTGTCTAATAAATTAATAATACATTGATTAATTATTGATGAACTAAATATATACTTTGTTTTTAGCAAGGTTTTTGCGAAACAAAAGCGCTCCCCTATTATCTCCTTTATAATCAATCATAGATGACAGCTTGCGATGCTCGTTAGCCACCAATAGACCGTTCCGAAATGAAATCTCGTCAACAGCGCTGTCGTCAGCGCGATAATCAATTCGGAACGGCTTTTGTCGCTCACAGCGCTCACAATGATATTGGCGCAACTCGGAACGCGGCCAGCCAAGACATATTATAAAAAAAATGTGACTGACGTTTGAAATGGTCACAGATTAGTAAGAGTATGTCTAAAGAAATGGTTTGAAATGTCTTTTGTGATTGAAAATATTTCTAGAAAATAAGTTTTTTGTATCAAGTTTCACAACTTATTTGGGACTTATAGTAGTATTCTCCGTGACAATGAATAGTTCATTAATAAAAATTGCTCAGGTAAATTCATTTTTAACGACCTATCCAATCTTAGGTTCCTAACCTACAAGAATAATAAACCATTTAAAATGTTTTGGTTCTTTTTATTTTCAGACACTTTCAAGTGCTAAGGGGCAGGTAGCGACATGGTCTGCTGTGACTTCTCAAATTCATACGTCTGCAGCCCTGTGCAGAGTGGTGTCCGGCAAGTATCGCATTACGAAGAAGCGTGATAGGCCACTAACTTACGAAATGGCTAACCCACCTCATTACATCGCTCACAGGAAAACCTGGAACTCTTGGAATACATGTATGTACTATCTATACATTATATAGGTATTACTTTTAACTGTGCTGCACTGAAAATAAACCTTTTTATATTTACTTTCCAGCCAATCTGAAGGATGGTCTTCGTCGATCTGAAACTGCAGTGGAGGACGAGTTTATCCGCAGATTCATGACTGGCACCTGGCATGGACTTATGTGTAGTGAAGTATGTTGTTTATTCTTCTATTCATAATCATATAAATATTCATAGGATACCTCATTAGAATGCTTACAAATGAAAATGAATATTTTTCAGGTGATAATCAAACGCCAGTTCAACCACATCAGAGTAGCAGCAATAGTCAGACGAGCAGTGTCTCCTACAAAAATGTATTTCCTCTTAGGATATACAGAGGAGCTCTTAGCCAACTGGCTACAGTGCCCAGTCACCCTAGAATTGCAAACTGTTGATAGCTTTAAAGATGTTGTGTTCAAGTACATTTAATTTATTATAAAATGTTTATTTAGGTTAGATTAGAATAAATTGTAAAATATGCATCAAACAGTGCTTTTCTATTAAACTTTATTGTAAGTACGCCAAAAAAGGATAAATTTCCATAACCACGACATAAACCTCATGTTGGATGCCAGTATTTGAGTAATGTCTAGCTAGATCATTTGACATATCTATGGGCGTTGTGTAATGTATTTTAAAGGTGCTGATCCAAACTGAATTTACATCTATCTTGTAATATTGTTTTATTACAAAGATGGGTTTATTTATATTTATGTAAAGCTTCACTCACACTGGGGGTGATAATATCTTTAGGTGGCATCACTCTCATGCATCATTTTCACCAAACATATTGTCCGCCGACAGCACGAGCACGAGCACGCGTTACGCAGTTTATAGCTTTTCCATAAAAAATATTTCCAGCTCAGACTTAAGCTGACTATGACTATGCGCTATTGCGATTTGCTTTTTGCTTGTGACCGAGCGTGCCCACCGTCGGCGGCTAATAATACCTTGGTGTGAACGATACCTTAGTGGCGGGCAAGCAAGGGCCTAGCTAGTTGAATCATTTTACGCGCAAATCAGGAGGACTACTACGAAAATCGAAATCCATCAATACGATAATCGTCGTTTTGTTACTCCGAAACATTTCGGAGTAAGAAGAATTCCATACTAAAAATGCTTCGGATCCGAAAAACGTTAATCGTATTAACGGATTTCGTTTTTCGTAGTAGGCCCCCAGATCGTTATCTTCTGAGACGCTTAGGCAAGCGTCCAGTAGGCACTTGCCCTGTAATATCAGCTCGCTAACTGCAGTGTGGCCGAAGCTTAACAAATAAAACTCAGGTTAAAATTCATATTCTTTTATAATTTGATTCATTCAAATATACATAATGTGTCAACAAACAGAACAGCGAGACGCGGGCCGCGGCCGCACACTCACACACACACGCGCACGCGCGCTCACACTACCGAGCCGACACCGAACTTCTGCACATACGCTTTGTACTTTTATAAACACGATCCAACTGTAACGACACTCGATTATGTTCTGATTCCGACGTGAACCGCAACAAAATCGAGTGTCGCCATCCTCGGCTGAGAGTTGCAACATTCCTTTGTTTTAAGACATTTTCTAAATTTCTCATAAATGCCTATGGTGTCTCTCAGGTAAATTTGTATTGTCTATCACAGTGACGTAAAGCATTTGTCCTTACATACTAGTGAGTTATACATTGGATCTTATCAATAAATCACCATAAAACACATTTTGTAAAGTCGTTAAGGTGCTTCAGAAAATATCATGATATCATTATTATTTTTTAAAGTCTCAAACAGTCTTTTGTATTGAGCTAATTCGATTGGGCCTGTGGAATGTCTGTTGTGATACACCTTACGTCCACGCGAAGCGGTTCATTGCAGTTGTTACAGTGTGCGCAGAAGTCCAAACGGCTGACAAAATGCGACGGCTCGCTCGTTGTTTAGCATTAATTGTTATCGAAATTACATATTTACAAATTAAATGTACAGACAACATGAAGGCTTCTCGTGGTAAATTCATCGAATCACTATCCGAAATGTAAACGCACAAGGGCACGGGTGAAACTTCTCGCGCCACGTAATCGAATAACGTTTCAAAATACGAACGAGAGGGCCGAGTCATTGATGGACATATATTTACATGTGAAAATGAAATATAATACAATTATGTACAGTAAAAAAATATTCCAAGATGAATAATATCACGAATGTGCTGATGTACAGATACTACAAAAATTGCGATCGTGAGAAGTTTCAACAATGCAAACTGAAAATTAAACTGTAATTACAATTTTGGATGGCATCAGTTTTACACGTGAATTAACCAAAAATAATTTGTTAAGTGAGAACTCGCGTGCAATAAAACTACCTACATAAAAAAGAGAAGATAATTTTACATAAATTGCACTTAGTTTTTTATTGCCTCAAAATTGATTTTGAATACGTTAAGATACGAAAGTATACACGCAGTTTCTTGACACGCGAGTGTAACAAACAATATGTGCGATAGTACAAAATCCTATTTCAAATCTACACATCGCTATAACTATTAAGTAAAAATGTCCATCAAAATTCTATTAAAAATAAAGAGATCATATATGTTCTACTACAAATAAGATAAACTTGTTACAATAAAGCTCTCATTATTCATAAGCGATACTTACGCATCGTACTGTGTTCTATTGGTTACCTCAATACTGCGGATACTATTCAACTATAATAAAACCGGAGTTCGCTCGTCCGTCCGTCAACTGAATTAAGCGTAAGTATAACTCAGAATGCGATCCGGTAAAGCCAAATCTTACCACTCAATTGCTCGTCTATTGTAGTATTGCTATTGTATGCGGGCACGCACGAGTGCTTCAAGATATTATGCTTTTAAATCGTAAATGCAATTAATCACTATGTGCTAAAGATGTTTGTTTATTAAAAGTTGTACCAAATTGTGATCGAACAATGTATCGGCGAGCACAGTGAAGGCAAGTCGGGATGCTGGAGGGGGGGGCGTGCGCGGGCGCCGCTGGAGAGCCCCGCACCCCGCCGCACTCGCCGCAACAGTCTTAATAACCTACATTAATTTACACAAGTACTAGAACAAGATCGTCGTGATATGACTTTAAAATCTATCTGTACTTAGAAAAATTATACAGCGTCAGTAGTAAAATTTGATTAGTATAAAACTTCATTTTAACTCCATTTATCCTAAAAGTAATAATTCAATATACCCTTTTCATGATTTGGCTTAATTTTTTCACAATTCATCCGATAGATCACAAGAGAGACGTATCCCTATCACAATCGCGTTAGTAACATTAAAAATTAAATACAACAGCACCTATCGTTTGATATACATAATAATAATATAATATACGGAATAAAAAATATTCAAAATTAATTCGTTATAAATAATTCCGATGGAGAGGACAAAAAAATAAGCGTAGATACAACTATGCAAATGGTCCGAATAGTTTTGTTATTTATAGTATAGAATAAATGATTTTCGTAAATATCACTAGTTATTCCGATGAGACAACTAACGCTTCACAACGAGGACTGCCGGGACCGAGAGCTCGGCCCGGCCTATGACTAGGATAATATACATAGCTTGCCGGCCCGCGCCCGCGCCTAGAAGCTGACGAAGCGTATCAGTTGACATGATCACTAATGAACCGTTACTGCAAATTACTGATGAAACACATACACATAATAATTAAAATTAGCAATGGAACTAATAATTACAACAGAAAAGGTCAAATTATACTTTGTGTGAATTATACAACCAATAGTTATTCAATATTACAGTTGCCTAAACCAAGCAATATCGATAAAAAAAGAAAAGATTGTAAATCAAAATTTATCTTTTTTTTTACCGAATTAAGAGTTAGCCACTTTAATGTAAACGCAACGGTCCAAAAGTGATGGCAACCCTAGCGCGGACCGCGGGCCTGGCACGTCGCGCCTGATTGGTCGGCGGCGCGCGGGTCACGCCCACAAGTAAATACCGACACACACACATTCATTTGTACTACGCCAGTATGCTACCCGCTACAACTAGAACGCGGCTCGCCGTCGGACACCACCGATCATCGTTTAAAAAAAACTTACTATAACTAAAAATAAAATGCAACTAACGTCGTATCGTAATTTTTGATCGGACCACACGACAGCGAATACTGACTTTTACGAACTCTAACTAGGGCTAATGATAAATTTGTGAATTCGAAACTGTTTTAGCGAATGAGATGGTCTCGACCGTCACATTATTATAATCCTACTTACAACTAGGGGTGATGTCCGACCGCGGATGCACCGCAGAAGGGTATCGTTTTATAAAAAAATCAAGACTTACACTAAACTAGCTCTCCGCTTACGTACGCATACGTTTACAAACATCGTAGAGAGATTGGGGAAGGGGGTAGATTAATCCGTGGATCGTCTCGCTGAGAAGTTTGTTGGGACACACGATGTGACATTAACCTAATACCGTCCGCCCGCCACATTTGTTCTGGCGCGATAGTACGCGCAACCGAATCGAACCGAACGTCGAGCCGCTACACAACTCGCATAGTGCCGACCAGTGAGAATTGCCGCCCAGCGCCGGGCCGCTCCCAAACCAGATACTGAATACATTGTCACTGACAGAACAGTGACGTCATCGAGACCAAGACAACCAATAAAACTATTCAAGTACACACCACCAAGTGCTCCCGTGTACAATAACCGCACGAGTATTTACTAATGTAATAATGCTCTATAGATATTATCACGCTACTATCACTTAGGATAATACATTTATTGCACACGCGTGATGTCGCTTCACAGGCAGTGAGTGTTGGTCTATAAACTTTCAAATAGTTACTCAAGTATCAAAAATAACTCGCATCTAAATATAATGATTTCGATAGTATATCTTACATACCCGGCCGCGAGGTAATACTTATAACTCGAAACAGTTAAAATTTATGATCATCCAGTACTGGATGGCGAAGAAGAGAAAGCTATAGAATTGGAGAACATCATAAGCATCCATTCAAGAAGACCAGTAAATAATGTCCCGAAAACAACAAAAGAGGGTAGCTGAGTTTCAAAGAGCGAAGAAGACACGATCAAGTAGAAAAAGACAACAAATAGAAAAGATAAAAAGAGTTGGCACGATATCGAAACTACTCATTCACTAAAAACAAGAGATACACGTTTCATTTGTATGTCATTTGAATTGAAGTACTTTGTCTCACTGATACAACAAACAACGACCGGGGAGGCAGTGTTCTGTTAGGCATGGTACGTACCCACCCGGTCGGTCGCAACACACACACATTGCATCGTAATCCCAGATAAAATATCACCTAAATAATATACAGTGGAGGAATTTTAAGAATTTTAAAACTAAATTGGTAAATGGACGTTTGACACACTCTCACGCAAGGACGTTAACATTATCATCTCTCAAACAGTACTTATTTACGAAACACTCTCATCGAACGGCGAATATTTAAAATGACTAGCAAAGTAGCCGCGGGAGACATAATATGCTACAACATTTGCTATGAAATCGATTATAAATACCGCGGCACTCGCTATGTACGTTTCTATATTCGCCAAAAGATTTCTGCAGTATTCCTCAACTGTACATTGAAACTAAGCGCAAATCTAACCGACAAACTAGACTGAAAAAATATTTATATCTCCGATTTTATAATTCATCAATGTATTGACACAATAAGCGTAAGTCCGAATATATTTTATAATTCACATTAATTTGTAGAATCGATCGTCAAATACTCACAGATTCACTTTAATAACACTACAAGAGTTATTGAAAAAACTATGATTGCACAGACATACGTCACATACTATACTAACAAACAAGTACACGATATCACTGTAAGAAGTATTTATGTAACCCGAATTGAACGTTGAACTTAATCTATTTTTGTTATAAGTTTAATTTCGCTAATAAACCGATTTCTATCCACTGGAAACCATGCTATGTAATAGAGAAGTGTGAAATAATTTGAGCTAAGTTGGGGTCGTTTGAAGCGGTCACTTCGCGTCACTTCGGTTGAGCAACATAAATATATCGAGGTGTCTACGAATCAAAAATAAACAGTACACGCTACGTACTAACATCCAGTGAAGAGATAACGACGTTCGGAACGTTCGCTCGCCGTCCCGCTCACACCCGCCTAGAAAATAAACACCGCACCACCGAGATGGAACACTTACATGGCTATTGAGAAAGGTCATTTTCACCCACAGTCAGATTCAGTTATGAGAGAAGGAGGCAAACGGATTTAGTTAAGTAGTATTTGTGGGATGTTTTATCTAGGATTTTCGCGATTGTCGCTCGAGCAGTACAGCATATAGAAAAAAGAAATTGTTTACCGTTAACTCGTTTGGAAATTAATTAAAAAATATAAAAATATAGAAATGATAACACTATTCACATCTCATTTTAGAACCGTTCATAAACATTGCCATAACAAAAATCGGTTTTTGTCATTTATTTTCCGATG